>OX438640.1:10000000-10600000 GCA_949316285.1 Eupithecia subumbrata
CAAAAATCAAAAATCACTATAAATTTCTTAACCTAAACTAGAATTATACAGAAAAATAAGATACTAATCATAGGCAAAGGATATTTGATAGCAGTCAGCAGGGCCAACCATTAAATACTCTAACGATACAAGTATATGGTGTCATGTCAAGTCCGGTTAGGTTAATGTGCCGTTTCCTTCCAGACGCGAGGGTCACATGTCCGGGCAAATCCGGACACGGCTCGCTGCTGCTACCGGACAACTCCGGGGAAAAGGTCAGATAATTATACGGAGGTTGGAAATTATAACCCTTTAGATTGTGTTGTGAAAATTGCTTTTGGGTGTCAGATAAAAGCCAATAAGGCGCTCATCAGGGAGAGGCCCGCGACTAATTTAGGCTGTTGAGTTGAGAAGAGGTACTTAATTAATAAATTAGGAAACCTAATTGCATTTTTTTACATTTTTAACTTTTTAGAAACTTTTCCATTTCAAAAGTTTCCGCGTCTCGGTACGGTACATCAATATTGCAAACGCGTGGGTGTGGTACAGTGCATCAATATTGCACACCCACGCGTGTGCAATATTGATGTAGGTACCGTCAGTCTTCCGCTTCACATTCCGCGTCCCGCGTGTTTGACGCGCAGGTTTGGGCGAAGCGTAACTTTAGTCAGGTTTAACCTGACTAAAGTTACAAAATCTCGGTAAGAAGTATTTTTTATGAGATTTTATTCTACAGATTCGTTACATAATCGACCAATTCATGAATCTTCGCGCCGAATCTAAAAAGAAGATGGAAGAGGATCCAACTCTCACCATAGGAGACGTCACGTCTGTCAACCTTACTATGCTATCGGTACGTTAATTTTTAACTCTTGAAGCATCAGGTCTGTCTGTCTTTGACGTCGTACAAGTAGCTCTCGAACCTTGATAGCATGTTAGAAGTTCCTGGACGGATGAACCTATTTAAGGCGGATTATTTTTTGGAGGTAGTTTTTTGCAAAGTCAGTTTATGAGACATTCATAAGCGTAGTATTTTTATGGTATTTTTCAGCGAATAATTTTGTAAAAGTAATAAAAGTCGTTTCTCTTCATTTAAATTTCATTTAAAAACCAGTTAAGGTTTGTAATACTATGTTTCATTGTCAGGGAGGTATCCAAGATAACGTGGTCCCGGAGAAGCTGACAGCCACCTTCGACGTGCGACTGGCTCTTTCCTTCAGCCCTAGCGACTTTGAAGACCTGGTGAGTTGTGACTTTAACTCAACATATGTCTCAAACATAAGTTAATACACCGAAAACAATGGTTACACAAATTTACTGTAGTTTTCTTCTAAATGTCGCGACCTAAGTGTTTGTTTCGACTTAGGAATAATAGATTTCTCAGAAATTTAATAATATCCAAAAAAAGTTCGATTATGTCGGGATTTGAAACGGCAACCTCTTAGGGACGGGAATGTGCGTATGAGTGACTATGAGTCGAAAAACTTTGTAACTTCTTTCGGACTGTAGCGCTGTTATCTCCACCTACATGGGGCATTATGAGAGTGAGGGAATAGAGAGTGTACCTGTGTTTGCGCACACACTTGTGCACTATAATATGTCCTGCGCATCTGGCTAGTCTCCGATGAGACTGGCCGCCGTGGTCGAAATTCGGCTAGGAGGACATTACCTACATGGGAAACATTGACGTTCATCCAATTCTGTTCCTGTGTCCCCCACACAGGAACAGAATTGGATGAACGTCAATGTTTCCCATGTAGGTAATGTCCTCCTAGCCGAATTTTCATAACACGCAATGTCATAACAAAACAAGATCCGTCAAGTGCGAGTGTAACTCGCGCGCCGAGGGTTTCGAACTTTTGTCAACAAATATTTACCAGAAGTATCGGTTAGAGACTTCGCAATTTAACGAATACCTAATAATAGTAGGTACCTACATTTCAGATAGATCTCTCCGCATGCTTCGGTTAAAGTGGGTAATGGAAAATTTTTCGACTTTTTTCAAAATATTTCAAAAAGTATGAAACCTACAGAAATTTGAAAAACTGGTTTGAAATGTCCAAACCGATACCTTTTATTTGATACCCCACTCGTTGGGGTAGCCCTTTTGAAAATTATTCCTTTTTGACCATTTTTCAAAAAGTGTTCTTTTTACAACTTCTCTATATTATACCTGTAAAATATAGATCTATATCTACAAACGCTTCATACATTTTAAATGGATCGCTCTGCAAACTTCGGAGAGATATCTATCTACGCAAAGCTAAGCAAACGCCTCATTGACTCTTCATTAGGGGGTTATGCCATAATCCCCATTCTAGGCATGCGGGGTTGGGGATCGCAGTCCACTGGTGGATTTGTTCTAGGGCCCTGCTGCCCGCCCCGGTGAATATCCCTTAGTCACCTCTCTAGACACCCGTGAAAACAGTTAGGGTGGTGCAAATTTTAATTGTAACAACATTGAATAAGGATTTTACAGATTTTTTTAGAATTGTATATTTATGTGTTAACTCATCTGATGACTCCATTGTTATTTATTTGTTAAGGACAATTTGTTGTTGGTATTTAGAATGAACAATAAATTTTGATATTCTCTTCTATTATATTCTAAGCGAATATTTGGAAATATGAATTATAACGTATATGACTAATATAATTTAATATCATTATAATAATATGACTCGCATAATATTTGCACGCTTGCGTGCAGGCCGAATACAAATTAATAAAATAGTTATAAGATCTGACACATTGTATGTATCTCAATTTTGTATTCTGACAAATAAACGATTTATTTGATTTGATTTGAAGCTTAGCTGACGCTCTAACGCATCTTGTTCAAACAATTGTTTATCTGCTTTTTTTTTCCGTGTCAGGTAAGCAAGTGGTGCACAGAAGCAGGAGATGGTGTGAGCGTGGAGTACACGGATCGAGAACCGTTCATAACTCCTACTGTGCTGGACGATTCTAACCTCTATTGGAAGGCCTTTAAGGGTGCTGCTGATAAACTGTAAGAATTCATTTAATTTCATTTATTTTTGGTTGCATAAACATTAATTCTTAAGTCTAAGTGAATGGTTAGTTAAGTTGTCACTAGGTACTGCACCCTAGAAGGGCACTGCAGTACTGAGTTCGACTTTATTTACACATGTCAAATAGAATATAAAAACACTTACATAATTAAAATAAGAAAATATTAAAGATTTAAAAAGCTTGGTTGTACAGATTTTCATGAAACGTGGCTAAGATCACTCGGAATAAAATTATCTATGACACAAAAAAAAAACTAAAGGAAAATCGGTTCATCCGTTTTGGATCTACGATACCACAGACAGAGATACACAGACAGACACGTTAAACTTATAACAACCTCTCTTTTTGCGTCGGGGATAACAATAAAATAAATTTCATGGAACTTGATAAGTTTTATAAGCCAGAATGGACAGTTATTCATCATAGGTTAGATTATCCACTTACTCTGTTATTATGATGTTAAGCATTAAATTTCAGGATGAATTTGATTAGATTTTGCTCAAGGTAGCTAATACCTAACCTGCAGGTCTGTATTAGAAAGTAGGTGTAGTCAATTTGGATATTTGGAGGAAATATTTCTAAATATTTAAACATAGTACACCTAAGACTTTTAAGGTCGTTACCGTGTGAATAGGAAATCGAACCCGATTGTCAACTCTGCCACAGAAGTTGACAAAACTTTGGTTTTACTCTAGGATAGAGTTATTTTTAAACTCTCATTAAACGTGATCTGCAGTCCTTGAATAAGCGTAGCTTAAGGAGCTTCGTAGCTATGCATGAAATTATGACATTCTTCTAGCTAACTCAACTAGGTACTATAGTTATTTAGACTGGCCTACAAATCAGAGGTCTTTTTCCAGGTTACATATTCTACTTGCATTTTCAGAAACCTAACCCTAAAACCTCGCACCTTCGCCGGCGCAACCGACAGCCGCTACCTCCGTGAGAAGGCAATCCCTGCACTCGGCTTCTCCCCAATGTCTAATACAGTTCCGAGTCCACATGAGCACGATGAGAGACTCAGCGTGGACGTGTTCCTACGAGGGATACAGATCTACGAGGCTTTGGTGCCTGCTGTTGCTAATGTGTAGTGTAACCTCTTTTGAAAGAATAAAGCACCTACGCAACCTCTTTTGATAATATTTATCCACCTTTCCCGTTCCGATTTAAGTATGCAACCTCTTTTGTAATTTTTCTGCTCAAAAACTGTCAATCGAGAGAGAAAATGGCATTTGACATATTTTCTTTTGCTTTCATTCCATCGTATCTTAGCGTTTGTACCTATCGTATGTAGGTATATTTATTTATTTGTGTTAATCATTGTGCTTTTCAAGTTGTGTTGTCCGTTTGTTTTAGCAAAATCTTTTTGATGCAAAACTATACGATTTTAGTTCGTAAAACCGATTATATTCTGTTTTCGAAGTTTAAGGCACTCTAACACAGACACTGGTAGAGTCGTAGCGAAAAGCAAGCGGCGCCATTATGAAAGAAGTTCCATCCTTTCCATCGTAGAGGAAGCAAATTTGATAATATTCACACAATTTTTAGTTAAAATATAAAAATATAGCGGCGATATTTTTATTACAAAGTGATTCCCTGGAAGATGGGTCGGCCTTTAGTTTGGGATGCCACGTGTGTAGATACCCTAGCGCCTTCACATCTTGCAGGGACATCGGTAAGGGCCGGTTCTGCAGCAACATCAGCGGAGTCCCTTAAACGGCGAAAATACACTAACCTTGACCGAGGTTACCTATTTGAGCCGTTTGGGGTAGAAACCCTTGGTCCTTGGGAACCTGGGGCACACGGAATTTATAAAGATCTCACCAAACTTCTTATAGAGTCCACAGGTGATCGGAATGCTGGCTTCTATTTCGGTCAACGAATTAGCATTGCCATTCAACGTGGCAATGCTGTCAGCATTCTGGGCACTCTACCTTCTGGTGACGGCTTAGATTTTTAAGAAATAGATATAAGTGTATATATTAGTTGTAATTGTTTTATTCTGTTACTGTAATTTACTGCAATAAGTGAGGCGATGATGGAGGAAAGGGCCGAGCGAAGTCAGAAGCGCCTCCGACTTTGTTTTTTTTTTTATCGATACCCATAGAGTAAGAACACGCTGCTGTCACAGTCCTTATTAGATCCAGATACCTTTACCTACCCATCGACGAGTACATATCCTGGATATGTACCTACTCGATGCCTTCACTCGTGTCCCTACTCTCGGAGTGTTACAAAGATGTTCTAATAGGTGGCACTGTACTTTAATGTGCTCTCTTGCATACTACTATCCATTTTGCGGATCTATTCTGCCCTTCATGCCGAAAATCCTCATCATATCTTTACCAAAGGGTAGGTCTCTGGTTCTAGTTAGCCATATCCCAAATGGGAAGTAAGGGCACCTGATAAAAAAATATTATTTTCGGGACCTACTTTACCCCGTTTTTTATTTTGACGAATGCCTATACAGTCAACGCCTCAAGATTTAGAGGAAATTTGAATAATAAGGTTGTTTTAAATTTGAGATCGGACTCTAATCAAATATGCATGAGAACAATTGAAAGTTTTTTTTACCATTAAATTAAAAATATAATCATCAAAATCAGATCTCTTAAAGCGCAGATATTCTAAAGCCCCCGTTTTGTCTTTTTTTTGGTGGAAGTACAGGAGGAAGTAGTTGCCTTTAATCAAACAAACCCCGACGACAAAAAAATTAAAAATAATATTGATTTTAATTCTAATTTTGCTAGACTTGATGCAGAGACGCTATCAACCTACAATCGATGTGGCGTGGCCGGCGAAGGTTCACCTGCGAGGCACCGAGTTCGATTCCAGCCTTGGGAGAAATGTTTGTAAGATCTGCAAATATTATTTCCGGGTGTTCTGGGTATTTTCAATGTGTAAAAAAAATCTATGTACCTAATTAATTTATCGCATAATTGTATATCAGTCATCTGGTACCCATAACACAAGCTCTGCGAAGCTTGATGATGCCGTGTGGATTATCCAGCATTATTTATTATTATTCAGTATAAACTCATCTCGTTTAAAAAACGGCAACGGTGGTCTTTTCATTTTGCTACAGGTTTATTGATAAAGTTTTCATCTTCTTTACCGAGCCCGTGTTTCATACCGCGTTTATTATGAATGCGGAGGATTAAAGTACGAAGTCGAAGTTTAGACGAGCAGTGCACCTATACCTACTGCTACCAGGTTTTATTTTATCACTTCTGAAAGTTCTAGAAAGATGAGTTCTTCATTTAAAAATTATTATAGTCGGTTGAAATTTATCTTCTCTTTCTGCTGAATTTTGTCGCGAAATAAAACAGTGGGTGCTGAATTAACACTATAAATTTCCTAAGCAAGCTACCGCAAGCCGCTAGGTGAATGAAATTGCTTTATCATAGATCAAAGTAGTTTAGTATGCAACAGGTAATGGATCGCAAATTACAGACCGGAAGTTTAGTGCACCTTCCGGGCATAATATGGGTATTTACGATAGAGCCGTATGCCAATAAATAAGGTTCTAGGTACCCTATAAAACTGAGAGCCTATGAAACTGAAGTAATGGGGTTATATTTTTATTCGCGGGTAGTTATACTTATAATTTAAACATTTAACGCGTTCACTGAGCGTTATGGTGCGTTTCCGCTGACGGAGCTGGACGGAGTTTAGCACTGATCAGTGCTCGAAAACTCTACTGCACTGCATTGTGATTGGCCAATTTACGGTTCACTTCTCTCTTCTCCGCCCATAGCTCCAGGTCAGTGGAAACGCACCCTTAACGTTAGTTCATCAGCAGTGCGACTGCGGTTGTGCTCCAATACGGCTCCAACATTTGCATGACCATCAGCACTCAAAACATTTTGGTCCAAGCGTGAAAAGCTTCGCAACTAGTGAACCTAGCATGCTTTCAAGCATTGTTAACTATGCAAATTGCAACAAAAGGCAAACCAATATTTGTTAGTAGTAAAGTGTAATTGATTCCAATGTTTAGCGGTGCCAGGCACCGTCCAATGCGGGAATAAAGCCGTCATTAAATAACTAGGGCCTCGAAAAGCCGCCCTGTTTCGCAATGCGTAGAAATGACTGCCCCGCGTTGGACGAGAAATGAGCATTTGGCGCCCAACATTTCAAAAAGGTTTCTTTTGTGACTTTTGGTGTTTTGGCGGTATTTTTGAGACTGATATTTTTGTTTATTTGTACCTAGGTAACATGGCTATATGACATTTTAAATGTATACTATCTTTATTCACAAAGAAAATTACAATCAAATAATAGAAATAAATTAGAACTAGTATTTATTATTGAAACTCTTGAGCTAACTGCAGACTTTTGCAAACAATCTACAGGTAGCTCAAAAAAAACGAAAATGAATTATATTATAAGCAAAGCAAGGAGTGGAATTAGAAAAGAGAGGCCTTTCCCCAGCAGTGGCACAGCAATGGCTTAAAATAAATAATAATTATTATGAATTTCCAATTGTTGCATTCTCGAAATAGAAAATTGTAATTATAATTAAAATTAAATCATGTGTTAACAGGTTAGGGTGTCAAAAATTTATAACGCTATTCTATTGTATTAAGAACTACATAATTATCTATATGTAAATTATAAATAGCAGCGCGTTAGATTGTAATTAACAAAGACGATTCTTATAGGTAGCAAGGCTTTTAATTAATCGCAATAATTCAAACAAAAATAACGAAACCCGGTATTTGTTTAATGGGAAAATATTTACCCGAGCAGGTGCTTACGTGAGAAATGATTTACCGCAGTGGGCATTATCCGAGCGGGGAGATTTACGACATTCTTCGCGCCTAATGGTCCTTTGTGTTGCCAGTTTAGCCGGGCTCCCTGAAGAGCGGGTGTTGGTGACCGTTATAAAACGGCCGTCAAGCATTTTTAATCTAAAGTTATGTAACTGGTTTCCGATAAATAATCGTTTTTTGAGAAAATAGGTTAATCTATAACCTGGGTTACCTAATGGGATAAATAAAAATAAAATGATGGACAATCCATAAAGTATTATTTGGGATATCTTAGTATTGGTACTAGGAACAAGGCACACAAATAGTTTCAGTAAAAAAAAGTTTTCGTTTCGGTTTCCACGAAAAATGGTTCGCTTCCACCCGCAAATAAATATAAGTATAAATACTGAAGTGCACTAATAGGTTTTGTAATCATGTAATTATCCACATAATGTTTTAAGCAGCATCTACGAAAACTCCCGCACTGTAGCACTGTAGCTGCATTTCATCGCATGTGGCTTCCGTGAACGACTTTGAATAAAATATAAACAGAAATCGATTCTTCAGCTACTGGTTCAACCACACTTTTGGACACAAGTAGAAAACTAAAAAAATCTGTGGGCAAGCAATTTTTTTAGCACAACCTATAAAAGAAATAAATAACCGACCCATTTAGTGGGAGGTTTTCGCACATTCCGTTTCGCGATAACCGTTGTAGAGTAAAATTACTCTACAACGGTTATCAGCTCTGCGAGCTATGCTGGCCTGCCCATCGCTACTTCAGCCTGCTAACTCTGAGAGTTTTGTCGATTACTTTGGATCTCCTTCGGATTTCCGTATTCGTATATATCATATAATTATATCGCGTAGAGGAACTCCGATACTTATAACTTATAGCTCTAACTTATAGCTTTCTCCATAGCTGGCTGAGCGACTTTGAGCTGACGCACAAGGCTCTGCTCTGTCAGCATTTAAAATGAATAAAACTTTAAATATGTTTGTACTAAACCAACATATATGTGAATCTCAACCCTGAATAACTACTAGAAGCTTTTTCCTTCGTTTCGGCAGTGAATGGATAATGCAAGCTCTCTTCCGTACTCTGAATGGTTAATGTTTCTCAGCAATGGTTCTACGTGCTGACTCCGATATAAACTGGCAACACTTTATTGTAAGTAAGAAGGCTTTCTGTATTGTAGATATAAATATATTTAAAACCATGTACATGACATAACATAGATATAATAATTATTTATACCTAGATTAAGAGAGTGAGGGAATAGAGAGTGCACCTGTGTTTGCGCACACACTTGTGCACTATAATATGTCCTGCACACATAATCTCTGTTGAGACTGGCCGTCGGGGTCGAAATTCGGCGAGGAGGACATCATCAGCATAGTCACGGTGACTGGCGAGAGGGGTACATGAAATCGGATGATTCTCGTCAGATCCATTGACTAGATCCATAATGGATCTATCGAGAACTTTATTTCTCAGTAGATCCATGATGGATCCTTAGAGAAAGGTACTTACGAAAAAAAAAATCTTTTCGAGCGTGCATTTTTGTAGAGCAGGATTGAAGCCCAGATAATGAAGGCAGGCAAGAACTAAATCAGGGACCTATACCTTGCAAAATACGAGTTCAGAGCTCTTATAATGTGATGATATAGGTCTCTGTGCATGTATTTCCGTGTCAAATAAATGACGACTTCGAACTACATATTTCCTTACATGAACTTAGAAATCATTTGATAAGGCTTGCTCCATAACAACACGAGACTGTAAAGTGTTAAATAAATAAGGAAATAATGCTTGACAATTCACACAGCATCATTTAGCCCCAACCTAAGGAGAGCTTGTGTTATGGGTACTACATAGATAAATGATACACTTAATACAATACATCACATAGATAGATATGTTTTACTTTACATACAAAACATCCAGACAATACAATACAAGACAACCCGGAACAAATATCTGCAGATCGTAAAAATATTTGTCTCAAGGCGAGAATCGAACCCACAACCTCGTGCGTCGCAGGCGGAGCTTCACCCGCCGCGCTACACAGATTGTTGATATAAAAAAGGAAAAGAGAGGCATAATATTTGTCCTGTGGTGGGATAATTAAAAATAATAGGCCTAATTGGTGTAAAAATTCTGAGCATAAGCCTCGAATAAAATCATAATTTATAATACCTAATGGCCACAGTTTTTGAAATATGTAGCCATTGGAGGTCTCTGAGCTGCCGTTCAAACTGAACACCTGTGACTACCCGCGCCCGCAAACTGATTGCGATAAATTCTGATCGAATGGACAAGCTCTGTAGCTCGTTAATTCCGCTCCTTGCCCGTGGTCCCAGCTATTCAGCAGGTCACGTTGACTGGACCACCGAAAATTATTACGAAAAGATTTATAAGAGGACAGAACAAAAGATCTTTATAAACATCCAAAAACTGCATCGTTTTCGCTTATTGCAGCAATGATTCTGCTATACTCGGTCCCAGAATCTTAGATATTTTTTGTAAAAAAACGGAATAACAAAATCGAAGAAATATTAGATTCAATTCAGAGATCAAAACCATTTTTTGGTTCGTAATTTTTACATTCGTCTGTTGACTGCTTTCAAACTCGAACTTGAACATTTTTCATTGCGCTCATGCATTGTTTATTTCAATATGCATTGTTTTAGTGATTAATTTGTATTTACCTATTGGTTTTCTGTTACTTTTATCAGTAATAATAATAATAAATAATGCTGGACACTCACACAGCATTACCTAGCCCCAAGCTAAGCAGAGCTTGTGTTATGGGTACTAGATAACGGATATAGTTTTTGTGAAGTTTTAGTTCAATGCCTTTGTTAACATAAGATATCATGGATTCTAGAATATGTATTCCTATGCTGATTAAAATCGACCTGCCAGCTGCATGAGACTGCACAGTTGAAGCTCGAGGCCATCGCGAACTCCAGAAACAACTGCCGACAGTATGTTGTGCACCTTACCTACTTGTGGCGTACATGCGGAGAATTTTAAGTGTGTAGTGCACGGGTGTGTTACTTTGTGAATGGTTAGGGAACAAGTGGTGAAAAAACGTGAAGAAAAAATTGTAAGTCCTGTTTCTAATGACAGCTGAAAATGTACCCGGGTATCCATCTTAAAGAAAAGTTGACCTAACTAAAGTACCAAGTACCGTAAAATAAATACTAAACTGTAAAATAAAAGTAGCCTTTTATTTTACAGTTTAGTATTTATTTTTCAATTGAAAGCTATTATAACAGGAATATTCTATAGTTTTCCTTAGAGTTTGCTTCGCAGGTAACTTTAAACAAAAAAACTTATGGTATATTAGGTAGGTACGTAATATTATAAATTAAATGGATTCTCACACAATTCAATTCTCGACATGTAATAAGTTGCAATGATCCACTTACATTTTTCCAACAAAAAATTGCTTGCCAATGTAGCTGCTACGCGGTCTACGAATTATCTGCTACGAACTTTCGTAGCAGCTCTACGACATTTCGTAGCAAGACCTCTACGACGTAGCCCATAGTAGAGTACTAGTATAGTATTATAATATCTGTGGTAGAGAGTATAACAAAATATCTATTATAACTTAGGGCTAAAAAGGATAACAAAGAGTACATAATCTTATATTTTTATGGGATAAAATAATGGGTATATCTGAACTAGGTAAAAACCTGCGTTTCAGGCAGAAAAGTGCAGACTAGAAATAATATAATGAAATCCAACACACGATATACATAGACGATATACATTTGTATGGGATCAGTATACCTTATCTCATACAAATGTTCCTGTTAGGAAATATACCACCTCCCTCTTACGTAAACAAGAAAACTGAATCTAGATTTCCCCTATTGGCTGACGCTGACATTGACAGGCAATAAACACTTCTATTGATGCAAGACTAGGTAAGAAATTGATAGTTTTTGCTTCAGAACGGCTACGAAACGCTGAATTCAATACAATTATATTTTCGTTGTTTGTACCAACTAGTATTGGTTTAATAAAACCTACTGAGAAACTTCTGTTTTTTAAACTTTAGCTATTTGTTAAGGTATTAACGGTGAAGACTGAAAATTGTTTTTTTACTATGTTAATCTTAATACTCACGTATAAAGAACTTTTAGGATTGAACTTACAATTTTTTCATACAATTTCCATACATATTTTCGTAAGTAAAGATTTTGGATCAAGCATATCTATAACTCGAAATATACGGAAATATTTACCAATACGGAATTTTAAACAGAACAATGTGTCAGCCAGCTCGTCTAGAATAGATATTGGTTTTCATAGTAACGAGGTACAACAATCGAGGTATCGTGTCTGAATCACGTCCGTGTCGTAACAACATAACGAAACGCAAGAATAAACATGTTAACGTATTTATGGGCGTCCCGTTTGGAACCCCTAGCCACGCAAGGATTACTAATTCTAAACCTAATGAATTATCCTGATAGTAGGTTGTGTTTATAATTATGCTGCAGTGCCTACATTACATGGTACCTTGTTTACTTTATTTAAATTTGAATTTAAATTAATTTTATTTCTGATATTATTTCATTATTATTTTCTTTGTAATTTTGTGAAATTTTTTTTGTAAAATGCCCTTATACAGGCTGCTGTATAAGAGTAGTGTACATGTATGCTGATACATGTACACATGTGACCAAATATTCTTTTTGCATTTTTAGAAGAGTCATGTTTTCTGTTTTTGGGTTTCGAGATCGGTTTTGGTACCCGGTCTCGCTTAGTCTGTCCTTTTTTCCATCATTAATATCTCAGCAACTACCTCAGCCATCATCTTGAAGTTTAAATAATAATACTGCGCCTGTACAGATTTTCAGAAAAGTAAATGAAAAAAGAAAATAAAAGTTTTCAGTAGGTACCTACCTACCTGCAAATTGTGATGTCAAAATTTAAAATGCGACCTTCACGTTCAAATGGGGTATCAAATGCAAGGTATCAGTTTGTATATTTCAAAACAGTTTTTGAATTTCTGTAGGTTTCATACCTTTTGAAATATTTAAAAAAAGTCGAAAATTACCCATTCCCCCTATCTCTGAAGATTGCAAAACGATCCATCAGAAAAGTATGTAGCGTTTGTAGATATGGATCTATATTTTACAAGAAAAATATAGAGAAATCTGTAAAAAAAACACTGATAAATGGTCAAATAGGGGGAGAATAATTTTCAAGAGGGAGGGTTACCTCACCGACTGGGGTATCAAATGAAAGGTATCGGTTCGTACATTTGTAAACAGTTTTCGAAATTTCTATTGGTTTCTTTTTAAATATTTTGAAAAAACCTGACCTTATCTCCAAAGTATGCAGAGCGAACCTTTAGTACATATTTGTATAATTGACAAACGTTCAGAACCCTCGGCGCGCGAGTGACACTCGCACTTAACGGATCTTGTTTATTCTTTGTACAATTCTTTATTTATTAAAGAAGATAGAAGTTTACTATGTAAGAACCAAATCACTCACTATCCTATGCTATTGACTATAAATACATATTATATTTATGGTGTTTCCTATGTCAAAAGTTTGTGTGCTATTGATAAAATCATATAGAAATTAACGACATCAGTGTAACATGTCTATCGGCTCACAAAATAACCTAAAAGAAAAGTAAATTTTTTTCGGTTTCAAGTGGGTTCTAATGTTGCTGACACGAAATCTTTAGGCTTCATAAAATCAGTATGATAATAGGTATTGTACATAAAAGAGCCTTTAAATTTTTATGAGTAAATGATAACATTTTTTTAAATAGATGGGAACATATTCGATTGCGTCCAAGTAATTATTTCTTCAAATAAATTATTTATATATAATTATTTCTTCATTGATTGCAATGAATTTGACGACCTCCGTGGCGCAGCGGGCGAAGGCCCGCCTGCGACGCAGGAGGTTGCGGGTTCGATCCCCGCCTCGGAACAAATTTGTGTACGGTCTGCAGAAATTTGTTCCGATGGTCTGGGTGTTTTCTATGTATAATAAAAATATCTATTTATGTAATATATTGTATTAAGTATATCAGTTATCTAGTACCCATAACACAAGCTCTGCTTAGCTTGGGGCTAGATAATGTTGTGTGAATTGTCCAGCATTATTTATTTATTTATTTATTTAATGAAGAAATAAATAAAAAAATAGTAAATAAATTATAAAATAAAAAAAAAATAGGCCGATACAGGATTCTTCCACAAAAAAATTGGTACCGTCAAACTTCAGTTTCAGTTGATCTTTTTGATTTAAGCACGAACACCTATAGTCAGGTTCAAAATAGTCACATGGTATAGGCATACCTATTTATCTTACAAAACGAAAACGTCTAGTCACGTAAAATTCGCAGGCTAACTTTGGTTCCAAGCCTGGTTTGGCAGATCGCCGCAAAGATTTAACTGATTTAAGACAAACTTTAACGTTTGCGGAAACAGAAATGTCCAAGTACTTTTTCTGAATTTTCAGTGGACAACGGGGTCAGGTGTGAGTCTGGTTGACGGGGTTAGTCCCTGAGGGCCCCGATCCCGTAGGGACCCGGTCTTTAGAGATCATTTTCGAAACATTTTATGAGACGTGCTTTTGTTAATTTTTCCATTGTTTTCAACTTGTACTGTTATCATAATAAGTGCTTACACGTCATTGATATTTAAAAAATTCAGAAGATAGGGTACGTTCTCCCAGAGCGCTAACTCAACAAATGGCCTGTGTTCTGTTACAACTAAACGCAAAGACACACGCTTGTGCAATATAGCTACAATGAATAACAAAGAAGATAAAACGTACCCAGACCGAAGTGCACATATATATATATATATCGTATATTTCTATAACACAAGCTCTGCTTAGCTTGGGGCTAGATAATGCTGTGTGAATTGTCCAGCATTATTTATTTATTTATTTATTTATTTATTTATTTATTTATTTATTTATTTATTTATTTATTTATTTATTTATTTATTTATTTATTTATTTATTTATTTATTTATTTATTTATTTATTTATTTATTTATTTATTTATTTATTTATTTCTATATCTATCTACAAATGTCAAAGTAAAGCAGTATGATTAAAAGAAAATTTATATGAGGGCATTGCTAATTTAAACAAAACTTAGCAAGGTATTTATTTCGGATATCAACATCATAATTTAAATAGGTTAACAGTATTTTTAATATAGGTTAGCATATTCTTATAAATACGACAAATTAGGGCAAATTAGGGGTAAATAATTACAAAAGCAAAACTGTGTTTGTATATTGTAATTAAATTTAAAAACAACTATTTCAAATTCAGGAAAAACTAAATCATGGCATTTTCAACCTCGTTTTATAAAAATACGCATAAGATTTTAGGAGACCTTCGTACATTATAATTGCTGATATGTTTTATGATGTAAGTCCTGCATTGGTTAATATTTCGTTCTCAGGAAGTTTCTTTCAAAAAGCAATAAACCGCAAAATATAATTTTTTAAACTTTAAAAATAAGGATTTTTGTTATTATAGTGCGTGACCCGCACTTGGGGTAATCTCTAAGAAATTAAGAAATTTAGGTATGTTCTTTGTTTATGGAGCTCCAAAAAAGCGAGACTTTATTTATGAAGACAAATAAGGTTTAAGTTTGTTTTGGGACCGGTAGGTACACTATACTAATTAGTCTATGGTGAAGAAAGGTGTCAATTTGAAGCTTTTTTCTTTTTCCTATCATTCTCAATTGCACATCATAGAATTTGCAAATGCTAAGATAGTTACAAAGAGTAAAGTATTATATAGGATAGTTATTAATTCTTCGAAAATGTCGGGAGAAGGTCCTTGTAGAGGGCTCGAGCGAAATTACACATTCACCTTAAACAGATTGGGGGGAAAGTGGCTACTACAATGTCGGGCATGCCTATGTCTTACATAGAGAAAATAAAAATTCTAGTGTACCTATGGACCTGCAGCAAAAAAAAAAACAAATAAAGTGGTGGTGCCGTGAAATTGGTCACTAAAAATGATTTTGTAAATATTCAAGCTCCTCATATACCGCAATGTACACCAGACTTTTTAACAAATGAAGTGCGTGTGGTAGTCGCTGATTTAATTGACGAAGTTGGCATCAACTGTGATCCGGTTCAGCAAATATTTGAAAAAAAGGTGGTGGAATTAAAAAGCAAACGCCACAGTGCTAAAATTTCTACAATCCTCAATGATAAGTCAAATCTAGTAAGTATTTTCAAAAATGGTTCAACACTTTTTCTGTTGATAGTACTTTTTTGCAAGATTGACTTTTAATCGATAGAGTCAAGGTACTTTATTAGAAATCGGGTACCTCCGGGAATGGGGCCCTCGGGGACTAACCCGACGTAAGTATCAAGTCGTTATCGTGACGTTTTATTTTTTTTAGGATATAGCGCCTCTGTCGTGCGGATAGGGAACCGCGCAAATCCCGTCCAAAAGTAAGAGTTTTATCACACTAGCGGTTTGCGAGCGGCTGCGGGGCGGAGCGGGCGCGCAGCGAATACGCCGCGGTTGCGCAGCGAATACGCCACGGACGCGCAGCGAATTGCGTGGTCGCCATTTTGTACTGTCTCGTACAAACGTTTTAGTACATACATATTTTTTATTCGTTTGCAAAACAACACAAAGTAGTCGCTCTCATCCATTCGATTGATTGATAATGGATCCTCCCAAATTCGACGATGTTTTCGTTTTCGTCTCCGGCGTCTTCGAAATAACAAAGCCAACAGCAGTGTCTCCTCGTCGGAATCCATTTTGTTACTGAGTGTATTGTACTAACGTCAAACGTTGCGAATTCGCCGCGCTTTCGTGATGAATTCGCTGCGCGCCCGCTCCGCTCGCACACCGCTAGTGTGATAAAGCTCTAAGACGAGGCTCAGAAGAGATAACTCTGTATAGCGCGCGGGTAATGGACTCTACACATCGAATTCGCCGACACAGCCCGGCGGCTTGCTGCGCAATTTCAGTGTACTTCGAGACACTGAACATCCACTCATAGATTTCGCTTGTATTATTATTTCGTAAACATTATTTTCGGCTGTTTTTAATCATCAAGCTACTTTCATCAACCATCTTCATATTTTGAATCTAGCGCCACTCCGTACCGTTTTGCAGAATAAATAACTGTGATATATCCAAAAGCTAAAAAAATTACTCGTGGTTTACGTTAAAGCAAAACAATTTTTTAGGGTTCTGTACCCAAAGGGTGTCAACGACACCCTATTCTAGTAATAGGGTCCCGTTGGCATCCATCTGACGGATAGACAGCCCTCGCTGTCTATCCGTCAGTTAACGGGCGGTATCTTATGAACCGTAAGAGAGAGGCAGTTGAAATTTTCACAGAGTGTGCATTTCTCTTGCCGCTATAACAAAAAATACTAAAAATAGAAAAATTAAGAGGGCCAACGTCCATACCACCTTGAGTAGTAGTGTGATCAGTAGATCAGCGAAGTTAAGCAACGTTGGGCACGGTCAGTTCTTGAATGGGTGATCGCGTCATGTTGGCGTATTGTTTTTTTTCGCTTTAGCAAATCAAATATTTTTTTGTTGTTTCTTTTCCGAAATAGTTTTCCACGATGGTACGGAACCCTCCGAATGCGAGTCGACTCGCACTTAGCCGGTTTTTGTTGTAAAGTTGGGGTTGCATGTTTAAAAAATATCAAAGCTACAATAGGCTGTCCAATTACGAAACTTTTGTGTGGAAAAAAAATCAAAGAAAGGTGGAAATATAATACTGTTCTAAAACGCCATATTTTAAAGCTGCCTCGCATGCTATGCGCCTTTTGCCGTTGCATTTAAATACTTCTTAAAGAATGTGTATCAGTCTAAGTAAATAAGGGGAGATGAGGTACGCTTATCGAAGGTGGAAGGCTCAAATTAGGTGCAATTAGGTCACCCACCTCAGTCATAGTCGGACTGGCCGTTAGTGTTTCGCGTGTGTATTGTTGTATCGGTCGCACTTCGGTCTAGGTACGTTTTTCCATCTTTGCTGTTCATTAGATAAGTATGTTGCCAAAGATTGGAAATAGCGTATCTTTGCGTTTAGTTGTAATGTAACACAACACAGGCCATTTTTTTAGTTGGTTGTGAGTTTGAGTCGCTGGGAGAACCTACCATTTGTACAGAATTTTACTAATGTCTGTGGTATTATTATTATATAATTTTTAAAGTTTGGAATGTCATAATTTTGTTCTTTTAACCCCCGACGCGAAAAGAGAGGGGTGTTATAAGTTTAACGTGTTTCTGTGTATCTGTCTGTGGTATCGTAGCTCCCAAACGTATGAACCGATTTTCGTTTAGTTTTTTTTGTGGCATAGATAATTTTATCCCGAGTGTTCTTAGCCATGCTTCATGAAAATCTGTCGGGGGGCTTATAAATTTTTAATATTGTTCTTGTTATGATGTTTCTTCTAGCTGCAAAGCAATTAGGTAGGTACCTTCTTCCTGAATAAGTTGCTACAATTCCATGTTTCGTAAGTAGGGACCTATATATGAGTTATTCCGCATTTGTTTCCACTTCGTTCGGACCAAAGAGAGTGTAGGTAAGGGTTACCTACTTGTGTCAAGGTGACACATGTGAAACATTATGAAACCGACACATTTGAATGGATGTTTGAGACATCTTCACGCCTTAACTACTGAATTGATCGAGCTGAAATTTCCCAGAGATGTAGTTCTTTGAGCTAGAATAACATTACACAATGTTTCGGGACAATAGTAGACGGGATCACCGTCTACTTTTGTCCCGAAAAAATGCTTGCTAAGCCGCCGGCAGAAACTAGTAAATGAATAAAAGGTAACAAAGTTTATGTTCGTTACAGGTGAAATTATATTAACGTGCAAACAAAATTGAGTTTAAAACTGAACGGGCCTTCAATGCCAAATGTCCCCGTAAATATTAACGAGCGGCAAAAAGCATTTTACGAAAACTGATAGTGCAAACGCTTGTCATTGTACTGCATTGCATGCTACGTAACTTTGAACAATTTGTAGGTGACGTAGCATTCGTGGTTTATTTTTTACTAACTTCTGCCCGCGGTTTCTCACGAGTATTTTCGGTATAATAAGTAGCCTATTATCTAAGTTAGGTTTTGCTTTAAACGTACGCCATATTTCATCTTGACTGATCCGTAGTTCTGGAGATCCTAGGTAACAAAAATTCATATTTCACAAACTTTCGTCTTTTTAATATTACTAGCTTCTGCCCGCGGCTTTGCACGCGTATTTTCGATTTATTATGTAGCCTATCATCTAAGTTAAGCTACCTATGTTCTAAATGTACGCCAGATTTCATCATGACCTGTTCAGTAGTTTTGAATATCCTAGGTAAGAAAAATTCAGATTTCGCAAACTTTTGGCTTTATAATATTAGTAGGATAGGATATGCTGCGGCAGAAGAGTGAAAACACTCGATCCGAGAAAATATTTGTTCACCTCAAGAATTGATGTCGCAGACTCTACTCGTTGTCACATCTCAAGTCTTTTCCACCTCCAGTCCCAAATGGTCCTATGTCCACTATTAAAAGGACCAATCCAAAAGGTCAATATTATTATTATTTATGCTAATAATAATAATATTGACCTAGATAGTTCTTACGTAAGATCACAAAAAAAAAACAAAGTTTATACTACCAAAAAAATATATTAGTACCTTTTTAAGTACACAATTAACACCAATAAACATTTCGAAAAATTGTTACTTCGAAAATAAACAAAAATAAACCAAACGTGTATTCATTTTTTCCTTTAAGTAATGAATATTACACAGGGGGGAGGGGTCGGCCTATTCTTATTTTTTCTTATAATATAGGTCGGGGTCAAAAACTAGCGAAAATCGTCTTAAGTAATAAATGAATGGCAGAATTTTCTCGTTCGCACTAATTTCAAGTGTGAACTCTCGACTGTAACGAACATAACAAAGCTCGTTATGGCCGCCACAGCAATTGCAAGGTGGCCTAGAAACTAGAGTAGTTTTTCAATAATTTTTGTAGACAAAATGACAATTTTTGGGTCAATTAAAACTTAAAATCACAAAAAATAACATGGTTGGTAGGAACATTACCAAATACACAGACAGTCGTAAGCCCCCTTCAGTAAACGCATCAACTAGGAACTATTAACTTATTCATGCAGAATCATGCAAAATCAAATTAGCCAACTTATCTAGAGGATAAAAAGCTTGGGAAGGGTTTTGCTCCAACTCGAAAAATAACAACTAACAGGCTGAAGGTTTCTTCGTCGCTTCTTTACGCGACAGAAATCAAAAATTTCAGTTCATCCAGTGTCAGTTTTTAATTTTATAAGTTGACCTTTTCTAAGTGTACTTATGTTTATTGTTTTTATGGAAATAAGGAGTTTTTGATTTGATTTGATTTAAAACCGTCAGATTTTTCGTTAAATAGAATTTTCGTTAAATACCCATGTCAAATAACCTACTCCTACATAATTATTTCTGCACCATTCTATGATTTGTTTTTATTCAAAAGCTTCATATTTGTTCATCGAAAAGAAAGCAAACACCCTCATAATTTTTGCTTGTAAAATATCATTTTGTCAACATTATTTCCAGCTACTTTTAATCACAAAGCACCTTTCATTAACTATCTTGAAAATTTGACAGTAATAATTTTATCAAAGCTGGAAGACCTGCGAGCTGAAATTAAACCGATAATTTACAGTCTTTGTTAGTTCAGACAATGTTGGAGTTGACTCACGAGCAATATAAATCAGAGACCATTGAGAAACTCGACGGCTAGACAAATATGAAAAATCTATATAAAATTAATCATAATATTTACCAACCTCAATGATAAATAATACCCGCTCATCAACACTTCTAACGGAATTTCTACGGAATGAGTAACTTGGCAGTTACAAGGAGTGTGGCGTTATTACGCTAGATAGTTAAATAAACGGTTATGGAATCCCGTTAAAATAACGTAAAGCAGCGATTCGATAACTATCTATTTTTTTTAACGATCGCAACGACGCAACGAAGTCAATAACTATCTACTAGTCTTAACGATCGCTACAGTGAGTAAATCGTGATAACGATAAGTTCGTTTAGCTGTGTGTGAATAGTGAATACCTACGCGAGTTGCGCTATATCACATTTCATTCGTTGTTGATTCGTTTAACGATTTAGACTATTATGTAGTTATTGTTGAGTGTCAATTAAAAGTGAACTTACACTTTTGATTCAACGAAATGATCACGTAGCCCACATGTTCTATATTTTTCCCCTGGTTACAGAGACAGGGCGTAATAAGTTCTTTACAATAAATGGGGGTGGGAGGGTCAAGTTTATTGCTCCATGTACGTACAATGCACATTCTTCTCATGTCTTGAGACGGAACCATGTTGGGTCTCTCTTAAGTGGTTCTGGAATTATGACGGTCTGATATTCCCTAAGAGCCAATGTAGAGCTCGATCTGATGACCACGTAGAAACCGCACACGAAGTGCCAATCTCCTGGACACGGATCTCCGTATCCAGGTTTATTTTCTGGCTTATCATCTTATTTTTTTTTCAAGCTTTGGTGTCTGAAACCCGGAAAAAGTATGAAGGTAAGTTTTTTCACAACGCCATGCTCGAAATAAACTCGTTTCTTAGCAATTTTTAACGTTAGGTGAACGTCAACATCCACGCGTTTAGCTACTGTCGTGAAATTCTCAACGTCCTAGTTGTTAACGATTCTTAACGATAGATACTAGTTATTTAACTGTTATCGTTACCCATTTGATAGTTTCGTGAAGTGAATGGAAATTCTGTTAATGACACACTCCTAGCAGTTGCAATAAGTATATTTGCAACAAGTATTGGAAATGGTTCTGGGCGAGTTTTCTGTAATCTGAATGTGCTGATAAAAATTATTATAGATAGATTGTTACACTACAAAACATATATCAAATAGGACTGGCTGGCCAGAGTTCAAAAAAAACATAACTGCATAGGTTCCTATTTATAGACATAATGTGACAAATCTATTTGAAGTAGGTGTGGCGAAGGGTAAGTAAGTAGACCGTTAGACAGGAAGGAAGGTAGCTAATTATAAATGCGTGTGTAAAGATACCTACTCCATATTAGCATTCCATTGCATGAATATTCAGCGGTTTGCAGACTTGATACGTTTATGTCTTTCGCCGTGTTTATAAGCAACGCTGGAATCAAGGTTAGACGCAAAGTACATTCTCTTTGTTCGTTAGTTGTCACATATTTTTGTTGAGCGTTTTCTGAGAGTTTACTAAAACGAACTTTGCTAAAACTAAGGCTGACCAATTATTTTTTCTTCTCCCTCTCTCTCCCTCTAAGTATAAAAAGAGATACACCTACGTAGAGAAAGAATAAATAAAATACATTTGTTCCAGGGAAGTTTTTTCGAAGGTTCTATTACAAACATCCTCATAGACGTAACCAAGTTCGACGTATCTATTAAGAAGCTAATTGCAAACAAGACCACCAATTTACCGATATATTTTTTTGCAGACATTTAGAAAATAAAACTTTGCAAATAATCGACGTTTTAGTAACGAATTTTCGGGCTTCGGCCATGTTTGCCGGTGAAATAATGAAAATGTCACGTGTCATAACGCCATAACAGATGGCGCTGTACCTCTCCGTTCCCGCGCTTTACGAGAGACTTTATTACGGACCCAGGGGTATCCAATACCGTTGTTTTTCGCGCAACGGGGGACAAAGGTTACGTAGAGTTGCTGCATACATAACTGATCAACTTACAAAGCTAATGATGTTTTGAAAAGATCATAGATTAGGTACTACACTAATAAAAAGAAATATAGGAAACAGTTTGCTTGAATGATGCTGGACCTCACGATTCAGGGCCTAGTGTGAGATCAATCGATAAAATCATAATAAGAATAAAAAATAAATAAAGGATACAATAGATTTATTTGTGCAGACTTACAACCTTTCTACAGTTTAAAACAAAACAAAAAAACTTTTAACAAGCCCGAAGGCAAAAAATGGCGTCTGCCTGAGCATGGGTTGGTTGCTAGCAAGCTAATAACGACGCTGGTCTTCCGTCAGAGCCATTTTGTTGTCTCCATAGTATATATAGTCGTCCTCAGCAATTACTTTCTTCTATCGGTTTAAAAAGGCCATGTTAATGTATCATATCATAATATTAACTCTACCAACCTATGTACGTGCCTACTATGTTGTAAAATGATTGTTTTTACTACAAATAAATACATAGAGCAAGGCAATGCAGCCAGCGTCTTGGGGACGCTTCCGACTGGTTCGGTATTGATATGGATCATTTGAGCTACCTGTAGATTCGTTGCAACAGTCTGCAGTTAGCTCAATTGTGAAGACTAGTTGTAATTTATTTCTATAATTTTATTGTAATTTTATGTTTATGTTTTATGTTGAATCATGAAACGAAACGGTCCCTAACTCATGTTATAAAATCAATACCACGTAGTAGGTACTAATTAATTAAGATAGTAAGTAAGGTTATTGTATGTACTCATTTAAGTGAACATTGTTCTTTTGAGTAAATAAATTCGTTAAACTGAGTAGGTACTTACACCTAGTAATTCTGTGTGATTACTAATAAGAAGCGTCCCCAAGACGCTGGCCGCATTGCCGCGCTGTTCTATAGCAATGGTAAAGGCCTGCGTTCATTAATCCAATACCGCTCGCTACACGCAGTACAAAAACGTGGATTCAAATAATGGTAGATATGTAATGGATATAATTTACAGTGACAAAATGGCTACCCACCAGCTTCAAACGAGTGTCTGTCTTCTGATGCAATCAATAATCAATATAAAATTCATTTGTAAGGGCAGGCCTTTGTTCACAAAGAAAATTACAATAAAATAATAGAAATAAATTAGAACTAGTATTTACAATTGAAACAATTGAGCTAACTGCAGACTGTTGCAAACAATTTACAGGTAGCTCAACTGATCTATATCAATTGGAAAAATTCATTTTAATGTTACGAGCCCATATTTGAATGCATTTTTATGCAGTGCAAAAGTAGCAGGCGCTTACCAAGGTTCAAAAAAGTTGTTAGCAATTGCGAATATGGATAAACTGCATAAAACAACCACAGCCTGCTGAAAATTACAATCCAGCACTCCCGCTGTGTTTGTTTTCTCTCTAGTCTGTTATTGCTATAAAACTAAACTCACCTACTAAAACTAACCTGCTAAAACTCCTTCCCTGAATCCCAGTGTTTCTCTTAAGTAGTTTCTGAGTCAGATATTGCAACTGTGTTAGAAAAGCTCCGCAAGTTTTTGTATTCGCTTCGAGTTTCTCGCATGCCGAAAAAGCTTCATATTTGCCCAAAATGTTTCCTCGATAATAATTGGATGAAGGCACTTCTGGTACGCTTTATAAACAATGTTGTTGTAGCTACAATATCTTCCGAACAAGATTAAACTCTTGGGTGTGGGTTATTAGGTTATGTAGTCTTAGGTTTAGCGTTTTCCCGTGGCCTTGGAAGCATTTTCTTAGAAAAAAGTAAGTCTAGGAAATCCGACTATTTTTAACCGACTTTGAAAAAAGAGGAGGTTCGGGTGAATGGTATGGATGTGTTTTTATGTATGTTCGTTGGTTTTTCCGTGAATTATGGACCGATTTTAATTTCTTTTTCGCTATTGTATAAAGATTGATTCCGAGGTGGTTTCATAAAAACTATTCCAGAGGAATTAGTATTATTAATCCCGCAAAACTTAAAAACAGTGTAAAATTAACGGCTTCGAAGGTTTTTAGCTTTTTCAAAACAATTAAATTATTTTTTGAGTTACAGGTACGGCTGCCAAAAAGTCACCATTTTTTTTTTGTAATTCGCTGTATACGTCCAGTAGGTATGACTTATTTAGTTATTTAGCTGCGCGTTCAATCGTAAAAACATTAACATTGCTTATTAAAAAAAAAAGTTTTGCCTATTTCGCCTTTTAGCCTCTTCAAGGGTAAACCTAAAATTGACACCTTCCAAGGCGTTGAGATAATTACCCGGAGGTTATCTTTTTATTCTCAGGCTCCAGTAAACTCTCAAGACGATAAAATTCCAATTCAGAGGAACTTTTCGCGACAGGTCCTTGAAATATTTTATTCAGAGAATTCTGAAGATATCTTTGAACCAGCTTCGTATCCATTTCTATTTTTGGTTGGCATTGATTAATTTATAAAATTCAGCTGACTTCAAAAAAATGGTTTTCAATTCGGCTGTATTTTTTTGCTAAAACAAATTAAAATAATATGGCATATTGAGGTCGGTTATTTTGTTTAAATACGTTACTAAACGAATTGTAACTTACTAAACCTTATGTATTAGGTACCTAAAAATTAATTTATTAATTGTAACCTGCATCCTACATTAAGGTTACGCTAAGGGTACGCTAGAAAATAACCAGGTTTTTACTATTTTTCTAGGTTCTACAAGTAATTTAGATAGCAGATAAGAACTTCACCGCACATTGTAAGCCATTTGCTATGAATCTTTGATAAAAGAAACTTTAAATCAATCGTGTTTTGGAGTCTATGTCAGTAGACTCCAAAACGACAATTCGATTCGTAGATGGACACGCTTTGTCTGTCCTTTTTTCCCTCCTTAATAATGCAGCAACTACAGCAGTTATCAACTTGAAATTTAAAATAATAATATATTTCGTGCGCCTCTACACACTTAAAGAAAAAAAATTAAAACAAATGAAAAATGAAAATGAACCTTTTCCATACAAATTGCGATGTCGAAATTTTAAAAGATACCTACAGGGTCTTGTGGGGTATCAAATGAAAAGTATCAGTTTGTACTTTTCAAAATAGTTGTTGAAATTTCTTTAGGATACATCCTTTTCGAAATATTTCGAAAAAAGTCGAAATTTTACTCATTCCCCCCATCTCTGAAGATTGCAGAGCAATCCATGTGAAATTAAATAGCATTTGTAGATATAGATCTTTATTTTACAGGAAAAATATAGAGAAGTTTGTAAAACGAAAACTTTTTGAAAAATTGACAAAAAGAGGGGGAATAATTTTCAAATGGTGGACCACCTTACCCGAATGGGGTATCAAATGAAAGGTATCAATTTGTAAATTTCACAACAGTTTTCTAAATTTATGTAGGTTTCATAGTTTTTGAAATATTTCGAAAAGAGTAAAAATTTTACCTATTCCCACCTATATCCCACTATCTCCAAAGATTGCAGAGCGATCTATCTGAAATGTATGTAAAGTCTGTACATATGGATCTAAATTTTACAGGAAGAATAATAGAGAAGTTTGTAAAACGAACACTTTTGAAAAATGGTCAAAAATGGGGGGGTTTGATTTTAAATAGGGGGGATCCCTCACCGAGTGGGTTATGAAATGAAAGGTATTGATTTGCACGTTTCAAAACCGTTTTTGAAATTTCTGTAGAGTAAACACTTTTTGTAATATTTTGAATAAAGTCAATAAATTGACTTAATCTCCAAAGTACCTATGCAGAGCGATCCATCTAAAATGTAGTTTGGTAAGTACCTACTATTTTTAGGTAGGTATTCATCAAATAGCGATGTCTCTAACCTCTAAAGGTTACGCGCGCCGAGGGTTTCGAATGTTTGTCAATTATACATACATGTATTAGTACATGTATGTATAATTGACAAACATTCGAATTACATGTATTAGTACATGTATGTATAATTGACAAACATTCGAAACCCTCGGCGCGCGAGTTACACTCGCACTTGACGGATCTTGTTTATTTAAGGCGCTTGTATGCCTCAAACCAACGCCGTCACTTATCTTTCTCATAATTACGTTAATCAAAGGAAAAAGTCCATTGTTCATGATACCTATTATAAGCTTTATTTTAATGCTCGTAAAATAGTTTTCTTTTATTTCCGTTATACAGAATAGCGAAGTTGCTCTTGGTGGCCACCGAACTCTGTTTTCGCTTTTCTGTCTAAATTATACGAAACTTAACTATTTCAGAGGGATTAAAAAAAGCTTAGGATAGGTATCAGAAACTGTACGTTGGATTTTTGAAAATTCTTGTGTTTATCGTAATTATAAGTAAAAATAGGTGGCGGCGCTAGTGAGCGGTATACATCCGTCTCAAAAACTGATGTAATTACGAGCCTTGGAACCTGCCAGGGGGGTCAGCTAACGATGAACGCCACTGTATGTTACTTTACTTGACTATAACAGTGTTATATGGAAGCAAAACCCGTAATTTCCCCACGAAACGTGCCTCGCACACCAAACTGGGACTTTTGTGGTTAAACTACAGTATTTCTCTAACTAAATCACTGTAGTAACAACCAAATGTCTTTGGAATAACCGCATTACGGGAACTTTGCTTCTAAGTACACGTTGAGTTATCTATGTCGCCGCCGGAATGTTGAATCAGCCCGTTTGTGGAATGGCTACGCCGATTAAAACGAATACTCATTTATAATAAAACTCATTTTATTTTAATATTATTATTATTATTTCATGGCATCACAAAGACAAGTACAATAGTACATTATGATTCTAGTGTGTAACATTGGTGATTATGATTACCGCCGAGGCGCCATTGAGACCTAATAGACTTAATAGAGGCGAGGACGGTAATCATCAATACACACGTGTATCATACGACGTTTTTCAACACACTTGTGAATAAAATAACAATAAAAACTCATTTTATTACAGAGAAAACAAAAGTTATATTTGAGTGAAAGTTTTATTAAGTTTGTGAATTGTGAAGCAATGAAAAAGTCACAGTTTGATTATGGGTGTCATTCTGTGCCTAATTGCAGTGACCATAGAGCCACTTTATGAGCAAGTGTGTTGAAAAGTATTTTAACTTGGGCTCATATTATTATAAACACCTTCAGATAGAAGAGATGAAGTCGTGGAAGAAATTAAAAGAGAAAAATCTACGAACTCAAGAAATCTACGAGCTCAAGATATTTACGACCTAGAGCGATAGAAGAAGGACTGGAATACCACGGACCTCAGTTAGTCAGTAATGTTCTCCTAGCCAAATTTCGACCACGGCGGCAAGTCTCATCGACGAGCCAGATGCGCAGGACATATTATAGTGCACAAGTGTGTGCGTAAACACAGGTGCACTTTCAAAATCCGATGGGACGGCAGACCGACACGACCGGGGTGAAGTCAAGCGCAGGACCAACGGCTTAACGTGCTTTCCCAGGCACGGGGTTATTACACCGCCAACTTCCTGACTCCGGACTGTTTTTGGAAATTTTCTTGCTAGAAAAATCTCAATAACAACTATTGGCATGACCCTGGATTTGAACCCAGAACCTCATAATCAGCGGTTGAATAAGCTGACCGCTAGACCAACGAAGCAGTTAGTACATTTTAAGGTGTAAGCTCAAAAAAGTGGTACTTACTAAGACTGTTATAATCTGCGGCACATCCCCTGTGCTGCGCATTGCGGATATGGTTTTCCCCAGTCCTGTGTGTAGGATGTACAGTCAGCCGCTTAGATAAGGAATACACTCCCAAGTTTTCACTTTAATTTTACTCCGAACTTTTCAAATTAAAGTCCACGCACACAGTTTTTCGTAGTAAGTAGACATCGTAAGCAAAATACGGTTTATAAATTATCACAATAACTGTACACTTACTAGTTAGTCAAATTTAAACTTCGGAGTGTATACATATTTTCGCAGCTGACTGTACACATGTCATTTTCATTTTATTTATTTGGTCTACCAGTGGGTGTTACGGCAAATACAAGCCAGCAAATACCTTACTAGCAGCCCGTTTAATCGCAAGTCTGAAACCGCAAGATAATGTAACACGTAGCTTTCTGTAAACGCCCACGCATTATCGAAGTTTTTCAGTTATTTTGGTTTGCGGTTTGTAAACGTAAAATTTTTTTGTGTCCCATAAAATCAAAAATCAAAATCTCTTTATTCCATAAATAAAATAAATGTACACTTAGAAAAGGTCAAATTATAAAACTAAACACTGACACGGAAATAAAGTGATATTTTTGATTTCTGTCACTTCGGTATAGCTAAAGTAAAGAAGCGACGAAGAAACCTTTAGCCTGTTGTTATTTTTCGAGTTGGAGCAAAACCCGTCCCAAGCTTTTTTATCCTCTCTAGATAATCTGATATTTTATAGTAAGCCCTTTTTGCACAGCAAGGTTTTGACAATTTGTTTGAATTAATTTACTGATATTTTTTGCAACTCACTAGGAGTTTTGTTGTAGAAGCGTATACACCCTTTAAAAGATACATTAATTTTGTATAGCCTAGTTGTGGGCACAGCGAGTTTATGTTTATTTCTGGTATTAGAATTATGTTAATAGCTTTTTTTAGGGAACCGATTTATATTTTCTACTAGCTGCATCCTTACTACCCGTTATCCTATAACCCGTGTCCCGTAGGAATGATGCATTTTCCCGCGGTAAAAAGTAGCCTATGTTCATCAGGAATAATGTGGGCTTCTAATGGTTAAATAATTTTTCAAATCGGTCCAGTAGTTTCGGAGCCTATTATTATTATTATTCAATACAAACCAACAAACAATCAAATCTTTCCTCTTTATAATATTAGTATAGAAGTATAGATAAAGATGAGTGTACAACAAGTTTTCATAAATATGTTGACATGGTACTGTCATTATGTTTATTTCTTTGAATTTATCACGCAGGGATTCTCTGGGCTGCGGGCCGGAGCTAATATTATTTTATCAGACGAGTGATGTGAATTTTACCTTCAGAGAGGCGAGTCTATTTGACGTTATTAACGAGACGAGATCGTGACTACTACTATCGTACTTGTGATCACTTTAATTCAAATTCAAATTAATTTATTTCAGATAACAATGATCCATAATTTGTTAATAGCAGAAAGATCTCTTATATTAAAAGTTAGTATTCTTAGCCTACCTACTACATTATATTTAATTTAAATTCTAAATTCTATCAAATTAAATCTAAAAGGCGGCAAGTCTCATCGACGAGCCAGATGCGCAGGACATATTATAGTGCACAAGTGTGTGCGTAAACACAGGTGCACTTTCAAAATCCGATGGGACGGCAGACCGACACGACCGGGGAGAGGTCAAGCGCAGGACCAACAGCTTAGCGTGCTTTTCGAGGCACGGACCGTAACCATGGACGAACATATACTATTGTGACTTAAAACTTTTTGTCTTAGTGCGGTATAATTTATTTAGTGCGGTATGATGAACGTTAATTCTAGAAATAATTTTAGGTAACTTTTATAATACTGCCTTTAATAATTATAGGTCTCTGACCCAACGACAAACCTAACTTTTGACCTAACTATTTGGCTGCTCTACATTTAAGGCCACAAAAACGTTTTAAAGTTGACTGTACCAGTCACCACGAGCCTTTTGAGGTAAAATATTCTTAATAACAGGTCTCGATATTATATATAGATATCTAACACAAGTATTTTACTTAAATGAAGGTCTCCACTACGGTTATAATTATTGTAAAACTGTTACAGAAATAAATTTTATTTTATTTTATTTTTTATTATATTGCATTTTTGTGGAAACTTCAATTTCCATGACAAAAAATTTGATATGAACCCTTTAGCTTAGCTTTAGCTTCACGTCACATCACCACACTGACTTTTCGATAGAACACCTATTAAACTTAGATAATTTTTATGGCAAATAAAGTTTGTTATATAAAGTTTGTTTATTGGTTATCTGACAAAAAATAACATTAGATACTTTGCTTTTTTTTAATATTATACATAAAAATATATAAAAGTAACTGTAACGATGGCGTTACAGTAACGATCGAACAGAACGCTTGTTATGGAATAATCACGAGTTTCAACGAGTCCTTAAACGAATCAAAACCTATATATTGTTGATTTGAAAAGACTCAACACCCTGACTGTACCAACCTACAAAAAAGTATTGTGTGAACAAACATTAAAATTTATTCTGTGCTTCTCGTTCGCGTGACTCTTTAATTTTTTCGGTCATGAACGTTAGGAACTCTCGGTTTTAAACCTCATTAAACTTAATAATACAAAATCCAGTAAAATATGTCGGTAATTGATAAAATATACAGGGTTAAAGTAACATAATTGCTCTGCCATAGCCATTGCTGAGGTAGGCAAGACAGTCAGGGTTTTTCATAATTTCATAAGTTTTGTCTTGAAAATTTATTAACTGTTGATTATACAGACAGTCAATCTTTCTTTTGTAATAAGTACAATTTTAATCCAAAGAGATTAAAATTGTTCTTATTTGTACCTAACCCGCTATTTTTTTATTAAATCTAGTTAATTTGATACAATTTTTCTATTTATTACGCCATTTTAAGAAGTGCTCAATTTTTATGCAATGAAACCAAACTAACTAACTGGGCAGTAAGAAAGAGTGGATAAAAGTAGCCCGCATAAAAAGCATGGATCACAAAACACAGCAGCAGTATAATGAGGTATGGTATAATGTACTTTTGTTTATTTTTACATTGTGAACCAAAGTGCTACAATTAAATGTGAAAAAAAGTATAAAAACTAGGCAAAGATGTTCCTGAATTTCTAAGTACAGTTTGAAATGTCATAATAAAATTCTCATGATTATCATCATCATCGCCAGCTTGTTGAAGTCTGCTGTACGAAATTCACGAAAAGATTTTTGTTTGTCATAATAATAGTCATAATAGCCTTTATTGGTAATAATTATTACATGAAAAAAACTGTTGCTCTATCATACATTTTAATTTTAAAATGTAATTTGTTTGTTTGTATCCTCTTCGGTTTTACTTAAAATTAAGTTATTATAAGCTACAGTAATCGAAGATTAAAAACAAACAAGAACAAAATTTAAAATTTAAAAATTCCCCGATAGATTTTCATGAAACATGGCCAAGAACACTCGGGATGGAATTATCTACGACACAAAAAAACTAAACGAAAATCGGTTCATCCGTACTATCGTAGCTCCCAAAGGAGCTACGATAGCACAGACAGATACACAGATACACAGACAGACACGTTAAACTTATAACACCCCTCTCTTTTTGCGTGGGGGGTTAATTGGAACTATTATTTACAATATAAACAGTTGAGCTAACTCCAGATTGTTGCAAACAATCTAGAGGTAGCTCAATACCTGTTGTCTTGTAAATGGATTTATACCCTTTTTTCGATGTAGATGACGATTGTAGCTTTAAATCCTTAATCACAAAAGCCAAGAAATATACATATTGTTCTTCTCCTAAACTCAGACGAAAATACCGATATTGATAATGATGTCAATTTGTAGACGGAAAGAAGAACATACGGTTATTAAATCTCATCAAAGAAGGAATAGCGTGGATTTTTTGCTGTTATATTTGTAACATTCAAACACATAATAAAGCCCTCGCCAGTTTGCATCATTACAAAATGCGCGCATAAAACAAGTGCTGAAAATCGTCATAATTTAACGTTTTCTTTCAGCACCGAACGTGGCTTCGGCGGAAAATCACCGCTTTAAAACTTTTTGTTTGTTCACAGAATGAAGCAATTTTAGGATTAAAATGCTTTATTATTGTTGTTTAAATTAAGCTAAGTTATGTTAATATTTTGTGGTTCACATAGCGACAGCCGTGTCTTTTAAGTACTTAATTTCTTTGTCGCAGATAAATTCTGGTTTGTTATAGGTAATTTACCAACAAATAAGTTTGTCTCTTGTTACACTAGCGTGTACGAGAATCTATGTCTTAGTTTTGAAAATTAATTTAAAATGAACTAGAAGACTTCTCTTGCTACCTTTTAATAAGTTTTACTTTTGAAAATACAGTTATTTGTTAAACAAGTGGGCAAAACGTAATAAAATTAAATCCCGAGCTAGCGAAGTAGCCTAGAATAGAATCACAAGCTTAGCGAGTAGATCTAAAGTAGACTGCTGAGGTAGCGAGGGATTTAAAAGGCACGAAACAAAACACATTTGCCCTCGATTTAAACATACAACTATTCACCACTAGCGTGGTTAAAAATGCTAAAAACCTCTTTCAAACTCGCTACGCTCGTGACTCTATTCTAGACTGCTTCGCTAGCTCGGTATTTAATATCGATACATTCAACAAAAAATCGTTTTCACACTTGTTTAACACATAACTATTATTCCACATGTGAGGAAAACACGAGGTTGCTCACTGTTTTTGAGCAGCAAAGTCACCGTTTTCAAGTGAGAGTGGTGAAAAATAAATTATTTCTTAAATAAAATTTATATCAAAACAATACCTAGAGCACAAATAATAGCTAGTTAAAGCACAGTCTACCTATGTATGTGCTTACAGTCGTTCGACGAAGGCGTTTTGACAGGGCAATCGTGCGGGGGGCAAGGGACGGGTCGGGGGCGTGGACGCTCCCGAGTTACTAAGGCGGTTATGTTTGCAAATCGGGAGCGTCCTTTCCCCGTCCCGTCCCTTGCCCCCCGCACGATTGCTCTATCAAAACCACGTCGAAATGCTTTCGTCGAACGACTGTATGCATATATGTAGGTAGGCTGTGGTTAAAGGTATGGTTGGTGAGAAAATATTGTTTGTACGCATTGAATTACTATTACTAGCGTTTGTAAGGTCCATCAAAGTAAATCGCAGTTAGGCGAAGACCCCTGAGTTTAACTCCGCAATGTCAGATTAAGTAGACACATAAATCCAATGTCAGTTTAATGTGCTTGTAGAGTTTGTAATTGGGAAATTATTCTGCAAACTTTTTCAATTTCTGGTCTCGTAGTTTGGGCATTTTAGGTCAAGTATCTAATTTCAATGTGAAGTTCCGTCCCGTCTCTACATCTTTAATCTAAAATAAGTTTAATATTTTATAAAACCTTGTTAAAAAGAAGCTTTTAATGCATTGTCATCCAAACTAAAGGTGTTTACAAAATTTCAGCTCAATCGGTTGAAGATATCTGATACAAAATTGAGTTGCAAGATTCCACCCGTCTGTCTATACATAGTGATAAACCATTCTAAAAATGCACGCCGAGTGTAGCTATGTCGTTTTGTGGAGGGGGCGTGCTTTCATTACGGATGTAAGCGGGTTAACTACGAACCTTGTTTGTGTTGGAAGAACGTTTCATTCCTTACATCCGTAATTAATTCGTCAAACTACGATAGTTTTTTATAGTAAAAGACCTGAATTTTTAGAATGGTTTATCCATACATTGCAAGTTAAATAAAAGCTTGTAATGAATAGGTTTAGAAAATGATAATCACATATCTGCAAAGGTTGGTTGTAAAATGTTATGTACGTTAAGAAAGAATAATACTTATACAAATAAAAAGTTTTTGTTTGTATCTTTTTATTTTATTATTTCACTGAAACGAGTAGATAAATTTACTGGCCATTGTTTTAATGATAGGCATTCTCCGTGTGAAAGAGTTACGTGGATTATAACACCCTGTATAATCAACTGTCACCGTGAAATAACGAGCGTTTTTGTTTTATTTTGTGAATAAAAAAGATAATTTCCCAGAGGAACGTTTTCTGTCATAAAGACCGTAGGGGAACATAGATTGTTGCTTACTGTAAGTACCTGATGTGTAGGTATGATTAGAGAATTAGATTTTTCATCGACATAGTTATTATGTAAAGTAAAAACCGTAAAATAGGTTTTGTTAATGGTGTGAGCTTCAGAAAAATATATTTTTGTGAAAACACGAACATTTCAGAATAATTTTATACAGGGTTATTGTAAAAAGTGCCGGACTTGGTATCCGTCCACCTAGTTAACTACATTGTAAATCATCCCGTCAATGGCCGACAGCGTCCATTCACGCCGAGTATCACGTATTAGATGACGGATAAATAAAGCACGGTGCCAAGGCGAATGGTGGCCATCTGACTAATTCTGTCAACCTACTGCATTATTTGGGACAAGTGCTAGCCAATTACTAACGTACGATATCATCGTAAACAAAAATATTACTCACGTTATTTGGAGTCGAGTAAACAGGGGTTAGATTGTCCTAGGTCGTTAAATCCGACTATTATCCGACACGACACCACACCACCCGAATTTTATAAGTACCTACGTTAATCGATCGGCATAATTTTATGTTCATATTTGTTTCATCATCATCAGACCATATTAGTCCACGGCTGGACATAGCGTCTAGACCCAAAGCGCGAAAATATTACTAGAAAATGTAAGAACATAGGTTAGGTACAGATTAATCTTTTATTTTCTAGATCTAATAGTTTTTTATTGCTTATATTTTTGCGTGTGGCCTTGTTTGGCATACCAACGCACAACTTACAGCAGCAGAGCAATTCAAATATTCACCCTCTCGCATCTGTCATTCAAAACGCGCGTTCCATAATCCCGAGTTTTTATTTTTAATTCATATTTTGTCTACGTCCAAATCAACACACCAAAATAAAACATGAAGCATGAAAATGCCGGAAGTTTGTGTTTCATACGTGTTTAAAACTTTTTTAACATACCGAAACGTAATATTTTAACACACATGGGTCAGTAAATCACATGCACAAAAAGGTTAAGTTTTCCGCGCCAAAACTTGACATTGATTTACGCGGGGTTATTTCTGCGGCTTCCGGATTGTCGCTGACAGTTCTCTGACAGATTGCTAAAGAATTCAAAGGACTTCCTCAGACAAATGTAGAGCTCCACACTTTTTATTTTATTCAGAGAGGCTTTAGGTAACCTACTCGGTAAAATGAGAAAGATTTCAGCTCACAAATAAAGAACTACAGGTACCTACTTCGACGTTTCGTTAGGTATATTTTACCGTAAAAAGCCACTGTTTTCAGCATTACCTACAATGCCTTTCCAGGTAGGGTACGTTAGTACACCTACCTTTTATTCCATTTGATCCTTCGTTAGCGTTGAGGCGAGAGAGCACCTTTTTCATTAAGTCGCTCTGTTTTTTTATGGACTGACAACGTTTTCCAACATGTAACGTCTGAACCCGGGTATATTATTTTCAGTTATTATGCTAACAGAATTTTTTTAATCTTAAAAAGTAGTAAAGTTTCGTTCATACTTTTGGCGGGCAAAACCCAAACTTACCGGGTGGTGTTTTCACCGGCGTATCTGGGAGGTCATGATACCTCACCGGCTGCAATGCAAACTCAGTTCCAACCTCTTCAGATCTCGGGCAAGGCACATACGCGTATTGTTTCTTCGTCGGCCCCGGGGCGGGCGCGACTCGGTGTTTCCCGCGCTCGGCCATACGCCGTCCGCCGGCGGCCGGCCGCAGCTTGCCACTGCCGCAAACAGGGCGACTTTGTATCTAACTAACCCTGTATCACTGCGGACGCGGCCGTTGTAAAATTAACTTTATTTCAATACGTCTAAAGTTCAATCTGCCATATTTTTTGGCAGCTGCGCATTGTTAATCTGTGGTTGTATCACTATACACTTGGCGGTTCTGAAACCAACTTTATAGTGTTAAATATAAAGTCTAAATTCGTTAGCGTTTAGGCAGCTGTTCATAGTTAAACTGTGGCTGTTGCTTGTATCACTTCGGACTTGGCTTTGTTCTAACTCGAAAGTATGGACCTTATTTTACGAAATTTCTAAATTAATCTGAATTTAACTAAACTCAAACTTATCTCAATGGTTCTAAAATAACCTACCTCCTCAACCTCAACTACAACAGCCTGTATTGGTCCACTGCTGGACGCAGGCCTCCCCGTAATAAGCGCTTTGTTGACGTTTATCTTATGAGGGTAATGCCCATAATCCCCACGCTGGGCATGCGGGTTGAAGATCGCAGTTCGGTGGTAGAATAGTTCTGCAGGAGGCGCTGCTGCCCGCCGCCGCCCCCGGTGGGTATCCCTTAGTCGCCTCTTACTAAACAAGTGGTGCAAATTCTAAGCCGTCACCACACAGCTTACCTACCTCAGCGGGGTTTTATAGTCAGTACTACCTATCCTTTCTAAGAGTAACAGACCGTGTTATTTTAATTAATGTACTTAGAGATAAAATTAGATGTAAAGTGAACCTCACTTAATCAAAATAATCTGGTCCTAAGTAAACTTTTTTTTTATTTTATTCTGAGTATGCCAGCTGGGAAAACGCTTACATTTTAACTACACAAGGTCGAATTTTTGAGTTACTTTAACGAGTTGTAAGATGTTATCTGGAAATATTTTTCCTGAAGACATTTTTAGGGCATTCAGCATTTCTCGCTGGAAAAATTTTTGTTCACGGAAAATGTTCACATTACAGCCATGGGTCTACGTCATACTCATGCAAGGTTTTGAGTTTGTAGGTGTACCTTAAGCTGAAATTCTTTTTCTTTGAATTCTTTGTTTTTTTTTCGATTAAAATTAATGAAAAAGCCTGGCTGACGCAAATGGCATTTACCGGTCAAAATACCGTATAGACGACCTCTTTGGCACAGCGGGCGAAGGTCACCTGGCACGCAGGAGGTTGCGAATCGATTTCCGCCTCGGGACAATTGTTTGTACGATCTGCAGATATTTGTTCCGGGTGTTTCTTTGTTTAATAGAAAGTATCAATGTATCTACTGTATTAAGTGTATCAGTTATCTAGAACCCATAACACAAGCTCTGATTATCTTGGGCCAAGCTAGACGATGCTGCTAGTGTCTTTTGCACAGACCGTGAGCCATTATAGCTTTGGCATGTAAACATAATATAGTCTCGGGCCATAAGTTATCTCTTTGCTTTGCCATAATCGTACCGTACCATACCGTCTACGGAAAATCACAGAAAAAAACTTTCAGCATCGCTTAAGCTCTATACTACAACGTAATCTAGGTAAGTAGGTTTTACATTTCGTTTATTATCTCAAACAATTTTTACATGATTCGGATTTTTTTATTGAAATTTCCTCCGTCCAATAGCCTATCTATATCTACGTGTGAAATGCCAAGTCCAGCATGCTCTGCACCTAAAGCATTAAGCATGCCCTCAGCATTCTGCGAGGTCGATATTCTCGCTCCCTGGGGACCGCGGTCCAATGCGGAACTCCTCTGCAATTATAGTCGAAGTTCGCCTCTACAAGTAAAATTGTTTGCGCCTTTTTGTTATAAAATATTCAACTCTTTAGATAGAAATTAAAAGTTATTAATTTACAAGTGGTATAATAATATTGTCGATTTTTTCAAATATAAACTTCAGTCAATTTTAATCACCTCATTCTCTCTCAAATATTAGGTATGGCATACCGACTGCGGTCAAACATTTGATTCATAATATGTAACTTTACATAACACATGTTTAAACCCCCGACGCAAAAAGAGGGGTGTTATATGTTTAATGTGTAGTCTGTCTGTGTATCTGTGTATCTGTCTGTGGTATCGTAGCTCCCATAAGGATGAACCGATTTTCGTTTGATTTGTTTATGTCATAGATAATTTTATCCCAAGTGTTCTTAGCCATATTTCATGAAAATCTGTCGGGGAGTTTTTAAAATTTTAATTTTGTTCTTGTGGCATATTAAAATTCTTTATCTTAAAAACCTATTGATGATGATTATTTTGTTATTGTGTTGTGCATGTTGAGACGTCCTATACTAAGTTTAAATAAAGGGCTTATTCCAATAATCTCCTACTATAATCCCCTGCGAAGGGGATTTCTGGACATAGACCCAATTAGAATAGAATAGAATTATTTATTCAGGTAAAAAAACAACATTACATTTCGGTTAAAAGTGCATTTAAGGCTATTTTAGGTTTAACTAGACACGGAGTTCTCACCTGGTTCATTGTCATTCAATTGTCATTTACCGTGCTCTATGATTCAGATTCTTTATTTTTATATATTAATGTATATGTATAATATATATTATTATCGCTGGTTACATGTCATATAAGTGCAGGTTTAAAAAATAGTTCACACGATCACATGTTTGATACACTCGATAAATAAAATAAATAAATAAAAATAATATCTTATCTAAAGGTACTGGGATGTAACCTCGTATGTTTGCAATCGTTATGGAATTTATTTGCGTTTTTAAGTGAATTACTTAACTAATATTTTTTAACGGACATATTACTAGATACAAAATCGCATTGGCAACAACACATTGATAAAAATGCGTTTTATTCTAATTGCTCTTCAAATTCTACATATTTTTCTGATCTGTGTAAACATATTTTTTTACGTTTTTGTAGTCACTACTAATATTATAAAGAGGAAAGATTTGATTGTTTGTTTGTTTGTATTGAATAGGCCCCGAAACTACTGAACCGATTTGAATTTTTTTTTACGATTGGAAGCCCACATTATTCCTGATGAACATAGGTTACTTTTTACCGCGGGAAAATGCTTCATTCATCAGTTCAAACAAAAATAAAGGTTTTTTATAAAAATCACACTAATATTATAAATGCGAAAGTTTCGATAGATGTAGATGGATCTTTGTTACCTCTTCAATCCAAAATATTGAGCGGATTGGGCTGAAATTAAATGTATATACTTATTTTCCCATATATCAGTTCTCATGGGATAGAAATCATCTTTAAACGTTTCCATAGAAACAACGCGTAGCCACGGGCGTAAACTAGTGTGAAATAAAACTACCAGCTAAATCAGATATTCAATTAAACAGAACAGGCTTGCAAGAGGCGCGGCAAACAAAGAGATCTGGAGCTTGCTGAATTATTCATACTCGCCGGATGGACCAGGAGGTACGGACTACCAGATCTCAGAGCACCTTCGAGTACCTTCCTATACCTAGGTATAAAAGTACCATAAACCGATTCTATGGCATGTATAAAGAATCTATGGTCAGCTATCGATCCGTGCTTGAGTAACGCTTCTGCCTTAGAAAATCGTACTCATCGTAGATTTGACTGAGGTTTTAATATTCGGGTTTTTGGCTCAAATCGCCCAATGCATAGCATCGAATAGCATAGGTACTGTCAATTTTTTTTCATTCATTCTATTTTATAGCACAGAACAACTATACAGGGTTATTGGTAATTCATTGACACTGCGCGAACTGCTCAGTTCGGTTCAGCCCATCATCACGAATACGATCGTGAATTACCAGTTATTAATTCGTTTTTTTTAACCAGCTATTTCGGACTTTAAGAACGAATGGAAATTCCATTTGTTCTTAAAGTTCGAAATCGTTCTTCAGAGAGCCTATTTGAAACTAAACTTAAAACGGCTTTGCCCTGAGTTAACAGTGGGTGTGGGAGTGGGAGTGGGATAAGTCTTTAGTAATTGGGACAAAGGTGTTTTTTCATTGGGTATCTACTACCAGGTATGTAAAACTTGGTAAAGTTTGAATTAAGAGCCGTCTTCGTCTTCACAAACATGTTCCTATTGATAGACAGAACGCAGTTCAAGCAGTGTCAGTGAATTTACAATAACCCTGTATAGTCAATAAAGGTTGCAGGATGCCCTTTTGCTTCTTGGTTTCCATATTTGGCGCGATCTGTACCATTTTTCCTCTGAACTCAACAGACTACTCTCAGAAGACTTTCAGGCTAAGGTTGAACCAACCCTACATACTTATTGGGAAACCATTGTCTAGCTTAGCTAGAAGGTATCAAAAATGAAATAAGTGAATAATTTTGAATAATAATAATGCCCGAAATTTATAAATTCTATTTTAGGAAATGTTAACTTACCTACATTAAACTGCACTTTTTTTATTTAAGTACTAAACTGCACTTTAACTAGACAAAATTGCAGTTGTGCAATTTTCTGTGCAGTGCGATGCATACAGAAAGGTTGTGCCTCGCTGTTGAATTGAGGACCTCTGACTTTGATCTGCAGAATCAAAAAGTCCGATAGTCCGCAAAGGTTTTACTGTAGCAAACATTAGGTGGACTTGCGGCTGGCTTGCTACAGTCACTCGCTTCGTTCAGCCGCACTCAGTGCTATTGTTCCGAATTCAAAATCCTACTTTTTAAATGCATACAGCCAGCATGAAAGATTAAAAAAACTTCGTTTGGAATTGGTTGTGGACTCCGTTTTGTGATTACTTTTATTCTTCAGTCATGTTTTGCATTATGTTTTATTGTTTGGCAAAATTATGAGAATCAGTAAGGAAAGTAACCGTTCTATTCATGGTAAGAGATGTATGTGGGACGTAGAACCTATACTGCTATATAGCAGTCCGACAACCTATTTTAGAATCTCTTTGATTTATCAAGCTAACGAAGCATTCAGTCCTAGGATTGCGTAATTTGAGTTCTGAAAAGTTTTTGAACGAATACCGCAATGCTGAAAATAAAGTGAAGTAGGTTTCGAATCCCAAAAACGGTGCGTCGAAGGTAAAATCGTAAAATTGGGTGAGGTAAGGGACAAGGGGTGGTTTTTCATGAATAAAACGAATGTTGCTGGGGAAGGTTATGAATAACAGACCAAGTAGGTACATATGTAGGTTCAGCAGATATCTAAAGGAAGGCGAAAATTATTTCATGTTTAAATATTTTTAAAGGAGAACAGCAGGGAGTTTATTTTACAAAGTATAGTGATGATTATAAATATTCTCCAGTTTCTTTTATATTTTACAGAAAAGATTTATTAAGCCCCAAAGGAAAACTAAGGTAGGTACAGCACGAAAACTTAGGTACTTACCTAGTTACCTAATTTGATCTAAATGAACTTAAACTTATTTGTAGCCTGAAACGAATGAGAATTTTATAAAATTCCCCTAAAAATAATTGAATTTCATGTCTCTTTTAAAATTCTAAATTGTATTGTGTCGTCGTCACAGCCAGAGAACTTATCTATTGATCCTATCCATCCAAAGGTTGCCTGAAAGAGATGTTAGCGGAAAGGTCGCCGCCACATATATTATAGTATACAGGGTTATTGGTAATTCACTGACCCTACATGAACTGCAGGTTCTGCCCATCATCACGAACACGATCGTGAATACGTTGTCTTATATTTGGAAATCACCTCTGCTGAAAAATTAAATACACGTTCGTCCTGAACCCAATGAATTACTAGAGAAGAGACCGATCTTCTTCTCCCACCTCAACGTCAACCTCAACAGCCTGTATTGGTCTACTGCGGGACGCAGGCCTACCCCTTCTAAGCGCCTTGTTAGCTTTTATCTCATGGGGGTAATGCCCACGCTGGGTATGCGGGTTGGGAATCGCAGTTCGGTGGTAGAATTGTTCTGCTGGAGGCGCTGCTGCCCGCCCCCGGTGGATATCCCTTAGTCGCCTCTGACGACACCCGCGGGAAGAGTTGGGGTGGTGCAAATTCTAAGCCGGCACCACACCGCTACTCTTGCCCTGCACCTGCTGCCTAATCCCACACTCACTGATAATTCAAGGTAGAGCTAGCTTTCAGTTTTATTTAAAGAACAATAATTGAATGGAAGGGGTACGCATTATCAACACCAAATTTAAGAAATAAGACCTGGCGTCTTCACAAACGTGTTCGTGATGATGGGCAGAACTTGCAATTCACGCAGTGTCAGTGAATTACTAATAACCCTGTATATAGTATTAATTAACGTCTGGTCGAAGTGACGGGTGACACGAGAGCTGGTGAGTATCTGGCGCAGCGCATCAGCATTGCCATACAGCGGGGCAATGCAGCCAGCGTATTGGGGACGCTTCCGACTTGTATTGATATGGATCAGTTGAGCTACCTGTAAATTGCTTGCAACAGTCTGCAGTTAGCTCATAAATACTAGTTCTAATTTATTTCTATTATTTGATCGTAATTTTCTTTGTCAATAAAATTCTTCATTAACCTACTCCAAAAACCAGCAACGTAATTGAAAATGTGGTCCCCAATCAACTCTGTCTCATAACTCGACTAGAGAAGGTTGTTTTTTGAGGTCCAATGTTTATCTTGGGTCCAATTTGTCATCCATATCTCTCGTAATAGTTATTGCTTTCAAAAGTCTGATATATCGTGCTTGGAACAAGCCTGTGTAATAACGGTAACGGTAACGACCGTAAACGGCAATATTTGATCAGTTTCTATGACAAACTCCACATGATAAAAGTTTTAAAATCATCTTGCTTAGACAACTTTATTTTTATGTTTTGGTATTTAAGTTTATTTTTTTTAAAAGAGCAGTAGCCTTTTTTCACTTAGAAAATGACAATAGAAATAATTTAGAACTAGTATTTACAATTGAAACAATTGAGCTAACTGCAGACAGTAGTAAGTAAGTTAAGTTTTAGTTTATTATATTGTTTGCAGGTTATATGTATGTGTAGATACTCTAGTATGTAGTGTCAATATTGTTTTCTTTTTTTTTCGAGTGCCACTGTCTATTTTGTTCTTATATGTCCAGTCCATCCCAAGGTTGTTTAGAAGAGATCGCTCATAACGATAAGGCTGCCTTTGTACTTCGTCTACTATAGTTTGACCGAAACCGCTGTACCGCTCCTTAAGAAAGTGCGGCGAGGTGGGGGTAGAGTTGCCAGATGTCCGGTTTTCGACCGGACAGTCCAGTTTTCTATAAGCTTGTCCGGTCTAGAAAATCTTGGTAAACCGGACAAAGCATTGTCCGTTTGAAAATTACAGACAAATATTTCGGAATGAAAGTCCATATGGCATTGAGAAAAGGCTATCTTACAAATAATCAATCAAAAGAATTTACTGAAAACGCTCTAAATGAGTACCAAAGAGCACTAGCTTCTAATAGATAAGTGGTATAACTTTGAAAATAACAATTATAATTACAAGGCTTTTAGTTGTTTAGATCTTGAAAGCGGAAGATTGCCTACGCTGAATCAATTGATGAGTTATGGTCTGGTCCTTATCTCCTTGGAAGCAGCAATCTCCCCCTGAAAACATTTATGAAGAACTGGCTGCACTTCAAAGTGTTTTCTCTTCACTTGAAGGAAACTCTCTTAACATGTGGTGCAGATTTTTTAACAATGAAGCAGCCCCAAATTTATTGAAATTCGTGCAGTATGTTTGTAGTATTCCCATATCAAATGCTTTTGTGGAAAGAATCTTTAGCATCATGGGAAATATATGGACAGACGAAAGAAATCGTCTCACCGTAAACACTGTAAAAAGTGAATTGTGCGTTTTCTTTAATATAACTGCACTAAATTCAAAGATACCATCTCAGGCAATAAAACCTTATTAAAAGCAGTGACATCGAGTACTAAATATATGAAACAGTAGATACCTACTCTGAATATCGAAAAAATATTATTTTGGTTGTTTTAAGGTTGGTTTTCAGTAAATTTATCTGTTAGTTAATAAAAAAATTAAACTTGTCCGGATTTTTTTTTCAACACATCTGGCAACCCTAGGTGGGGGGCGAGGAAATAAGAGCAAGAGTACACATGAGATCGATATTGTCTGGCTGATGGTCTGTTGTGTTGTCTGGCAGACTGATGGATCGGAGCAACCGGTACTTCCCCTCCGTCTCGCCGCGCGCATACCTCAGGCGCGGTACAGCGGTATCAGTCAAACTATAGCATTTATTTCTGTACCTATTGTTATCTGTCTTTGTGTGGTACAATAAAGTATTATCTATCTATCTGTGTGTCAAAGCTATTAAACACCAAAGTTATTTACAACGGGATATTCGGTATTCGGTATTTCTGCCAATAAAACTAACTCGCAGTGATGCAGTTATTCCGTAATCATGGCGCATGAAACTGTGCCGTAACATTGGAAAGCTCAAAACTCAAATCTTGGTAAATATCCCGCTGTTGTAAAAACTCTACATAGCAGGATTACATAGGCTTTTTTCTGAAATGGGAATATACATAAAGCATGTATACTAAGCCGAAAGGGGGTGATTTGGACCTTCGAGAGGGGATTAACTTTTGGTCTATGAGTTGTTAAATTATTTAGGTACATTATTTTTTGTAATAATTTTATGACAAAACACTAGTTTTGTTGAAAAACTAAGCAAAAATATTTGTGAAATATTTTATAATGTTAATGTATGCAAGAGTGCGTGAAAAGGAACACAGAACAATCCATTAAAAGAATATAGCCACTATAACTGAGAAAATCTTATTGATGCCTTTCGGCTTAGTAGGTACACATGTTGCGTCCACCTCTTTCGGCTTAGTAGGTACACATGTTGCGTCGCACCCTGTATAATAAGGCCTACTTACGTTAGATTGTTAACAAATCCAACGGAGGTAAATTTCATAACGCATTTATCATAGAATTCCTGTTACCTACTTCTTTTTCATCATCATCAGGCTATATTAGTCCACAGCTGGACATAGCCTTCTGCAATGAGCGCCATAGCGCCCTCTACATTACGTGCGAATACTAAGCTACCTTCTCCATCAATAAGATTTTCTTAGTTATCCCTGTAGCTATATTCTTTTGATGGATTGTTATCAGAAGCTCACCTAGGTTCCACTCCATTTTGCCGAGAATTAGTTTTTTAATAAAAATATATTCTTTTTGAAACACCTTAAATAAATAGCTATACCAAGAGTGCGGGAATAGAGAGTGCTCCTGTGTTTGCGCACTCACTTGTGCACTATATCATGTCCTGCGCATCTGGCTAGTCTCCGACGAGACTGGCCGCCCCGTGGTCGAAATTCGGCTAGGAGGACAATATTATTGCTTTATCAAAGATCTTACCTTGGACTAGATGATGCTGTGTGGATTGTCCAGCATTATATATTAATATTTATGACCTACGAAGTTGCCACTTTACTAAAGTAAACCTTTTGTTAAGTAGCATAACCTTATTCCTACAATTCAACTTTAAAAAATCAGACATAAACTGGAATGAATAACAACTTCGCCTAGTTTTTTCATTGAAAGAAGTTTTAATCTAGAATGGTTCAAGTTTTCATTTGCATTGCGAGTTGCCTTTGTAACGACTTTTGTATTTTCTTTTTCCGAAATATTTAAAACTACAATACATTTTCTTCGACTATAACTAGAATCTGACGCTCTGTTAACAGACCATCAACAAAAAAAATCACCTTTAAGCTGATGAGTTTAATTTGTTAATTATGAAATACATGATAATTAGTGCCCTACACCGTTGATAAGCTAGTCACAAACAAGTTTTAGTTTTACGATGTTTATTTAACGCTTGTACATTTGGCTTTTAGCTTTAAACTAACAGCACTGCTTTCTAAAATAGTAGAGTGAAAAGTAGTTGAGTGCAAAAAGTTTGGGTGTTGGACTTTTTAATTACGATACCAAGATACAAAGATGAAAGATCAATAAACTCGGAAGTAAAATGGATTCAAACTTTTAAAGTAGTTATGAATAGTATTCAGAAAAAAGTTAGGTTTATTGAATTCGTAATAATTCTTTTTGTCCGCGAAATACACCCATGGAAAAGATTTATTTATTTATTTATTCAAGAGATCAATAAACTCGAAGGTAAAGTAAATTAAAAGAAGGTAAGAATAAGGATATCCTTAGATCCAAAGGTAAAACAGATTGTACAGAGCTTAATATAAGTTTCAGAATCCAGTGCCAGTGCTTTATTTGTGACTGATGATGATCATGATCCATCCGGCGTTTAGCAGAGATGCATGTCGGTGAAACTCTTCTTGTCCTTGAAGATCGGGCCCCAAGCTCCGTAGTTCTTCGGCTCCTGCTTCTTGGGCTGGTATTTAGAAGCCGTAGATGTTATCGACTTCCTGAAATAGAGAAAATAAAATTAGACTTTTGTTTTTGGTTATTACCGTGGTTGGTAGGTATTAATTTTATTATTGTCTTGCTTTTTTGTTTTTGTGAAGATATGAAAATCCATATTTCTTGCTCACTCTTTTTAATAAATAACCCGTAATGTTCACCGTAGGATTTGTCTGAGCCTCATAATATTGAACTAATATGTTTTTTCGTAACAAGTTGAAAGTTTAGTAACCTATCAGCAAACTTCAGGTCCTAATTATATCGCTGTTTAATCTCGCACAGCTTTGTCTGCCCGAAATGATTGATGATTGTTCTGCAAATACTTCTTCGAACTACAGCAGATATTATGTGGCAAATACTTAGCTTGTTCTAGTCTCACCTAACAGAGACGATTTACCTAAAGTTATTGTTAACATTATTGTCTAGGCGTTGCGCGTTGGTTCGAGGCTGCGACGAAAGAGGTTGCGGTTTCGATACCCACCCCCGGGACAAATGTTTGTACGATGTGCAGATATTTTCCCCGAGTGTTCTGGTTTTTTTTTGTTATTTAAAAAATATCTATCATTGTAATGTAAAATATTGTATTATGTATATTATCAGTTATCGAGTACCCATAAAGCCTCCACGTGTCTTGTGTCGCGTTACCTTACCCCCGCCCGCCGCGCCGCGCCGTAAAACACTGTCTCCGGCTACCGCCTGCCCCCGCAAAATCGCAAAACGCAAGATGCCAGCTTCAAAACTTGGAGCTGGATGATGCTGTGAAATGTTCATCATTATTTATTTATTTAAATATTATTGTGACCCTTAAAACTTACTGTATAGGAGCAGTGACATCCAACGACTTGCACGCATGGTTAGCCTTGCTAGCGGTCTTGCATTCGTCTCCGCGAGCCATTCTGCTTGAGTGTGTGCCGGAGGGGTGTTGGGGTTGGGGGGTAGGGAACCTATGGCACGTGCTGGATGTGGGTGAGCACCGCGTGTTCTAGCCGGTTGCCAGTGTTAGCGCGGCGGCTGCCTTTTCTGGTACAAAGGTTCTTGGCGAGCCTGGAAAGGAGGAAGACATAGTGAATGCCAGACTTATTTGGTAAGACGGTCTAAGTATCGATGTATTTGTATAGGGGCCATTCATTTATTACGTAAGACGATTTAGGGGGGGTCGGCCATGTCTTATTTTTTCTTACAAGGGTGTGGGTGGGAGTCTCGATAGTTCTTACGTAAGATCACAAAAAACCATAGTTTATTGCTACTCTACCAAAAAATAAAATTATTAGTGTCTTTCTAAGTAGATACAAATAAACATTTCTTAAAATTGTTACCTTAGGTTTAGGTTTAGGTGTAAGTACTCCTATTTCCGCATTCAGACTCGAAGTTGGTCCATTATGCGTTAAAAATTTTGCTAGCATAGCCAGCCTAACTCCGTCCAGAAGCGCAGAATCTTCCTGGGGTCTTCACAGGCTTCGCGGAGTGACCTCGGCAAGTTGAGGATTTCTGTTCGTTGTGCTTTTACTCCCTCGCATTCCAGGACTACGTGGGCAGCTGATTCGTCGTCGCTGAGGCACCCTCTGCAGAGAGGGCTATCTGTCGCTCCGATGGTAAATAGGTGTTTATTTAGTGGGCAGTGTCCTGTTAGTGTTCCCACCAGGATACGCAGGTCCATTCTGTTGAGGTTTAGTAGGCGTTTTGTCAGCCTCGGTGATGTTGATGGAAGCGCCGCTCTGGCTTGTCTGCATTCAAAAAGGCGTGTCCATCGTTCGTTATGCATCTCTCTAATTCTGAGCCTAGTCCATGACTGGAGTAGCGAGAATGGTAGCGGTAGGAAAGGTGCTGGACCTTCTGTGGTGTTATCCGATCCTCTCCGTGCCAATTCATCGGCGGCGTCGTTACCTAGAGATCCGCTATGTCCCTTGATCCATTGAAGGATGATCCTGTTCTTGGTGGATATCCTCTCTAACGCCAAGTGACATTCGTACACGAGCTGGGAGTTGCAACTGTTTCCTTCCAGAGCCCTGAGTATGGCAGCACTGTCGGAGAGAATGCGCACACATTGGGCGCTTATCTCTCTCTTCTGCACGGCTATGGCTGCCTGGGTTATTGCTACGCATTCGCATTGGAATATGGAGCTGTGTTTTCCTAGTGTCATTGATATACTAATGTTGAGGTCCATTGAGTGAACCCCAGCACCCGTACCCGTATCTGTTTTAGAGCCATCTGTGTAGATTCTGACTTCGTGGACGCCTGATTCATCTTTATGGTCCTCGTATAGTTGAATCTGGTAGTGTTTATCTAGTATTGATTTACTGGGCATTTTGTCGCAGGGGGCGGCTATTAGCGGTTCGTGTAAAATGGCCCTGTCCATAATCTGGGCATGTGGGCTGCCTGTGACTCCCCAGAGCCCCATGTTTTGCAGTCTTAGCGCCGCCATTGTCGCTTCTTGTTGTATGTACAGGTCTAATGGTACTAGATCTAGAATGATATCTAGGGCAGCACCAGGTGCTGCCCTAGATATCACACCACATTTCTTAAAATTGTTACCTTGAAAAATAAACATTAAAACAAACCAGACGTGTATTCATTTTTTCCTTTACATTCTTCCGTAATAAATATTAAACAGGGAGGTAGGGGGTCGGCCTATTCTTTTTTTTTCTTAAAATAGGGGGAGGGGTTCAAAAACTAGCGAAAGTCGTCTTACGTAATAATAATAAATGAATGGCCCCATAGGGTAGGTACAGTACAGAAGCGTTGGCGTATAGCGCAGCGGTGAGATGGGTAGACGGTATTAAAAACGTCGCAGGGCGAACCTGGATGAGACTAGCGTGGGACCGTAAGGAGTGGCACACAGAATTTGGAGGCCTATACTCAGCAGCCACACAGCACAAAAACGTGCATATAAATATGGGCTTAAACTCTCTATTGTTAGATACATTTTAGTGTCAAAATGGCTTCCCACAAGCTTCAAACGAGTGGTCCACGGGCTATCTTTCATCTGATGCCATGAATATAGAATGCATCTAAATGTACCTACTCAATACAATACTCAATCATTTATTGTATTCTATAGGTGTACAGAGGTGTTTATAATTTATATAATTAAGCCGGCTTTTCACTATGGGATATAATATAATATATATTACATCTTGAGATATAATATTTTATCGCTCACCATACATTTTGTATGGGACCGTTTAAGCGCGTCACACACGGTGAACATGCTATAATATTTTATCTTAAGATGCCCTAATATAAAATATTATAGTATCTTAGGTTATGACACACGGCTAAGATACGATAATATTAAAAAATCTGTTTATTTCCTTACGAGTCTGCGTTGGTGCCACACGTATTCCTTGTATACGAAATATATATTTCCATATTTGCGTATTCGCTCGGTATCTTAAGATACTGAAGATAAAATATAAATTAACTTCGTCGTGTGTGATGGTTCATAGGATTTCTATGGTGAGCGATATTCTAAAATATGCTCTAAGATAATATATATTTTATATTATCTTCACCGTGTGTGACGCGCTGTGCTATAATATATATTACATCCCAAACTATAAATATTTTTTCGACCGAGTGAGCGATATTTGAAGGTCATTTGAAGGTGTATATTTTACCTCACGTCCCCGGACACCGCGCCTCCCCCTGCCTCGCCCTCAGTTTGAATGTTGGCGTTCGTGTGCAGACGTGTAAACTGATCATGTGTGTTCCAAAATATATATCTTACAGTGTAAACAGCAATCGCGGGATGTAATATATAGCTCAAGATGTAATTTATATTATATCCCATAGTGAAAAGCCGGCTTTAGGTATCACTATATGTATACTTTATCACTGCTGGTTACAAAATATGTATGGAGAGAAAGGAGGACGTCGTTGACAAGTGATAAATGAAAGCTAATATTTTATATTACAAGTTAAAGCCCTTATTTGAATGCATATTTTTGTGCTTTGCGGCAGCGGTGCTTTCCGGGTATGCGACAAGTTTTACAAGCTCAACAGTTATTCAAGAAAATACCAAAAGCTAGCGTAACTTGAATCATCTGCAGACGAATAGACCGATTTGAATATACATCATTGTGCCGGTTTTTCCCAAGTGGAGAGATTTATAAGAATATAGAATAAAAAAATAATAAGCACATCTTGTGATGGTAATTTTCGTTTAGTTACATTTTGTGAAAAATGTCTCTTATTCAGGAAACTCAAAATCCTGTGATTCGGAAACAAGGATCAATAAAAAAAAAGTTGCTGGTGGAAAGTAAAATTGAAAAGTCAAGAACAGTTTCATAGAACTATAGTAGTTAAACGGGCTCACATGGCTAAGTGAAGTCACGTGTACCTCAGATATAGTAAGAAAAGCAGTTATAGCCGGTTTTTAAAAACGTGTTTGGCTTTCGCCGGTAGAGAGTTTGCCATAGCATTTTTCTTATCGTGAATAGACCTTCGTTTGACTACAATCTCACCTGATGGTAAGTGACGATATCACGAAGGTCTAGAAGACATAATATTCACGCTGTGTGAAATTGATTTTTAAAGTTAAGACATGACAGGAACTTAGCCTAAGCCTTACATCTCTCATCTCTACGCTTTTTGTCTGTCAGTCCCTATGTATGCTTAGATCTTTAAAACTGCGCAACGGATTTTGATGCAGTTTTTTTAATATATAGAGTGATTCAAGAGGAAGGTTTATATGTATAACTAGCTGTACCCGCGACTTCGTTCGCGATTGCCATACCTGCCGACTAAATTATGTTCACATATAACCACAGTTTTTCTCATGTTATGAAACGCCGTGCAAAAAAACTTCGATGCGCAGAATTGGACCTGTTACATTTTTAACATAAGTATCTTTATTTAGGTACCTAGTATGTACATATAATACGTGCATAATATAGTATATAAACACTGATAATTTTAGAGGTTTCTAATGTGATGTCGTAAACAAACACATTTTTTTGCGCTGACATTGCAAACGCTGAACCCTACGAGATAGATCAAAATAATGCACTAGGTACAGTATTGTACACCTTAAAAAGGTCTACAAAAACATTATGTAGTATTCAAGTATCAGCATTGCACCCGTGCGAAGCCGGGGCGGGTCGCTTGTACTTGATAATGCATTATGGTGATGAATGCCATAATTACCAAAATCTCTATCTATAACTATTGAGCCCGTGAGCAGAGCACCTACTACAGGATAGGTCAAGGTGATTTGGTTCTTGTTCTTATACTAAAACTTCTATACTTTATTAAAATCACTTTGTAAACTTCTATCTTCTTTTAATAAATAATTAAATAAATAGGCCTTCCTTATTTGTATTGCGCCTTTCTCTCTAGTACTGTACCAACCTTATTCATCTTTAAAACATTGACGAGTGAAATATTATTCTATGAGAAATGCACATGTTCATGGTTTCATGGCGCGCCTTTTCGAAACCGGTTGAATTTCCATACAATATGCAAAATGGGCCGTCGTCGGTAATGCATTTACTTTATATGCTAGAATATTATTCTATATAGGTACCGGTAAAAAATATGATGCAATAACCAGTCTATTTTGCACCATTTTATTGAATACCTACATCTGCTAACATCTGCTCTGAATATACAGTGGACCAAGTTAGGTAGGTACCTACTTTTATATCTGAATTGAATGGATATAGATAGGGATTTTAAGAATTTAGAAAACCCACTTAGAGACCTTTTAGAAAAACATCGATTAGAACAACGGGTAGAGATATTTTTTAGATTATATTTAACTGGTAACATGAAAACAGCAAAAAGTGGACCTAGTGACTTTTTGATCTAATCCATCCCTCTTACGAGCTATAGGTACCTAATATTTTATTTTATTTTATTTTTATTTTATTTTACAATATTGGTATCAATAAATTTTCCCTCTAGGTATAATATACGTGCGAAAGTTTGAATGAATGTATTTTTGTTGCTATTTTATGCCATAACATAACTACTCAACGGATCGTTATGATTTTAGGTATGATTTCACCCCAACTCTTCCCGCGGGTGTCGTAAGAGGCGACTAAGGGATATTCACCGGGGGGCAAGCAGCAGCGCCTCCTGCAGAATAATTATACCACCGAACTGTGATCCCCAACCCGCATGCCCACCGTGAGGATTATGGGCACTACACCCAAGAGATAAAGCCAATAACGCGCTTATCAGGGAGAGGCCTGCATCCAGCCATACAGACCAGACTATTACAGGCTGTTGAGTGAGCTATGGGTACCTACCTGCTTTCTTCTAGTCTAGACTGGAATGGCATAGATTTACAATTCAAGGTTACATTAATCGGGAAATAACATGGGAATCTTTTAGATCCATTATGGTTATTAACACTAAAGTTATTGATAACGGAATATTTACCATGATTTGAGTTTTATGCTTTCCAATATTTCGGCACAGTTTCATACGCCATGATCACGGAATAACACAACTCAAATCATGGTAACTATCCCGTTATAAATGATTTTAGTAACATGGGAGGCTTACGATATCTCTGACACTTTTACTAATTAGGTACTTACTTATTACATATATATGTAGGTACATAAAACTACTTATACATTCATATATACTACTTACTAGTTGTATATACTTCTAAATTAAAAGCTTTTGGCATATTAGAAATGAATGAAATACCCTGCATAATTTATGATTAAACTTTTCCGAAACAAATTCTGTCTGGTCCTGCTTTTGACCTAGCATTCACGCACTGCCCGCGTGGACACTTACCATACTTTTTTGTAGGTAAACAAAAACCAGTCTTTGAATCACTATCATTTGCATAAATCTATAACTATTACAGGTTATAAGATTTACTTAGAATATATAAATACTAAAGATTGTGACTCCTGTCCTTCTGTGTTTGTGTGAACTGTCTACCGTGTTTACAACTCCTATCTATATTATTACTATTTTTAGAGAACCCTAGTGTCTAGGTAAACCTAACTTTGGATTAAAGGCACTAATAACCAAAGACTTTTTGACAGTAAACGATTTCTATCTATCCTAGAAAACATGGCCTTATTTCGAGATGACTACAAGAATTGGGTATTTATCGCTTTATTATTTATAAAAATGTATTGTGATCGCGTAATTTTAAAAAACTATACAAGTATTGGATTGGATATAGGCAAGTCGCATCATATTTCGCATCGATGGGTTGTAGCTAGGTAAAGTTTTGTAGTTTCTAAAATAAACTATATTACTTAATGTTATGCAAGCAGACAGAAGCAACTGAAATATCTTAAGCTAGCACAAAATTATTGTTGTTTTGCATGCATAGCAACAAACTCTATCACGTCACTAGATGTCTGTGAAATTGCATTTGAATCTAGTTGAGGTATCACAAAGAGACGACAATATTTCCTACCCAATTTCAAAGGAGAGATATATCTATCTAGGTTATTATAGGTCTAAGCCTCTGTAGTAGGAAAACAATTTCAGTACTTAATACTGAAAGTGATTATTTTCTATATTATGTTTCTAATTTGGTAATTCTTATTATTGTCTATAGTCTTCTAGACCATGGAGATACACCGTCGGCCACATCGTCACTTTCTATCACATGAGATTCTAGTCAAAAGAAGTGAAAATGGACTAGGTATAAAATGAAAAATGAATGTTATTCGAAATTAGTAGAGGTACTATGCCATTTGAAATTATGCGAAATGTAAGTAATATCATCTTAATATGAAATGAAATTATACCTTATGAGTATGAGTATTATCGGTTACGTTGTAATAACAAATAAATGTTATATCACCTGTGATATTATCATTCTAAAAATAGGTCAATTGTTCATTAAATCAAACATTACCTATATCAAAAGAACGTTACATTTTGCTATGAATCAAAGCTTCACCAATAATCTGTATGGAACCTAACAGTACCAATAATAAAAAGGTTCATAGCGCAAAATTTTCTCGAAAGAAAAATTTGGCATTTCGTTTCAGGGTTTGTTTATATTTGCTCGTTGAATATATTGACCTCATGAAACCTAATAAATGACGCGTCATGGCTAGTAGGTTTGTTCGGGACTACCCCGTCATCTCCGGCGATTTGCCGGCCGGTTAATTTTGACGTTACTATCTAATACGAAAGCTATTTGTGTGAAAAGCGTTACATAAGCTTACTCCATAACAGTCTAGCAGACATGAAAATATTGTTATGTGACGAAAAATTTCACGTAGCAATTAATATTTTCACTTTTGAATCACGTAAAGATTAAGTTGTAGGGTGTTACAAAAGCTGCCACAAAATTGTAGTCAAAAATAAAAAAATAAGTGCTATCAAATTATAAATGATATGTGGTAAAATTGGAATCAAAGCTTATCCGCGAAGGAAAATAAGTTAAAAACGTTCGCTCTTACCTTGGTAGAAATTTGTTGATAATCGCAAATTTTCTCTGGGATTTTGTCATTGACACATACAATTTTATTGATTCGGTAACAAATCACACCCCGAATAAGAAATTTTATAAGGTTTAATTTAAATTAAGTTTAAAATTTAGCGGCCGGATAGTGTATGGTCGGAAACAAACTGACTGGGACGGGCGGTGCGCAAGAGTAGATATTTATGTCAGCCGAACACCGGTTCTTGTAGAACCTCTATGGAGGCTTCGCCACAGCTCTTGGAGACAGCTGATTCAGTTATGATGCCTACGTGCTGGAATCCATGTAACTAATCACATTATTCTGATAAACTTTCATTATTCTGTTTTGCATATTCTGGTTCTGATGATGAGATTTTATTTTTATTTATGATTTACAGAAGTGTCGGCAGAAGCCTCTGAAGTAAATCCAATGAAATAATGTTTTCCTGAGAGTAATCAGAATTTTCATTCGCAGTAGACTAAAAGCCCTGCGTGTTGCTGTACCTTCTCTTCTCTCCTATTGATAGGCTGGTCGACCAGAGTGTCCCAACGATAGATCCATTTGAACTGTGCGTCGATTGAATTACAAGTAGTCACAAGCTCTACTGGATCTGTTTTTCCATAAATATTAATCTTTTTCGCGTCAGAATGGATTTTTCCGCGGGTTTACCTGAGATTTCCTGTCCTTTTTTCTGTGGGATTTGGTACAGCGCCCCTATCGTGCGGACAGGGAACTACGAAAATCCCATACAAAAATGACGATCACGTCTCGAAACTATCGTCAACCAGACTCAAGGCTGGTTGTTTACTCGTCTCCATGTTGTAATCTTTAAAATCGCCGGTTGCAAAAAGGGGGGTTTTGAAAGCATACCCTCTCTGACAAATCGACGAGCAATCTATGGATGGAAGCACTTCGTCCGTATGGTATCGTAATACAGTAAATACATTTTCAGAACACCAGTAATAATTTCAGTAGATTAGTCCATCAATGTACCTATAATATGTAGGTAACGCTATTGGGGCAGCTATCCTCGACAGGTTCAGCACACATATGAACATCCACTGCTGTAATTCAGTTTATTATAATCACTAAATAAGATAACAGACTAATCTAAAGCGTTATTTGTGGTACTTATAATAACTCAGAGAAACATTAAGTTACAAGTAACAAGAACCTACTAATAAATTAAACACAAAATTTTAATTTGGTAGGTAACGCATCTCCTCAAGCAAGGCTTTTGCCATAATTTCTGACAGACTAATTGAAGTAATTGGTTATCGCTGTAGTGTGTATGGACACCCTATTTTGTAAATAGGTAGATATATCAATTTCTCGGATACAATAACGGATTGACTCATAAAGAAAATGACAACAAAGGTTTTCTTTCTGGTTTAAAATAAGTCAATTCGTTCATTTACCCAAGTGTTCGGTTCAAAAAACTTACAATGCTTTTGTTTCAAGGTGCTACTCTGTTCATTTGAAGAGTAGGTTGCTACGCGGATTTGTTAAATAGATTGAATCCTTCAATTTCCGGAATAATATTTATTTATGAGTTTGGACTTTACGGCTTTTGAGCCTGATATACGAGATTAAATCCAATATTTTCGCTTTTTACCTTTTTCTATTATCTTTCATTAGTAGGGTCCGTTCTTACCCTAATTGGAAAAATAAAAGAATTAGGTAATAAGGATACCTTATTCTTTTATTATTCCGGTTTTTTGGGCATGCAATATTTTATTAAGGTTTACTATGTCTTTTTTCGGGCAGAATCAAAAATGCCTAGATATTTTATTTTTTCCAAAATGATCACGTCTGCGAAGCGTGGACTTGTTCGACGTCAGAATGTTAATTTACATAAATTATTTTATCTTTTTGACTTCTTGGTTTTCATTTTCCGCTTATTTTGTATCGAACGAACGTTATCATAAAGCCGGTCAATGCAATATAAAGAATTTTTTTTGGTTTCTGTTTATTCGGTGTATGGTTTTATAACAATGTTTTCGCTGCGCCGCTTTCGCCGATTGTACAACCATTCCAACAGCAATACTGTAGATGCAGAAAAGAAACCTGCAAAAGATATTTAATGAGACATTAAAACAAACACAGAAATCTAAATTATTTCATTTATCAATCAATATCGGCAATAGAAGATTCCTTTGAGAGGTAAGCAGCACAAAATCGAGACGAGTGACGAGAAACATTAAAATAGGTATCAATAGAAACTAAAGCGTAGTATGTTAAAGTTAAAAAATATATAAAAAGTTTGATATTCTACTCGTTCTCTATTTCTCTATTCCTCAACACGGGTCACCCTAATTTGGTACGCATACCTATACTCATAAAAGACCGAAGTACGCATAAGGCCTTCACAAATTAACACAAAGGACAAAATAGTAAAATTCGAGTAATGTCCGTCCAAAAAACAAAGTTAAAATAAGAGAGACAAGTTTCGAGACCCTTTGCTCACCCATGGCATGATGTTTGGTGGTAGGTAGTAATCAATTAACACTAACCTAGAAACAGAACAAAGAAGGAGCCCTGCATATCACTCAAATTGACAGTGTGGTTGTTGACCTCTTGGGCAATAGAGGTGCTTTGCCAGCATCGGTCCCGTTTGGGATTGTAAGCACTCAGCCATTTGGAGATCAGGCCTGCTTTGTGCATGCGGTTGATTCTGTGGATACAGGAAGATTTAGATCAGAGGAAGCTAGAGCATTTCTACTGGATTCCAGCAAATTCAAAGAACAACATTTTGATGTACTTTTTATTATCGGCGGTAATCAAATGTACATCATAATTGAAAGGTCCCAGGCAAGAATTTATCGCATAATCTAAGTCATGACAAATACTTAGGTCACTTATAGGTATTTTTCAGTTGTTATCAACGATTTTGATCAGAGAGTACCCATTTCATTCTTAGCATAAGTGACCAATGCAAGGCGCATAGCAGGGAAAACTTACTCTTTATTGATGATGGCAAGGTACGGGCTTCCAGCTGGAACGATCATAGCAAGTTGTTCCTCTAGGAATTCATCCTCACCTGAAATTAATCACAGTTGACTTGTGTAGGTACTATTTCGACACGATCATTCTTAAGACCGGTTTCCGGAGCGGATTTATTCAGGACTCCGTTTAACTCGCAAGAGTAAACTGCCACCAACAAATTGTCGAGCAGAAAGGACTGAGCAGACAGAAAGGTCTGAAATGAACTCCCGCTCCCTAATCTCTTATTTCCCGCTCTTTACCTTTCCCTGTGGAAACCCCACTTTATAATTGTCTTTATACGTCAAGTTCGTTTTTTTTCGAATGGACGAAATGCTGTTGATCGCTTATGGCCATGACAGCGTTACCGGACTTATGGCGGGCGCAGAGGGCGCCTCGCCGGTTAAAAGTTAGGTTGGGGCAACACGCACAAGGGCCACCACTTAGGTGCGAGCCTCGGCTTGGGCTGTTGCCAGATGCTACGAGAGGAAAAGGAGGTTTCGACTAGGTGCACAAGCGCACCTATGGGCGGAAGCGGGGAATTCTTTGACCCCGCATCCGGCGGGTCGGTTTTTGGTCGGTTATGTGGTGTGCGGCGAATCGATTGACGTCACCTCCGGGTTAGCGGCGGAGATTGGGTCAACGGGGTCACCGAGAACGTGTCTCGGTCTACGGAGGAGAGATACGTCAAATTCGTAAATTCTAAATGTGAACTAAAATTAAGGACATGAATGGTCTTACCGAGCGCAAAATCGCAGGAGTCTCGTTGGATAGCATCAGCGCTCATCAGGTGGCGGAGACGGAGCTTCCAATCAATGAGGGCGTGTCTGCTGTTACGGACGCGATTCAGCAGTTTGGATGCTGGAAAACGGATGAATAAAGATTTAAGAAGATCCTATACTATTATTTTGTGTTCATAATCTGCAAGTGAGGTGACAATTCATTATTTTTTATTTTTATTTAAAATGATAGTGTTACGCACCGCCCTTCATTTTAGTCTCAATGACAGCAACGGTGCTGCTGATGTCTGCTCCTTTGTAAAGAGCTCTGTACTTCGGCTCCTCTGACTTCTGAAATGATAGTTTGATATTTTTACAAAAACGAAAAACCGATTTCGAATTCCTTTAGGTATATTTTACTGATTTTTCAGTTTTGCGGGACAAATACAAATAGTAATCCCACAGGGATTAAATTAGTTTGGGATAACTCCGGGGAAATTTTCTTTTCGAAACCATAAGAATGGGGCAATGCAGCCAGCGTCTTGGGGACGCTTCCGACTGATGTTGATATGGATCAGTTGAGCTACCTGTAGATCGTTTCCAACAGTCTGCAGTTAACTCTATTGTTTCAATTTTAAATACCAGTTCTAATTTATTTTTATTATTTATATGTAATTTTCTTTGCCAAAAAGCTTTAAAGAATCATCAATATCAGCCCACAAATCACAGAGAAATCGCAATTACCTTCATTTAAATTATCATACTTGGCTGAGCTTGTGCTGATACAACCGAAAATGTACCTCCTTTTTTTTTGAAGTCGGTTTAAAACCACGGCACTCAGATAACTTGCAAACTTTGAACCAACAATGCGTGTTCAATCACCTTCAACTCCATCTCCAAATAGGACCCCTTGCCAATAGTCCACGAGAAGGTTGCACTGTTTTCCACCAGTTCCTCTACAGTCGTAATCGGCATCTCCTGCTTAGGGAAGGTAAGGAAAGCCACCAGGTTCCCGGAGTATGTGGTGACCACCACTAGGACAACCAGCCACCAGGTGCCGACTACTAGACGACCGCTATCGGCGCGAGGTAGATACATGCCACCTGCAGATGAAAAAAGGAACGATAAAAAATTGTTTATTGACAGTTTTTAAAAGAAACATCTATACTTTGACGACCTCAGTGGCGCAGCGGGCGAAGGTCCGCCTACGACGCAGGATGTTGCGGGTTCGATTCCCGCCTCAGGACAAATGTTTGTACGATCTGCAGATATTTGTTCAGGGTATATCAGAAGTATATCAGTTATCTAGTACCCATAACACAAGCTTTGCTTAACTTGGGGCTAGATAGCGCTGTGTGAATTGTCCAGCATTATTTATTTATTAATTTATGGGCTGGTAAGAGTTACCGATAGAACCTGGTGGATAAGAAAATCTACGACTTTTCTGGTATCATCACCGACCTGCCAGCTTAACAAGATAAAGGAATCGGAAGTAAATTATAAACGATTGAAAGTGAAAGTTGCTGTAACAGTAGATACAAGAAGTTAACAAAGCTTTTAATAAGAGGAGAATGCAAGCTGATAAGATTATGATGATGGTTATATCTCACCTTGTTGCAGAAGTGCCCCATAAATATACCAGAGGCAGTTGTGTATGGTTGCTAGGCCTCCTTGGCGCGTGATCTCTTTGGCTTCGTAGTACGGACTCAGGCGGTGCACGATGTACAGTGTGGGACCCATTAGGATTACCGCGAAGCCAAGGCAGAGCCAGGTCTGAGCAAGATAACAAGTTCAACGGGTTAACCTCCGAGCTTGGTAAAATCTACGACTTAAAATAAAATATTCTTCTTCTTAAATCTTGAATCTTGTAAGAGAAATCGTCGTTAATTTATTTTGCGGATAGGTAAGCGTTTAGCATAAAACAAAAATAATTGTGTTGATTCTCTAGTTACTTTGTGTAGGTTCTCTTTTTCCAATTACCACCATTTCTGAATATTTTCAAACAAATTCGCTGCCCAAATTCAGAGCTCAAATATCCCGCACTTCACTCACACAACAACTAGTCGAATAAGTTGACTTACATCAGCTGTAAAAGGCAGCAAAAACAGTAAAGCTCGGCTAAGCTCCCTCGGTCTAGCAATCATGAAGGAATATGGCTGCGTGCTGATTGGGATTGTGTAGTTTATCCCTGAAAAAAAAGAACAGCTGATATTATTGAGGACCTATGTGGAAAAGGTAAATTAATAACGCTAGATATTTCACTCTATACTATAGTTTGTGATTTACCTACTTAGGTACCTGTTATTTTTAAACCTTTAATAAACATCTAGACCCCTGAAAATATTGGCAAATCAAACAAACATTTCTCACGCGGCGGGAGTAAAACAAGGGGCCTACTCGGAAAAGAAAAATTGAAGTTTGTGTTTCGTTTTCGTGTATAAACAACTCTTATGTTGCTCACATAAAATTAGCGTTTGCACGAAACCGAATCAGAAACTTAGATTTTGAGTTCTTTTTACTAGTACGGGCCCTGTGAACTTCTACCTCCCTGGGAGACTTGGATCTTACCTGCTATAGAATCGGGTAAAACAGTGAAAGATGCAGCCGCCAGCGCCACCTGCCCTTTGGCTATAGCAATCATTGTTAGCATGGCACTTTTGCTTTGCACCAACTGGAATATTTACGGAAATTAAAGTGACAAGACGAAAAATGTATGTTTGGTCACCCTTATAAATAAATAAAAATTAAATAAATATTGCTGGACAATCCACACAGCATCATCTAACCAAAAGCTAGACCTAGACCTTATACCTCTAGGTAAGTCCAGATTAGTTAACATGAGAGTGTATAGGAACCAAGATGAGAAAAGATAACAGAAATCAAACTTACGCCCGATAAGGAAGCATTAGACATGTCGATTTTCAATTCTTTTGGTAGCAGTAATTTTATCCTGAAACAAACCACACAATTTAACATCTTTGTGATTGATTGGTGAATGATGATGATGGAACTATAGCTCTTACGTGAAGTTCTTGCTCTTAGCAAGTTGGTTTATGATGTCGAATATGAGACCGCTGTAGTGTACAACGTCTCCAGATTCGTTGACTTTCAGTATTGTCCATGGAGGATTCTGAAAAAAAGTCAATTTAAATAGAAATATGAACAATCGCTTTTTTGAGCACAGAAAAAGAGATACTTCCTAGTCAGTCAAATGACATTCGAAAAATACACAAATAACTTTTTATTCCCAAAAAAATGGCTGTCCCTTTCAAAGAATCTTATGAGGAATAGGCCCACCATATAATGCGACGTCTTCAAGTGCTGCGCCATTTTTGTTACAGGTTTGTCTAAGTCTGTTAAAATCATGAAATTAAGTCATGAAATTAGCTCTTAAGAACATTGAAGACTTTATTCATAAAAGACCTAACTTACATGGTATGTGATAATAGGAAGCTCCTTTCCTCTGAAACCATGCTCCACGTGTGGGAAAAGGACATCGGTGAAGGTGACAGCGTCTACCGGCCTCCAGAATCCGACCTGGTAGAAAAACAGAGGACTAAGGGTTTTTTTTAATTCACATTAGACTCGGACGTTACAAATGGATTCATTTAGTAACAATTTCGCGATCTGAGTCTCCGCTTATTGTTTGGCATGTCTATTTCAATTTTCATGTCAGCTCATGTGCCTGCTCGGTGTTTGGCATGTCTATTTCGATTTTCATGTCAGCTCATGTTCGGTAAGTCAACAATTTCAGTTTCAGTACATTTCTTTTGAGTCCTGATACAACAGTCCTAAAATTATTGGTCTTCTTTAAGATTTGTTGAATCGGATCTGTACTTTGCCAAAGTACAGATCCGATTCATCTGCAAAAGCTCTACTTTTTCATTCCGTTTGACATTATTTGTTGCTTTGCCTTTATACGATAAAGCCTTCTAACCCGTGTTGACCCATGTGTCTGCCACTAATACATCATCATCAGCCTATGTTAGTCCACATGTGGACATAGGCCTCCCCTAATGAGTGCAATAGCGCCCTGTCTTCAGCTTACCGCATTCAGCATTTGCCTGCAGTCTTTCACAGGTCGTCATGCCACATGGCCGGAGCTCGTCCTACATTACGTTTGCGGAGTCACGCTCTCCACTCAAGAACCCGCTTACCCTAAGCGGTTTTCAATTCTTCGCGGGACATGGTGCTTACTAATTCTTAGAGCTATATTGATAACTTTGTTTCTACCACTAGGTAATACATCCACGTCTAACATTTAACACGACTGACCTGCAGAAGCTCTACTTTTTCAATGACACCAATGGTGCTGTTGGTTGCGTTGTCCGCATGTAACACATCTTCCTTGAAGTCCCGGTATGTATTGCCCCACGTTTCTGCTGCCAAGACTCGCCAGGAACTACAGTTGCCGCAAATGCTGTTGGCGAGGATATGTTGCTGAAAACGAAGAAGCAAGCAAATGTAATTATTTACAGTGTTTGGGAGAGGCATGTACAGATATACAGATAAAGAATATTAGAATAGAAAGAAGACGGTAGTTGAAGGAGATAACTATTGTTAGCGAAGCGAAGCTGTTACTTTTTGCGATTGTTGGTGTCAAAACAATTCCATCTAAGTGCAGACTCTATTCTCTACCAACACTGTGAGAATAGATAATGTGTAAAATAAAATGAACCAATGGAATCATTTCGATAAGGTTTTGGCACCATGCTATTCGTATGTTTGTTTTTACATTTAAATCTGGCAAAATTCTACCTGCATGTGCTTGAGCAGCGCATTGCGCCGTTGGTCCTTACTGGGCCTGATTGCCTCCCACTCCTCATCGGACACCTGTCAACATAAAAATCTACCCAATAAAGTATACGATTTTTATAAACTGCCTTCGACTGTTAAATCTACGTACTTTTACTCTTGAAGATCAATCAGTTCTAATATAAATTTTAATTCTTATCTTCCATTTCAGAAGAGGCTGGGCTGTAAAGCGAAGGGAAGGGAGAGCTGCCCCAGTAGTTGGTGATCCCAGGCTGATATGATAGAGACGAAATAATCGCTGTCTTCGGTAAGATTAGAAATCATAGAACACAATAGTTGAGTGGGTCGAAAGAAATGCTGTCTATAAAGATGTGGTTGCAATCAAAAGGGCCCGGAACACAAGGGTTTGACTATTCGAAGCCTTCTTTCCTTCAACCCTATGGATGGGTGAAAGAACGACATTCAACAATAGTCCATACCTGAGCGGCCACGTCCAATTCCTCTTGCACCGCGGTGTCCAGCGCTGATATGAAGGCAGACATCATTTCTTGGCAGTAGCACATTATTCCGTTCTGAAAACAATAGATGAAACTGTAGCAAGTTTTTGATGAAGGGACTAGAGAGAGGCTTTTGCACAGAAATGGGACAACGCAGAGATTAATTGGAAACGTATAAGTATTCTAGCCTCTTTTAAATAGGTATACATAGCTTTTAGGTTTATGTAATTAAATTAAGCAACAGGGGTAGGTATTGCAAATTGCTTTGAAATGAAAAGTGCTGTTTTCTGATTAATGATGATATACGGAAAATCTTTGCTGTAGGTACCTACCAACCTATAAACATATTCCTTAGATCGATAAAATACTAGACATTTTCTAACCGCCTCTAAGTTATTCTACATACCCCAAGGTCAGTAGGTAATAATAACTTAGGTACTTTAAATAATTTGTCCCAGAGATATATTCTAAATTAAAAAGTTTAGTGTCTTAAAACAAAAACCAACGGAGAAAATAAACAAATACAAAGTAAACAAGTTGTTGGTCTGGATATGCAAAGTGATAAATTCTAAACAACTAGTTAGGAACCGGTAATATGTATCTGGTTATAGTCGGTTCAAAAGCTGCAGCTTCGACCGTGTGACCGCCACTTGGTGACAGAGCTATTTTGTATTCTGCGAGAGCTGTTTTAGGTATCACCACCGTATCCACCAGTGACTGCCTATTATGCATATAAATTCATAAATGAACTTTTGCACCTTCCTACCGGCTACATTATACAAATATTTTATCGTCATAATCGTTTTATTTGTCGAATTCCAAATCGTTTGTACCAGAGGATTTTTAAAATTTTTAATTTAATAACGAAATACCATCGGGTTTTAGCTACGTAAATCACAAAATTTTCGAATCGTGGAACTGAGAATTTTGGAGTTCAGTCACCATCATTAGCATTGGTTCCACGCGTGCAATCCTCAGGCAACAACTAGTACCTACTAGGGCATGCAATTATCGAAACTTTTCGATAATCGATAATTCGATATTTATCGCTCTATTTATCGATAAATATCGAGAATTATCGGTTTTGGTGAAGGAAAAATATCTTTACATTTCGGTTTCTAATTTAACTGCTCTATTTATCCAGTCTGCTGCACTTAGCAAGATTTATGTATTACCTACTATTAATCTATGTATATCGTTATATGTATTTAGTTATTAAATGTTTTTCCTTATAGCTTTAGGTCACTAAAGTTTCAAAGATTGAATGTACATTAATAATATGGAAAACAACTTAAATTGTTTAAATTTTACATTATTATTTTATTGATGGATAAAAGATAATGATAACTCTTTATTTACTCAAGAATATGGTTTTATTACATACTTAGATTATTTATATTATATATTATTATTATTTTTATTATATTATTATTATTCACTTAAGACCAAGTTCGGTCTAGCGTATAGCCATTTAAGGGCTCATGATTATAATAAGAACAATGTGAATAGAACAAAATTAAATGAAATATTTTCTTACTTACAAAAAACAAAATCCTCCATTTAGGTATAAACATAATATTATTTCGATTAGTGTTACTTATCGAATAACTTTTAATTAGTTGACACTTTCAGTCTTAATAGAACGAACTTATTAAACAATTGAGTGAATAGAATGCTAGGACTATAAATCATTTTTATAAATAGTTTTTTATGAAGAAATCACATTTAAAAAAAAATAATTACGTATTGACATGTACTTGACATTTTTGGTCTAATTAGGAAAAAAATTAACCATTCGTATATTCGTGTTTATAGTTCTTTTATAGATTTTCAACAGCAGAAGGTTGATTAATTTTACCAACTTTCTGCTGTTGGAAATGAGTGCGGAGAAATGACAAGCAATCAATTGTTTTGTCATTAAGACTTGTGCGCAGTTTATTACACAGTATTCCAGCCGCAGAAAAGGCACGTTCACTTTCGACACTCGTTGGCTTCATTGAACAAAGCCATCCATAACCTTTAGACAACAACTGTCCCCGGTCACCTCCATTTTCAAACAATAACATTTCAACCTTTAGCAGCGTCAAAATGTCTTCTTCAGCCGTAGAAACATTTCCAATTCGGCCTTTGCCCGTGTCATCATAGCTAATTTTGCTGATTTGTTTGTTAATCAATTCTTTATTTCATAATGGGGTGCTGACCACAAGTGACTATGACCACTGCCACAGACCGAATAAATGATAAAATGAACTGACGCACCCCGCGTGCAGCGGTTAGGCGAGCTCATACACACACACATACGAAGAGTGAGCGAGAGAGCCATAAACACAGGTAAGCTTGCTTGCGCGACATTTGCGCGGGTAATTTTAAACACTCGCGATTGAGGCGCCGTGATGGGAATGGTTTTGATAATGATTATTTAAGAATTTATCGTTTATCGATATTTTATCGATTTTTTCGATAATTATCGCCGACATAAATGAGCCGATTACCGATAATTTATCGATTATCGATTATCGGTTTGCATGCGCTAGTACCTACCTAATTTTAAATGCTATGGGTCAATAAGCAATTTGCAATTAATTTTTCCTATCACTTAATGAATAAAGACATCTAAATTCAGCTCGGGGCCATTGCCACCAATTTTAAAGGGACTTGGAGGCTCCAAAAAACAGTCAATTATACCACCACCAAATTCAGACTCCGGATCATTATCATCCCAGTTATGATAATATCATCAACAAATTTAAGGATAGTGGCGTATCTCTATATTATAGAGATACGCCACTATCCTTAAATTTGTTAAACTTTGTTGCTCATTGATTTTTGTAAGCCATAGACTCGTAATGTGACGTCACTCAGAGGTTCAGACTGAAAACCAGCGTTGATTTCGTCCCCGGGCGGTAGCAGCATTAAGCTGAGGCTGGACCTGCTTAGCCACGCACTAGGGCGATACCAATTTCTTTCATCAGACTCGACACGTAGAGTTCTTTTTTTTTTAAAAAAAGCTCATGTTTTATGATGATGTTTGTTTGTTTGCAATGCAGTCTCTATTATTGTGTTTAGTGTGACTTTTTTTTGTTTTTACTTTCCCTCAGTGTTTTTTAAGTGTGTGCTAAATATATCTCTATTCTATTCTATCTTTTAGTATTATCTATTCTCGTAGCGTATGATGAGGAATAAGAAAGAAAAATGGGCTAAGGATATAACGGAATGGTGTCCAAGGCAAAACAAAAGAAGAAAGGGGAGACAACGTCTCAGATGGGAGGATGATATCCAAAAACTAGCCGGGGTTACTTGGAAGAGAATAACCCATAATAGGAAAGAATGGCAAGCTCTAGGGGAGGCCTATGCGGGAACGCAAGACAATCCAAATACTGGTGTCAAATAATTAATAGATGTAAGTTTAATAAATAAGTAACTCTATGATTATACCTCATTAATTAAGCTATACACTAATGTTTTTTAAGATTGTTAAATAAAGGCTATTATTATTATTATTATTATTATTATTCTCGTAGCGTGAAATAAAATATTGAAATAGGTAGGTACCTACAGAAATACAGTGCCTTGATCAACCCCGACAAGTTTTCCGTTTCGCTGTTGGTGTCAGAGACCACTTGCTAGCAAGTTTGTCATCAAATATGTTAACTATAAAGTGACATGGCACATAACTACAGCCGATTGTACCACTAACCTTACATTCCGGATCATCATCAGTAATATTGTAGATATAGGCCATGTTCTCTCCTTCGTACAGTGCGTTGATGAGTCCCGACAGGTTTCCCTTTTCGCTGTTGGTGTCAGCGATCACGTATAACCACTGCGCCTGTGAGTTTGTCATGCGGAGCTCTCGGGCTGTGTCCGCCATTGTTGTCATCACGTCTGTGGTTACTATTGCTATGAAATTCTCGCCTGGAATAGCATTCATCAAATGTCAACATAATTTCTACATAAGCAATGGAAAAAAATTGGAACGATATTTTAAACTTTTGAACTTTCAACAGCATTATCTCTTTTAAACTACTCCTCTGTTAGGTATAGGCTGGTGCATACCCTCATCACCTGGCCACTATCAGAATTTGCCAGCAGTTTTTTTGCAGATTTTTATACTTATAAGAAGTTTATTTTATAGCTACAGGGTGTCCTAGGTTATTTTACGTTTGCTATTATTAGGGTAGGTGAAACGATGATGCGACGACATTGAAAAGGTAGCCAGCAAGCTCTGGTCAAGAACCGCACGAGACAGATGGGCAAGGGCTCGTTTAGGCCCTGGGCGGTCTTTATACTTTTAAAACTACATTAGTTCACATTAATAAACAACTAGAATCTTCAAACAAAAATGTAAAATAGGTAATAAGGAAATAAATATTTTTAAAATTATTTTTATTTATTATTATTAGGCTAGGTAGGTACATTACGTTTGCCGAGTCGAGCATTTGGTCAGAGGGCCACCTACACTACTTTAGGTGGGTCGTCATTATCCTCTCGAGAAAACGTTTACCCGACCGGCGCGGCTACGTCAGGGATAGTAGTAAGGAATTAGCTTTTAATTAGCTTTTCCTTGAGCTGTGTCGATAATTTTGGTTCTCTGTCGGATAGTTTCATTAACTATAGGCTAGAGCCTACTATTTTACAGTTGCCTTACACTTAGTATAGCACGGCAACAGTGCCGTTACCGGCCTTAGACTTACCAATATACTTAACAGGCAGCTTCGACAGAACTCTATGCATCTCCTTCCGCCGCAGGTACTCGTTGATCTCGTGCTTCATCTTGAACACCGTCACGGAGACAGGGGGTGCGCTGTCATCGTCTATCTGCGAGGTTAAGGACTGCACCACTCGGGAAACCATGTCTCTGTCTGGATTAAATTAGATAAAGTTTTGGTGTTCGAATGGTATGGAGAAATAATCCCGTTACAAGAGGTAAGGAATGCCATGTCTCTATCTATCTGCATCGGCGAATAAAATAAAATTTAGTAGAAATTTAAACGGAGGAAACAACTCCGTGAGACAGGAAGGGTTTTAGGGTGATATTTATTTATTGTGTGGAGTGCTAAGATCAGAGTCCTAAGCTCGGTTTGACGGTAGTATCGATGAGATGTCACGATGATGTCTCATTTTTGTATACGATTTGCGTAGTTCCATGTCCGCACGCTAGAGACACCGTCTCAAATCCACAGAAATTTTAATAATAACCTACTATTAAGATTTCTATGTCCAAATCCCTTAGAAAATGAGACAACACGATGACCTCTCAATATCTACTATCGTCAAACCGAACTCAGGGCTCAGGGCGCGATCACGGTGTGGTAAGTGTGGTTACCTAATTGGCATTGCGGCTCAAGCGTTAGCAATTCAAACGATAGGGTGCGCGTTCATCAGGCATCGGACAATCCACTGACAAATACGTCCACTGACCGACAATTCGAATGAAGTAATTCGCACTAAATGGAAAAATTCCCCTCAAGAATCCTCGCCGGCATTGCCGACAGTCCGTTCCGTGCTGCGGAGCGGATCTTGTATGGCAAACCATTGATGGGGCCAGTGCGGATTGTCTGATGTCGGCCTGTGAACGCGCATCCTATCGTTTCAACTGCTAAAGCTTGATTCATTTTTATCGGGATATTTACCATGATTTGAGTTTTGAGCTTTCCAATAATGGGTGTACAAGATTGACTGCAGCTGTGGAAGCTCCTTTAAAGGCCAAACGAAGCGCACTATTGCCTGCAGAGTCAAGGAGCACATACGAGCGGTGAAAAATGCCTGCCAATAACAACTCACTCGCAGTGCCGTCAGTTATTCCGTGATCATGGCCCATGAAACTGCCGAAATATTGGAAAGCTCAAACTCAAATCATGATAAATATCCCGTTATAAATGACTTTAGTGTTAATAACCATGATGGATTTAAAAGTTTTTTATTATTGCTAAAGCTTGAGCCGTAATGCCAATAGGTAACTACACTTAGGTACTACACCGTGATCGCAGCCCAGGTTGGGGCTTATCGCTTTTTCTTTTCTCCGTTTAGGTTTAGCCCAACAAACTCACTCAGCGTATCATCATGCAAGATCACAGCCGACTTCCACTTAAAGGCATGCTCCGTCCTCAAATCCAGCAGTAACTGAGGAAGCTCCTCCCCAGGGTCTGTATACGTGACCGTGATAGCTTCTTCAGTCGGCAGCCTTGGGCAGTCCACTTCGGTTAGTGCGAATAGTAGGAGCTCTTCTTCTTGTGTTCGTTGGAAGAGGGACCAGGTATCTTCACAGGATGCTATGCAAAATACTGCTAAGAAACCTGTGAAATTCAGTGAGTTTGGATTTTAGTGATTTTGTTTTGATAGGTGGTCATTAATTTAGGATTTTTATTGGCTCGTTACATACTTGTTTTAAATATATAAGTTCAACTGGCGCTCAACAAGGCAATAAAATAGGCCTTATAGATAGATAAATAAATTTGTTAGTGATCTAGACTTCTCGGAGGTTCTCGAAAAAAAACAGCAATGATGATTTAATTTGGTCATCGAGCATCCTGGCGGAATGGAGATGCTGGCTGCTGTATTAGTATGTATCCCATATTTTGCTAGCCTACCTACCTTTCTTGAGGCTGATGGATGTCCAAGAGTAATAGTGGACGTGAACGCCTCCATGCTTCAGCTCAACCCTGGTGAGCTCCTTGATGTAGTCCTTCAGTTCGTCAAGAACTGCCTGGTACTTCTCGCCCAGGTAGCCCCGGTCGAGTATTACGGCTGGAAGAAACGGTGTTAGTCTGGGGTGCATCGGTGGAAATTATATAGTAACATTAAAAATTGATTATAAATCAAGTAGATTCTACTTAGATTATATTATTATGTAGATTCTATGGTACTAGAGTACGAATGCTTGATGCCTTCACGCCAAAACTGTGGTACCAATCGGGCTGTTTTACAGAGATACGCGAGTTGTACCTAGACCAGGAATTATTGCTTCATGTGCTAAGCAAGTACTTTTATCCTAGAACCTCTTTTAATATAAACTCATCACTCCATGGACCCTAGGCTGGCCCCCTGCTGGACGCCTAATATTTTGACGCCAAACATGAAGCTAGGATTTTAAACTCGTACCTAGGTATAAAGAAAAATCTTACCTATAGATGCATTCGCCGTAATAAGCGACGGAAAATCCTCCCCCTTCACTCCAATGAGGCAAACTGCACAAATCACCCATAACTGCATATTTCGACCGCACAATCTCACTACCGAATGTCGTGTACGATTCCCCGATCATAATTCGTTGAAAATAATAACTTGTTTCGGAAAATGGCCGTTATTATTTACGGCTTCGCTAATTGAATTTGGAACACGTGTGGCATGGTAACATTTATTGGAAATGGAATGAGTTGGGCTCACTACCCATCTTCTTCGAGTGCTGACACGGTAGCGAATACAGGATGATCCAAGAATGTATCTGATAGAAATAATAGAGTAAAATGATAGAGACACGTTGATGCTCAACGCTAAACAGGTGTATGGATAAGTAGGAAGGTATATGTATAAACCTACCTAAACAGAGTACCTACCTAAGTACCTACCTAATTATTTGAGTGAAAGTTTAAAAATTATGATACTTACCTAGCTATCAAGGGCGAGGGAGACCCATATTTTAATTGTTAGATATAATTTTGAAATTTTGAATACGTATGTTAGTAATTTTAGTACCTATGGATTTATTTCTACAGGCACAAATACACGCATACTTACTTACCTTATAAGTATCCTGGTCCATAACTATGATAGGTAGGTACTCTCCTGTGTTGTGTGTAGCGTATCGTAATAATTAGGTATTTTATGGCTTTCTGGAAACTATTCCTTAAGCGCTTTTTTAAACAAAGATTCCTCCCGTAGCTTGAATCGAACCCGCAACCTTCGCGACGGCGTATAAGATATGCGCTGACCTGTCCATGTCCAACCACAACACGTCCCATAAACTTACACAGAGGTGGCTGCAGAGCTAGAGGAATAATCTCAGTTACCTAAGTTCTGTAAGCACCAAAATCAGAGCACCTTGTACCCAAAGACACGTAAGCTCGCAAAGGTCAGTGGAGCTGATTAAACATTAACGTACGTACGTGTAATTGGCTAGGTGAGAACGAAAATTAGATTTGGGTTAGGTCGTAGGTAAGTAAAGTAGTATGTAGATAGGTACCTACCTAAATATTATACGGTCAATCAACGACAGTAAACCGATAGGGTTAATCTTTCAGAAACTTTCTAGTTTTGAGAAATTGACAAAGTTTTTTTTCCGGTATTCAATTGACAATGTTCGGCAATAGTTGTCGATGACTGTACTATAAGATAATGATAACTACACTCTGTCCATCGAGCTTGTAGATTTTTAGTAAACAAATGTAATCAGCTGATTTTTAGGGTTATCACCATGAAATTACTCAGGCCTAACGTAATTCCAATGATTTCACCCATAAATTCCATTAGATTTGTTACTTTTTTCAATCTTTACTTTTTTTTTTTTTTTTTTTTTATTGATAATGGTCAAGCGTTTGGCCACCAACTCACTTAAAGTAAGTGAAGATGTGGCCTAAGATGGAGCACGCTTTCCCAGAAGGAACTTATTTACCCTAGACTTGAAGACTCCAAGATTATACTCTAACGGGAAAACAGACGCAGGAAGCTCATTCCACTCTTTCGCCGTGCATATTAAAAAAGTAGAGGAGAATTTTTTGGTTCGACACTGTGGTATGTCGACCAGGTACGGGTGGTATTTTTCTGTGCGTCTGCTGGTCCTATGGTAGAAGGGAGAAGATGGGATAAGGTCGTGCAATGCCTGCGCACAATCACCAAAGTGGTACTTGTAGAACACCGACAGTCTGGCGACGCGCCGTCTGTGATCGAGGCTTTGAAGATTGGCCTCTGCAAGAGAATCGTCGCCGATAAGTCTAACAGCGCGTCTTTCAATCGAGTCGAGGGCCTCAAGCTGGTATTTAGCCGAGCCATCCCAAAGGTGGCAGCCATTCAAAGTTTCAAATTCAGATTCATCTACTCTATACCTACTTCATTCAGACCTACATACCTATAGACTTAGTAATACACTTGGAAAAGTCAGTTTGGTACCTACCACATAGGTAAACACTCTAGTGTATGTGTGTCTATATGTCTTCCTGTCTTCAACTAGGTCCTCATGAGTCCATAACTAGGTGTGGTAAGAGTTGCAGAAAATATTTTTTTCACGGTTTATATTAATCATCTAAATAGATCGTCAGTTGACGAATGACTGGAGTTTCATATTGTAGGTGTTCATCAAAAGATAATCGTTCAATTATTATTATGCAGCTACGTTTTCGGTTAACTTTTTGACGTTTATGGTATGAAAACTCGTGTCAAAAACTACAAAACAACTGTTTAAAATTTAACCAACTAGATACTGTAAATACTAGTTCTAATTTATTTCTAATATTTGATTGTAATTTTCTTTGTGTTTATGGATACTAAAACTGTTGGTGAACTCGAGTCTAGACTTTAGTGTTTATTTGAATTTCGCGCTAGAGGTACTAAATCAAGGAAGTGGAGATCCAAACTGTCATTAGTTTCAACGTCCAGTTTTGATAGATGTAAACGTCAAGTTGACAATGTCAAAAAATGTGATGTCAAATAAAATCGGAGGTACCTACACCTATCGAAATTCGTAAACAAAAACTTTTTCTTTCTTTTCTTGCTTTGTTTTGTTTGATATTATTTTTTTAGGAAATGCCGAAAGATTACTCGAATGTATTCATCACAGTCGGAACCACAAGGTTTGATTTACTTTGTGAATATGTTATGAACCCACCAGTGCTGACAGCTCTGAAGAAAATCGGTTGCAAAGATGTTATATTTCAGATAGGAAACAGTGACGTTGAACCAGGGACTTACGAGAAGGATGGTATAAAATTGAATTTGTACAGATTCAAAGATAATATCCAAGAGGATATGAAGAATTCTGACCTTGTTATAAGTCACGCTGGAGCTGGTAGTTGCTTGGAAGCTTTGGAGTGGAAGAAACCACTCTTGGTGGTAGTTAATGAAGACCTAATGGACAATCATCAGTTAGAACTGGCTGAAAGACTTCAGATAGACGGGCATTTGTACTACTGTACTTGTGATACTATGGAGAGTACCCTGAATGATGTGGACTTCAGTATGTTGCATCCATTCCCTGATGCAAACCCATCATTATTCATCAAATATTTAGACAGTGTTTTTAAAATAAAGGGGATAGCCAACTGATGAGTACTAAGTGCTTTAGATAAGACCTAATTTTTGTAATAAAAAATAATTAATAATTAAATTAATAATGACCTAATTTTAGTAATACAAGCAAAGCTGGTATGGTGCTAAGTAATATGTAATAAAATGTCTTACTGTACAATTTAATTTTATTTAAAAAATACAGATCATGTAAACTCCAGAAATCAGGTAGATTTATTACAATATTACAAACAAATGTTATTTAACTTACTGAACAAAATAGCACAACTAGGATAATTTAAATAAACTGATTTTCAAACAAGAATAGAGCTGTAGTTATTATTGCTTTGTGTTTTGATCTACTGTTTAATACATATAATTCATTCTCCTTTTATATTTGGCTCTACATCTGGTTTGATAAAATTCTGCCAAGGTATAATTCATTCAATACCAACAGGTTTACATCTAACAATAGTGTAAATTCAGATGTCACTAAAACTATACGTTAAATGTGATGTGTTTAAACTTTTTTACAGCTAGAACAAATGAACCTATGTGTGATTTAGCAAGAAATACACCACTACAAAAAGAGTCTACAGTTCTATTCTCATCTGAAACTATTGATAATTTAGACTAGCTTCTTAGCTTCGAAGAAACTCTTGAGATGCATCATCTGCCAGTAACCGATGGCTAGCAGGACTCCGGTCTGCAGAAGACTCCACCACAGGACTCTCTGGTTTGTGCTCTCTGAGGTCTGTCTGAAGCGTTCCTCCCGATGCTGTAAAGATGACAGCATGCTTAGGTTTTTAATTTAAAAAGGACTATAATAAATAAATAATAAATAATTTAATAAATTATGTAAGTATGTATGTATATATATTATATAGTATAAATTTAGTATTTATATTAATATTTATAGGAATAGGTATAGGTATGTATGTATTTTTGTAATTGTATTGAAGTATGTTATTATTTATTTTTGAGTAGGAACCAAAGTTCTTACTACCTAGTAATATTTTCTCTTTTTTAAAGTACCATAATAGATGCACACAGATCTGACCCCATGTACATATCCGACGATCCTATCCATACCAGGTTGTCTGGCAGAGATCGCTCTTGAGCGATAAGACCGCCAATTGTCACTTAGATTATAATTATTTCTTTTTAAATTGTTTCTTAGTTTTAAGTGTGCAATAAAAGTATTTTCTATCTATCTATCTATCTAAATAATGCTGGACAATTCACACAGCATTATCTAGCCCCAAGCTAAGCAGAGCTTGTGTTATGGGTACTAGATAAGATAACTGATATACTTAATACAATACACTACATAGATAGATATTTTTATTATACATATGATAGAAAACACCTAGACAAACGGAACAAATTTCTGCAGATCGTACACAAATTTGTTCCGAGGTGGGAATCGAACCCGCAACCTCCTGCGTCGCAGGCGCCCCCTGCGCCACGGAGGTCGTCAAAGATGACTGCCAACAAGACTTGGATAAAATCAGTCCAAGAGTGATACAAGTGGCACATAGGAGTAGGTAGATCGGTCCCTGCCCATGGTCCACCTACATAGTACACCTGGCTATACCAGAGGCATGTTTTTCTTTCCGTGGTCCTCCTCAAGATAACTGGTTATAAAAGGTGATAAAAGAACTAATGGTTCCTTCCTCAACAGTCTGTATTGGTCCACTGCTGGATGCAGGCCTACCCCTGATTATTATTAAATAGTTAGTCTATTTATTAGTAACTAGCTTCCGCCCGCGGCTTCGCACGCGTATTTTCGGTATATTAAGTGGCATATTATCTAAGTTAGGCTTTGCCTTAAAAGTACCTACGCCAATTTTTTTTTTTTTAAACAGTATCCTATGTCTGTCTCCTGGCTCTAAGCTACCTACCCACCAATTTTCAGCCATATCGGTACAGCCGTTCTTGAGTTATAAATAGTGTAACTAACACGACTTTCTTTTATATATATAGATAAATAGTAGTTCTTCATAAGTAACCAAGATTGAAGAGTACTGCAGCACATTTGGTTATAAAAGAAGTAATGGTTCCTTGCTCAAAAGCCTGTATTGGTCCACTGCTGGATGCATGCCTCCCCCTGATAAGCGCCTTATTGGCATTTATCTCATAGGGGTGATGCCCATAATCCCTACGCTGGGCATGCAGGTTGTGGATCGCAATTTGGTGGTAGAATTGTTCTGCAAGGGGCGCTGCTGCCCTCCCCCCAGTGGAATCCCTTAGTTGCCTCTTATGACACCCACAGGAAGAGTTGGAGTGGTGCAAATTCTAAGCCAGCACCACATAGCTAATGATTCCTTACCCTTTGATAGCTCTGCTCTTTAGTGATCTGATGGACCTGGTCAAGGAGCTGTCGGATTCTCAGCTGAAGCTCAGTCAGTTTGTCCTTCTGTGCAACATTAGCATAGTCTATGGCATGCTCGCCTACTTGGATGTCAAGGTGCACCTGGAAAACACATTTTTAAAAGAAAGTTGAATATAGAGCTTTTTAAAAAATGTAACTATTGAAAATAGTTCAACCAGATCCTAGCTGATTTATTCAATAAACTAATAAAAATAAAGTCATTGAAGTTATTTACACAAGTGCCAGCTACTCATATCAGTTATTGAAATGGTGTCAAACAACAGGCCGAGCCATAGTCAAGAAGCTGAAATATAACTCTTAAACTCACCCTGAGCTGTGAGCCAGCGAACCATGAAGTACTGTTTGAGTACATGCAGATAACATGCTCCCCTGGTAAGTGAGATGTGAATGAGATCATTCCCTCCGAGGAGTATACTCTTGACAGCACTATCTGGTTGTTAGGGTCTCTGACGTCGACGTGCATGCCGATACCAGGCGTTGACGGCATGAAGCCACCGGATCTGGGGTCATAGAGCTCCACTTTGTAGTTTACTGTAACGAAATGAACGTTTTGTAAAGTGAGTTTACTGTTTAATTTTAACGAAGTTTTTGATTAATTACTGTACACAATATCTAGTACTGTGCACATGTGTGTACCTATTACAAGGTTGTCGGTGGATTAAGAAAGTTAAGAGATGAAATGTTACAAACCAATAACAGTCGTGTCGTCCGGCACTTCTTCGATGAAACATTTTCGTTCTCCTTCAGCTATGTGGAAATATAAAGCTGAGGCAGTGTCCAACACAACCAATAACGTTATTATTGAAGAAAGCTTGAGAAATTCCATTTCATCGGCTATCGGCAAAATCGAGACGAAATATCGTACAAAAAGCAAAGCAAAGCAGTCAAGTCAAGATTTTTGACAATCGTTTCATTTCACAACACGTCATCTGCGTAATGTCAAATCAAATCACTATCTTGGCATAATGTGGACAGCTGAGTCTAATCGCTCTCTCTCTCTTACTTGCATAATGTCGTATCCTTTGCGTAATCCTAATGCCAAAATAGCCACACGATGCTACGGAACAAAACATTTTGAAAACGGACAAGAGATGACGTGACAAGTGACGTTTCATTCACTCGTCATCGTCTTTTCGTCTTGTTTTTTTTTTAAAAGACAGACAGATAGTCACATCACACCTCACATCACACACAAAAATGACAATTTATTGTGTGAAGCTAAAACTGGATTTATAAAATAAACACACTTATCTCACGAAATTACTGTGTTAGATCCAGTTCATCTAAATTTTATCTAAGTCTATAACTACTGAGTTTTTGGTTATTTCATGATCTTGTCTCAACATAACAAGAACCATGGATCCGTTTATTATTGCTGCTGTTATTAGCGCTATTGTAATCCTGGTGCTATCTGTGGCCTTCCTACGAGTGTCTCAAGTGAAGCCCCAGGGTAAGTATCAGCTATGTCCATAAAATCAGCACGATGGAATTTTGAGCTTAATTTAGAACAGCTATCATATCATAACAACATAACATCTGTTTATCTGATCAGCTGGAGGTAGACCCAGGGCTGTGGCAGCGCCTAGAGATGGAGGTCCCGGGAGAGTGCAGGCCGTGAGGAACCAGAGAGCAAGGATGAGAGCTAATGGTAAGAGATTCATGGGCTAATGGACTGTTGACATTAGCCTTTCTGGGTATGGAAAAAATACATTTTAGATTCTACTAGCAACACATTAAAAATTGTAGCTCTCCATTACAGCGTTAACAGGCTAACTTATCTTTCTGCAGTGAAAGAGAGGGCATCTCTTTCTACACTATCCAAACTGAGTGAGACTTAAGACACAGTTTTGCACTAACATTCGAAATACGTAAAACGTCTTTAAAAAGTAAAAAATAAGACAAGTATTGGCTTGCAGGAAGCCTATTATATTTCTATACATTCATGTCTAGATAAAATATGAACGCTTACTTTCTATGACTTTGTAGGTGTCTTGAATAGGTAAAATGTGATTTACTAAAAGATCTTTAGGCGATTTTGAAGGTGTTAAGGTGTGTAAGGTTTGTCCAAGATAGTGAAGATCTTCTATCATTGTTAATAAAACAAAAAGCACAAAGCCACTTTCTTTCTTAGCTTCCACCATCATGTTTGGTGCAAGTATTTTTATTTTTTTAATGATAATGGTTGTCCTCACCTCAACAGCCTTTATTGGTCCACTGCTGGACACAGGCCTACCCTTGATAAGCACCATATTGGATTTTATCCTATGGGGGTAATACCCATGAACCACTGTGGGTATGCAGGTTGGGGATCACAGTTTGGTGGTAGATTTGTTCTGGGGGGGCACCCTCTATCTTCTGTATTTATTTACTGCAGCAGAGCTGCTGCCCGCCTCCAGTGGATATCTTTTAGTCACTTTTTATGACACCCTTGGGAAGAATGGTTTATCAATTTCATGGTTATCATTCAAAATGTATGTTTCAGCTGCCAGACACCAAGAAGACTTGGATCCTGAAGTGATTGATGAAGCAGATGAGGAGAATGCTCAAGATGCACCTCAAAAAGTGGAGTTAGATGACAAGATGGGTGCAAAGGTCCATTCTATTTTAGCCCTAGCCCTGAGCTAAACAGAGCTTGTGCTCTGTGTAGCTCAGGTAAAAATCTAATATAAATAGCTCAGACAAATATAGTCTGTTGAGGTGACGAGCTGAGTAAAACCATGCCCTTAGGGTAATTTTTCGGGATTTTTTTGGGATGTTATTTGATTTCTCATGTATTTTATGTGTATGTTGGAGGCTATATTTTGAAAGATAAACATATACACATTTTGCCCTATTCCACTCTGATCCACTGAGTTAATCCATTAGTGGATCAGATTCCACTTTATAGTCCTTTCTAATCCACTGATGGATTTTAGTAATAATTTTATTGTTTTAAACTAACTAAATATAAATTTCTTGTTATTTACACTGTTTTTTTTAAGTTTTGCGGGTCAAATACTAAATTTTTATGGGACCACCTCGGGACCATCCGGTCTATTGACGGAGGAATCGATCAACATACATAAAAAACATACATCCATTCGAACATAAAACCTCCTCCATTTTTAAGTCTGTTTAAAAAGGTAAATACTTTCTGACCAAAATAGCTGAAAAATATTTCTTTTCTCAGCCCATTCCGCCTCCCTTTCCAAAATATATCGTGAGGTGAGATCTGGGGCGATTTCCCACCAATCATTTAGGAGGGCGCGAAAAATATTATTCCTCCTGGTTCTAATTTATTTCTCTTCTTTAGTTGTAATTTCTTTGTTCAGAAAGATGTTGATCATGTCTCAAAATACATTTATTTTCAGAAAAGAGCTAAGCTAGAAGCTAAAATGGAGAAAAAGAAGGCGCGAGAGGCAGAAGAGCAGTTGCGCGAAATACGTAAGAAGAAGGAAGAGGAACAAGAAATGGAGAGGAAGAAAGTTGAAGAGAAAGCAGAGGTTTGTATGATAAATAAATAAAAAAATGCTAGACAATTCACACAGCTACATCTAGCTCCATACTGAGCAGAGCTTGTGTTATATGGGTACTAGATAACTAACCGAGTACTTAGTTCTATAATATCTTATATATATTTTATTATACAACAACTTCTGCCCGCGGTTTGGCACGCATATTTTATGTATAATAAGTAGCCTATTATCTAAGTAAGGCTATGTTCTAAATGTACGCCAAATTTCATATTTATCTGTTCAGTAGTTTTGGAGATAGGTTACAAAATAAAATTCACATTTCATAAACTTTCGGCTTTATAATATTTGTAGGATAGAAAACACCCAGAACACCTTAAAGCTGGAGAATGCACACAGCATCATCTAGCCCCAAAGTAATCAATCAGACAGTGGTTCCGAAGTTGTGATTATGGATATTATTATAAAACTGACGTAAGAATATAATATCTAATATCATTTTCTATGTGCTATTGCATAAAGACTATCATTTCATCATCATCTTAAGCTACTTAGTCCACTGCTGGACATAGTCCACCCCAAGCGCGGATCCAGGGGGGGGGTCATGGGGGTCATGACCCCCCCCTTTGGCTGAGTCTAGCTAGGTACTTACTGTGTATGGTGGTAAAGGCAAACTGTTAGAACAAGGTGCAGGGTTCGTATTACGAAAACAATGTAACTACCTAGGTAGGCCCAAAAACCCGATATTTTATTATTTCAACCAACACAAGTCAAAGCCACACCTCGGGCACGATGAGAAAAGTTGTAGCATTTACCAATGCATCCGCTAAGAGGCATCATATATTTGAAAATGAACTTGGAGCTACAGTGCAAGGTATCTGTGAGACGCGTTGTTTCGAGAGGCATGATGGGCATCTACAATTCCAAGGAGAAAACTTAGTTAAAATTAGTAAAAATATTTCTACTTGGAAAGATCACATAACTGCCAGTGACGCGCATTGCTTACTTCAGATATTGCGCAGTTCGGACTTTATCATAACATCTATCTGTTTGAGTGATGTTTTAGGTGGGTATAAAGATACTTTTACTATGTTATTGAATTCTTACTAAAGCATGAACGCAAGAAGACCTGAAAAATATTGATGAGTAACTTTTGTGTACCTATTTAATTAAATAAAGCCAATTTAAATCATCGTTTGTATCACGCTAAGGCTCGTATCACGTAATAACTCGTACTGTAGATTAATTACACGTATAATTTATTATATTTTTCAGGTAGGTACTATATATATTTAAGTAGAGTTTTGCAAACAAGCTCAATTGATTTAAAAAGGGCCACAAACGCTATAAACGACACAATGAGTGTCTTACAACAAAAAAGAGAAAAGGCAGACACAGTCTTCAGACAGCTTTTTGAAGAGGCAAAAGATGTTGCTGAGCAACTAGATGTTGAGATTAAATGTCCCAGAATAGTCTCCAGACAAACACACAGAGCCAATAACCAACCTGATCAATCTGCTGAAGATTATTTCCGCAGGTCTGTATACATCCCCCTTTTAGACTCAGTAATAAATGACCTGGACGACCGTCTGTCTCCAGAAGTACTTAATTTATTTAAACTAGGCGTGTTCATTCCAAAAGTTGATTATATTTGTGCTAGTGAAGATGAAGACATTGAAACTGTTAAAGAACTCGCTAACAAATACAAATTGTTATTAGACAATACTCCAACTTCTGTCGTTATAAACGAATATCGGCTGAGGAAGGTAAAATGGCAGCGTAATTACAAAATTCCACAGTCGATTCCGGATTTGATAGAAAATTGTGATAAGGAAATGTATCCTAATGTAAGAAAATATTTATGTATTCTTGCAACACTACCAGTTAGTGTAGCGACGACAGAAAGGTAATTTTCTACTCTCCGAAGGCTAAAAACATGGCTAAGAGCTTCCATGGCAGAAGACCGCCTAGCTGGGCTAGCGCTTCTCCATGTGCACAAAGCAATACCTATTGAGGTGGAAGAAGTAATTACTCGTTTTGCAAGAAAACAAAAGAGAAAACTAGTTTTTGTAATTTAATACGAATAATTATGAATAAAAATAAAAGTGACTACTTTATTTCCCACTTTAACACTATAATCATTTGAAATATTTGACATGTTTAGGAGTCCTGTAAAGTCAAAAGGAAATGACGAATTTTAATTAAGTAGCAAATTTTATTTTTCGTCCGTAAACTTCATATGGGCTTCTTCTTCTCTTCTACTTCAACTTCATCCCCCGCCCCCAAAATCCTTTCACGTTTTCTTTTTAATTATATTAATTATTTTAATCAAATTGGAGCCCATCTTGACTGTATGACCCCCCCCTAATCTAACAGCTGGATCCGCCCTTGGTCCACCCCTGATAAGCGCTTGATTGTCATGTAGGGGGGTATCATCATCATGATTATTTAACGTTACTATGTAATAGGTCAGGCAATAAAATCAGTTAACTTCATGCATGAATTAAAACTAAATTGTTGGCAAGCGTTTTCCAGAGCCAGACCAAAGTATACGAGGTGGTGGGGAAGAAGGTGTTGCCATGCAATTTTATTACCCTGATTTTAGATTTCTTATTTCATGTCTTGGTTGGTGGGTTGGATTTGCGATTTTCCAGTTCATAAATTTGGGTGTTCAAATTCAGAACAGGGAATTCCACTAAACCTTTGTTGACCTTTGTAGTGAATGTTTTAAGTACTGGTTGGGTTTAGGTCCTTACTTTTTGTTACAGCCTGTTGGTATTCCTCGGTCCGGTAGGTCTTATTTTATTACTTGCGCACTTACAACCTATTGATCCAGTTCTGTTAGGATTTAAGTAAACTTTTAACTTTTTTGTGTATGTGGTTTAATCGTTCCAGTTCCAGTAAAGTTAATAGTTTTCTAGTAAATAAAATGTGGGAATAGGTAAACATTTAATTTTAGTAAGCCTAGAAATAAAACAATGTTTAGTTTAAGTACCTATCAATTTTTATTTTCATTTTTTATGTAGGCACTTATTCCGAGATACGAGTAGAAATAATTTTAAACACTAGAATATAGAAGAATAATATGCATAGTTTTATGTTAATAGTTTTTAAATAACATTTTTATTAGGGAATTAAATTCTTATACGTTAACCAGGCTTAGCCTACAGACTTAGAAATCACATTTCTCCTAATTGACGACCTCCGTGGCGCAGCGGGCGAAGGTCCGCCTGCGACGCAGGAGGTTGCGGGTTCGATTCCCGCCTCGGAACAAATTTGTGTACGATCTGCAGAAATTTGTTCCGTTGGTCTGGATGTTTTCTATGTATAATAAAAAATATCTATCATGTAGTGTATTGTATTAAGTGTATCAGTTATCTAGTACCCATAACACAAGCTCTGCTTAGCTTGGGGCTAGATAATGCTGTGTGAATTGTCCAGCATTATTTATTTATTTAATTAATTAAATCTTACGCTTTAGATATTGCTAAGATAACCTTAAATTATTCTTCAGCCAAAAAGAAAGAAGTACAGAGACAACTAAATTAAATGACACATACTTACACCACAGATAGAAATCACCTTGAAACGTTTCCATAGAAACAACGCCTGCGAAGCCGCGGACATAAACTAGTATATTATATTATAAATGCGAAATTTGTGTGAATGTTTGTTACCACGTATCTCCGTAAATACTTAACCGATTTAGATGGAATTTGGTGTGTAGATAGTTTAGGTTGTAAAATAATACATAGCCTAATCTAATTTTCAAAACTTAACTTCTGAGGGGGTTTAAAAGGGTGTTGAAGTTTATGTGGAAATTTTTATTTTTACAAAACGACCCCTAGGGGTGGTGCAATGAATTTCTGAAATTTACACGCGGGCAAAGCCGCGGGGCGCAGCTAGTAAAATAAAAAACTTTAACCTTGCTTGATTTGCAGGAAGAGGAACGCCAACGCGAAGAGGCCGAAAAGAAGGCGGAAGATGAGAGGAAGAGGCGCGAACAAGAAGAGTATGAGGCCATGAAAGCTGCATTTTCAGTAGAAAGCGAGGGATTTGAAGAGAATGATGAACAGGACCAAGAGAGTTTGCTGAGAGACTTTATTGAGTACATCAAGGTACCTTTCTGCTAACTAGTATGGAAATGACTACTAATGAAATGTACCTGTATTTACAAGAGCGAAAAGAGGCCTCGCCTCTGCCTGCCTCCTCACCCACTGTTGGGATATACCCAGCAGTGGGTGATACCAGGCGGGGATGATGATGATGTGCTTACTGCTAGTCTTTAGCTGCAGCTTCGCACACACACACACACACACACATAGTAGTTTATGTTGCATTAAGTCACTGATGGATAAGTCTATTCTTAATGTTATTAGGAGCTTGTACTGTCCCACTGCTGGGAAAATAATTTTCAATACGGATTGTCGGAGATTACCTACCTCCTATACTACACCCAAAATTATTTTTTTGTTTGCTTTTAGGCGCAAAAAGTCGTACTCCTGGAAGACTTAGCTGCCCACTTCAAACTGAAAACTCAAGCAGCTATTGACAGAATCACTGATCTGCAGTCATCCGGAGAACTCACAGGAGTCATAGATGACAGAGGAAAATTCATCTACATCTCTCCGAAGGAGCTTGAAGATGTCGCTAAGTTCATAAGACAGAGGGGAAGGGTTTCTATAACAGAATTAGCAGAGAGCAGTAATGATTTGATCAATCTTAACCCTGTGTCTGTCCAGTAGTCATCTTTGCTTCCTAGTCCTAAAAGGATCTATTTTTCTATGTATGTAAATAAAATAACATGTAAATACAAACTTTTATTAAAATACGCAAATCAATCGTCGTTTTCTTCGATTTCATAACCGAACATATCGCGCCCCTTTTCCATTAGGGTAAAGCAGGACTCCTTGATTCTCTCTAAGATCTCGAGCATCTTATTCTTAGTGAATACTTTGTAGAGGCTTCTGTCTTCAGCAGCAATCAGATCGCTGAGCTCTACAGCCTCCTTGTGGTTATCTAGGTCTTCAGTGCTCTGCAGTATCTTCAAAATGAGAATTGTGACTTCAGGAATACAAAGTCGCCTCAGGGTTTCCAACTGTTTGAGCCTATCATTTTTTTCATCTTCTGTAAACTTGGATGATGTTGTGCTGTCACTATCGTCTTGAAGCCAGCCCCCAGGGAACATCAACACATTATAGAGCAGGTTCTTAGTGTGACGTGACTGGTGCAACACAGCATTGTTCCATCTTGCCTTCTGCTGCTCTACTTGAGCACATCTCTGCTCATGGTACACTTTATCAGAGAAGGAAGCATCTGCAGGCAATGGCTCCACATCCTTAGGTTGGCCACTGATAAAGTGTCTATGCCATGTCGCAAACCCTTCTAAGGCTTCCAGATAAGCTTTCAAGCATAAATGTTCCCTCAACTCTGAAGAGCTAGTGTCAACATTTTTGACAAATTCTGGGAACATCTTAATGAAGCTGGAAACACACGCCAATGCTGCATCTGTGTTGCTGATAAAGATGAATGTGCGTATCATTGCATTGCTAAGCCAAAGTGCTTCTTCCACTTGGTTTGATATCATGGAAAGCCATTCTAAAGATGAAATAACTTTATTGATCAAGTCTTTATCTTTCTCCACAGCTGTTGTTTGAGTTATTGTAAAGTCTAGGTTGCCATACCCTTGCTGAATGTCTGCTATGGCTTTCTTTATGGCAACTCTGGCTGCAGCAGGGACATCAACTCCAGCGTCCAGTCCAGCTTTTACCACTCCTTCCCTGTAGTCACTCTTGTGGATGTGGTTCATTAGATCAGCATACAAAACAATTTGCCTATCAACTGGTACAGTGGAAGTGTAGTATGCAATAAGCTCTGGGCACTCCACTGCACCATCTATCAGTTTATCAATGAGTTGAGTGACATATTTCTCCAGAATTTTGTCTCCTATATCATGCTGAGGATCTTTGCCCATCAACCTCATCACCAATATGAGATGAGCTAAGAATCTGATGAATCTGTCCTCTCCACTATCCAGCCACTCGAGAGAATCTTGCATGACAGCTCGCACATGGCCAAGCATCAAGTTGCGTTGACAAGTTTGGTAGTGGGATTCTCTTTTGCCATTCATTAATGCTTTAACAGCACTGAACACCTGTTGAAGTGATAGTTGTTCAATCTGCAGCTCAGTTTGCAACAGTTCCAACACATCTGCTGGTGTTGTGTTGGCTTCAGCAGTAGCATGGTGTTCTCTCAGGAATCTATCAACTCTCGCTTCTATTTGAACTTTTAAATGTGCCCACAGTAGGTCTTCCCAACTACTTTGACAAGCCGGGATGGTGCTTGATAAGTGGCCACACAATATACCAATGATAGCTCTGTAGTGGATGTTTTCTGTGGTATTGTTAGCAATTCCCAAAGCACACCATTTCCAAAGATCTCTAGATGGGTTTCCCATGATTTCCAGTGCAGCATTTTCATCATTTCTAGGCAAGTAGTGTAGCAGCCTCCAACCTTGCAACACAGCACCTCTCCAGGCCTGTCCAGCACTTATACACAGAGAAACAGCCTCTTTAAATTTACCACATCTCACCTCGGTAAATATTCTTTTGCAAAGATCATTGTCATCTTTCTGATCATCTGAATGTATTATTTTTTTCTGTCTACGAGGTGCATCTGGGTCCATGCAAGTAATCATAGATTTGTTTTTGTCCTTGTTGAATAAAGAGCTTCCAACCAACAACTGATGTAGTGTGTTGCTCCAGTGAACATTGTTTCCAATGACGGGTGCAGATGTTCTAGTGGTCTCTTCTTGGTAGGCAGCTGTGGCCTCAAGCCAATCCACAAGCAGTTGGAGTAATCTCAGTTCCGCATCACTCCGAAACAAAGCAGCCACCAGGGTTTGTTGAGACAAACAAGAGTCAGTCAACAAGTTGTTCAAAGACTCTGGATGTTCATTCAGTGAATCAGAATACAGGCAATGTATAAGTTTCCAAGTGTTTGCCTCCTCTGCCAGCCAATAGTTCTGCACATTGTACCTGTTCCATGGTTCCACTAGCTCTAGTGAATCGCAGCATACCTGAGATAACCTCGCTAATGTATCTAACACTTCACTGGGCCGACTTGCTAGTATAATCTCGAAAAAGGCTTCATTCAAACCTTCACTGGCGTTTCCGGAATTGGCTATTAATGACGAATCATCCAAAACTTGCCGCAGACTTGTATCATTCAAGTTTTTGAAAATAGATGTTTCATTGAGAATCGGCGACAAATTCAGGGTATCTTCTCGCTGCAACAAATGCCTCGTACGTTTATTTTTCAAAGGTGTGTGTTGTGTTGAATGAAACTGAAGACTTGTATCATAATTTTTGGCCATTTTGACGCTTTTTATAACATCTAATGTTATTTTTACGAGCTAAAGTTATCGAAACACAAACACTAATTTTTCGCCGTACTACTGCCTAGTGCCTGCCCCCCGCCAACCGAAATGAACTGACAGATGAGACGACTGACAGTTCGTGTTCCAAAATCAAAACCGAGTTTAGCTTAAGCGCTATCAATAGCAATACACAATTCCACTAGAGAAAAAGAGATACAAAACCACTTCCGAAATTAACGGTCAAGTCACACGCTGAAAAATAATAAATCACGTTCAATAACTAGTGTCGTAGCAATTATTACTTGCATTTTTGCTTCTTTCTTGATCTCTATTTTGTTCACTGTAAAATGAATATAATTATTATTTATCTAATATTTATATTATATAATTATCTAAAGAGGGCCAGATCCACCTGGTTAATTTTCAGTCTTTAAAATTAGAAAAATAATATATTGCCTATATGATGGTTTTTGAACGTGCCATTAACAAACTCACAAGAGCAAGTTGTGGAAGCAAGTAAGTAAAGCAAAGCAGGGTTTTTGAAATCACCTTTTGGTTTGGCTGAATCTCTCTTGGTAAGAAATGTAATAAAAAAATCCAAATTAATATAATAAAATTCCTTGGCGTTGTTTGCACTTAAATAAACCATACTAGGTACTTACCTATTAAACTACACAACCCCTCTCTATTATTCGGTATTTTTTGTTAATGTTGAAAAAGTTAATTTTTCGTCATAATCGGTTACCTTTATCATGGATTTCTCTGTGGGCTAAGAACTTGTTAATTTGAAACACAATTTATCTACATTTAACAAAATTACGACGGTAAAAACTAGTTTGTTGAGTAGGGGTAGGCTACAAACTAAGTAGATAGTAAGGTAAGCTAGGTTTTCCATTTCCAGATTATCTTAGGATTTACCTGGACAGGATAGATAATCATTAAATAACAAATTAATACTGTAGGTAGATACCTACCTACACAGAAAACACCAATAAATGGTTAGGGCTGAAGCCTATCATCTTTATGTGAGATAGGTAGTGAGAGAAGGGTTGAAGAGAAATCAATCCTGAAATTGAATGTAAAGTACCTACGTAAACAGCTAGGTACCTACCTATTTTACCTTACAAAAAACATTCAGTCATCATTCAGTTCTAATTTTTTCTAGGTATGCTTACAAAAGTTTAAATTTTCTTTTACCTATTGGGGAGCTAATTTGAAGGAATTTGATTCATTTTATCAATACCATGGAAAAACCACAAATCATCATAACAACTCATCCCCACACACAAGTCTGATATTATCAGGATAAAAATACAGGTGCAAATGCAAAAACCTTTAAAATATTTAACCAAAAGGAAGTCAAAGTGTATGTACAAAAAATCTTTGTCCAATAGGTAGGTGCCGGCTATAATTTTTATAACCACTAATGTACTTATTTGAGGAGCTTCGGAACAAAAACCGCTAAATCCACTTTCTAAGATTTTTGACAAATCGGAAAAAACGTTTTTTTTCTTTGGTTTTTTAGGTAAAAGAGAGTAGAATATCTTAATATATCAACATTAGCAACATTGTTTGGTGGCCAAATCAACAGATTCGTGTGTGAAGTAATAAACGAAAAAAAAAAAAAAAAAATTGATATAGCGGTTTTTGCTTAGACTATCCGGATTTATCGTTTTTTGAAAAAATCAACTAAGGATTTATCGCTATGTGAAAAAACCATTAACATTTTTGGTTAAAACTAAGTATATGAGGAATTAAAAAAAAAACTATACAAATAAAAATCAAGTGTGTTTATTATTTATTATCGTATTAGATGACATTAAACTTATACTAGGGCCATTATTTCTTCTTCTATGCAGTCACATTCTTCATGGGTAATTACATGTTCATTAACATTACCTTCAGTCATGTCATGTTGTCTATCATTAAGTAAATTTTTATACCAAACAAAAGTATCATCGTCCTCCCAGTTTTCCCCAAATTGCTTTGTCATCAGAGACTTCACATCTGCTTTTTTCTGATTACTCAGGCTTTTAGTACCATCCACAGAGATTAAAGACAGAGGATGAGATTTTCTTGGTTTTAAGATTTAATTTTTTATTTTAATTTAATTTTAATTTTTAATTTTTTTTTTATTTTAATTTTTATTTTTTTTTAAGATTGATTTTAAGAAATCAAACTCCTTTGGCCATTATTAATTTGCCGTAAAGCAAATGGAATTGATATATCGGTTTTTGTCTCAACCTTATAAAAATCTATCAAATTTATGTAGGATTTATCGGTTTCTGTTAAGATATCAATTTTCTTTTACCTCATCAGTGGATTTATCGGTATCTGTATAGATCATTTAACTTTAAGCGCATTTTTCTACTGGATTCATCGGCTTTAGAACAGATTCAATAAGCTTATCATGTAAAATTATGCAAAAGCATCGAAATTACAAAAAAAAAAAAAAAAATACAGCATGTCGTTTATCGGTTTTTGTTCCGACCCTCCTCATTTATTATCGCAAATCATATTGTCTTGGAATATTTTTTTGTTATTATTTTGATGGTAGTTGCCTACTTAGGAAAATATTTATCTATTAACGGTACAGTTAGGGTACCAGTGTGCCCCATTTACCTTTATATTTTCACGTTTTATCTTACAATTAGACAAAAGTACTGATGATGTTCAGTACCTAATGAATCATGTCACTTTGATAGAGAATGGTGACAGTCTGCAAAATTAGGATCATTAAAAACGTTGTACCCACCAATTATAGCAAATCTTGATTTATAAATTTGTAGAGGAGAAGGTGGTAATGAGGCCCTATTTTGTTTTAACCTGTAAATTTTTAAAGATTTGTCTATAAGATATATAATCTGTTTATTTGTGTCCGAGTTTGTATTTACTGGAATCCAATAATTTTGTTATGAAAATTGTTTAAACAGGTGCCACATATTGTGTACTAAGCCAAACGGGGTTGATTTCTTAAAAAAGCACAAATAATAATAATAATAATAAAATAAATATATAAATAATCCAAAATAACAAAATGTAGTGTTTCTTTTGTAGGTGGCTTTATTTTATATAAATCTAAGTAGTTGGTATCTGAGTGGGGTATTATAGCCAGCTTAATATACATTTCCCACTTACTACATCATAAATATAATTATAATACTTGTTTTAATTAAAGAAGTTATTTAATAATAATCTTAAATCCAAGTCACTGACATTTAATACCTAGAATCAATGCAACCGGTTCATCCAAAATAACTTTGGCACAATAATGGAAAACAAAGAAACAACAAAAAGAGAAAAAGCTATCGCCGGTACTAGTTAAAACCTGTGAATGGCTCTCTAGCGGCGGTTTTGGGTAATTAACTTGGTTACGTTATCTACCATTTGCGACTTTCTACAAGATGGAGTTGTTTCATTTGAAATGGAAATATTATAGGGGGGCCAAAATACCTGCAGGGGCCGCATTACCACCTTCTACCAATACTTAAGGTGTGTTATGTCACAAAGGAATTACACAGCCCTTTTAAAGGTATGGGCCAAAAAGGCTTGCCACCAACACTGATTTTCGTCTGTAAGTCTGGGAATTACTAATATTAGAATATTTAATTTTTGTGTTTAATAAATTTTATATACAGATTTTTTATTCCAGTAAGTGACAAAGACCTCAGTGGCGCAGCGGGCCAAGGTCCGTCTCCGACGCAGGAGGTTGCGGGTTCGATTCCCGCCCGGGACAAATGTTTGTATGATCTGCAAATATTTGATTCGGGTGATCTGGGTGTTTTCAATGTATAAAAAATATCTACTATACTTTATAAAAATATCTACTTATCTATTTGTTGTAAGTATTGTATTAAGTCAGTATCCATAACACAAGCTTTGCTTAGCTTGGGCTAGATAATGCTGTGTGAATCGTCCAGCATTATTTATTTATATATTTGTGAATGCATTTTTCTTAGGTGGTTTAAGTGCGTTAAGCTAACTCTTAATCAATATGTGATGTTGAAAATAAATACCAAATTATGTTTGTAGGTGCTTCATACCATACCTGCCTACTTCATGTAAAAATTATAGGTAGGTACCTACAGCTTGATATTTTATTTGTTGATTTACAAACCGATTTTCAAAGAAACATCATCTATAATTTTTTACACCGCAGTATACTTTGGATTCGACCCCTTTATAGGTCTCATTTTCAAAAACACTCCAATTATGTGAATTTTTCATCTTCATTTATGAGGCAAACGATTAAACAAACTGATTTTCAAAGATAAAAATTCAATAATAAATAATTTAAAATCATTGTAGTAAATAAAACACTAAAGTTATTTACAACGGGACATTGAACATGCTGTTTTTGGGGATGGGCTAAGGATATTGACCATATTGACCATTTTGGAACTTTCATGCTAACTTTATTTAGTCAGTCAAACTTAGAAGTATTTGCAAAGAAAACTATAAACTCAACCTCAGTAATTTAGAGCCGATGAGGTTCATATTTAATCAAATGTTTATTTCAATGTACAAAGAAACCTAGCAAACCAAACACTGAAATTTCATACAGGCAGGATGTGCAAAATATAACTGATCAAATTTTGGCTACCTACCTATCTACATTCCAATATAACTTTTTAAAATTTGACATTTTGTCTACTTATTGACATGTTTATTTTATAATTTTTGTGTCACTTCAAATGTCAGTGTACAAAATATTTCTCAGAATTTGCTCAGAATGTTGAACTTTCCACTGTTTACTCCATAATATTCTGCTAAATTTATATGAAAATCAAAATATCACTGGCTTTGTTACACCATTAAAGTATTTTTAGGTGCAGATGCTGTACAAGATGGAACTTTGGAGAATCAACTCATCATATGAAAACAGAAAAATGCTGTTTATGAACCCACTTCAAAATAAGGTATGAATATATTGCATTTGCATCTGTAATTCATTAAATTATGTACTTAGAACTTGATTGTAATAACTTCTAGGCTTTCAGTAAGTATGGGTATATTTGCCTAGCAAATTTTAACTCACTTTTTGGGTGGTGGGTAAGAAATTTTACACTACCTAATATGTAGGAGTTCTATACATAGGGCAGGCACACATTTACCAATATAATTTATATTTTTCTAAATAATATACCTAGGTCAGATATCATTTGGAAATAAAAATATTTAATAATAAGACTGGTCAATAGATTATAAAATAATTAATTATACCTAATATATCAATCCTACTTGTATTGAAAATGGTTCAGAACAAAGAAATATGCTTTTCATAGTAGGTACCTCCAAAAATAAAGGTTTTTTACAGCTAAATCTTAACATAATAATTGTATAGTTACCTAGTACATAATGTGGGTTAAATGGGTACATTTTGTAAGGTATTGAATGAGATAAAAAACCTATACCGCTTGCAAAGGCCCCAACTTATGAGAGGTAGGTAAGGTTTAAAATGAAGGTATAATTGACTTCTGTTAGTTGTTCACCAAATAGGTAAAAACTCAATAGTTGTGGCTAGCACCTACCTACCTAAATCATAGAGCTGTTTCTAAGTACTTTAACCAACAATATTATTTTGTCTTTACCTACTACTGTATGTACTGTAGGTACTGGTTGGGACCAATAACTGAGGCTTTACTCTTGTCTTAAATGTTCCTACACTACTATATTTTTGATACTGAAAGAATATAGGTGGACTGATAGGTTCCTTTGCTAGGTAGGTAGAGGTAGACTAAAGTATGAACCTACAAAATTGGTGGTATCCCCTCTGTATCCCCAGTTAAATCAATAATGTTCCGTCCACGAGGTGTTCTTATGTAGGTAGGTGCTTTTTTTATTTGAGCATAAAATTAACAACAAAAATTAAGTATCAATTTTGTTTTGGGTTGCATTGAAGGTGGGGTGGGCACTTTACTTGCCGCTAACTGTTCTTGTCATTGTCAAAGTCAACAAACAGTGAGAAACATCAAAGCCTTTTCATTCGATAACGGAACGTTTTGCTGTTGCGAAAACGGCGGCGCCATTTTAAGAAAGAATTTGGTAATTTTGCGTAGAACGAAATGAACTTTCCTACGTTCCATTCGTAAATTATCTCAAGTTTTAAATTGACTACGAAAGGATCCTACGTCTATGTGAAATCACTTTTCTGCCTCTAAAAAACTATATATCTAAGCGTCGTCGTCTCGTCTCGGTAACACAATAAAACGTGCGCTCCGCGCGCTGCCGGCCGCCTGGTTTCATTTCAAAGTTGGATTATCTAGAATAGCAAAGTCAGCGGAAGTGGAAGGGAACGTATGAAATAAGATAATTCCTTATTATTTTGTTGAATTATGAAAAGTGATATTCTGTGGTCAGCTTATAGTGGAAAAATCTAAACAAATCATCAAAAATATACTAAGAATTAAAGCGTAAGATTTTTATGTAAATTTTTGTTCCTATCTATAACTGCGACATATTAAATACGATTCCCAATAGTACATTCTAACTAGATTTATTTGTATTTTACTGCCCTCTCATTTCTCCTATAGTTTTGCTTTTTATCATTTTGCTGCGAAATTGCATCATAATTCTAAAACTTTTTTGACTTTACCGCGCAAGTATTTGTCAAGGACGTATAGAGCCATCTCTTTCTAGTACAGAGGATTGTCGCCTACGGCTATCACACTCTGTCATTGTTCGTTTCGTTCTATGTGTGCGACGCGCCGCGCGCCGCCGCCGCCGTGTGCGGCAAAGCAAAATTGTTTCGTCACTAGATGCGTGCGATGCTAGTGCCCATACAATAGTGTTTTTGGCCTAATTCCGCCATTATTACTCAAAAATCTTTGTATGGATATAAATTCATATAAAGTGCGATGCTACTTTTCGCTGTGCAGTAAAAAAATCTAGTGTAAAACGTCATTTTCTCCAAAGAAATTGTTATAAAGTGTATCATTTCCTGTTTCGTATCGTGCATAAAACAAGCTACTGCGATCGCTAGCGTACTCTTTTTGTTATCACGTGGGTCAAATTTCGAATTTTGTAGCTCTATTTACTCGGTTCTATTGTTTACGAATAATAAAACGGTGTCCAACATGTCCATCGCGTCGAAATAAACAAAAACCGGCTCGTAACCCTCGTGAACGTTGTTTTTCAGGAGCGCGCCGAATCGGTCGCGAGTTTTGGCCGTTCTCAGATCGCGATGGAACCGGCGGGGGATTGAACTGCAGTAGTTCCAGTGCAGTGAAGTGTATAGTGATGTGCAGTGGTGTATCAGTGCAGTGATTATAAGCGATCAGAGTGTTATATAAGGGTCGGGATGCGCGGGAGCGGGTGTCTCCGGTGAGAGGCGCGTGGGGGCGGGCAGGTCGGGCTCGAGGCCGTAGTCATGGCCCCGGCGCTGCCGCTCGCGCCCCGAGACCCGCCCGACCAGAGCCAGGAGGCGCTCGACCAGTCCCACCGCAGGCAAGTGCTCGCCTCCGTCGATAACCTCTCGGAGGATGATGTCATGGGCCTGCAGAGCCATCCCAACACCATGAAAGATCCCTCACCCCTCGGGGACCAGATGTTGGTTGACCTTGCCAGCAATGACTTGCTTTCTGTCATTCGTCAAACATTAGAAACCAACAACGATCCCCTATCAGCAGGTGATACAGATATGTTTCCGCTTGACCTCCCAGAGGCTGTTGATTCTGAAAGTGACCCACCCGAACAGAAAGTTTTGATGAATCAAGCTCGTCTTGAGAGAAGAAGTGCCTTTTTGCTGAGAAGGTTGCGAATACTGCAAGCGAGAGGAATTGGAAAGAGAGCATCTGAGGAGGTTGCTCAGACATTTGAAAAGGCCACTCGTGGTGCCCGCAAAGATGGAGGTGGTAGACCTATGGGCCTCAAAGCCCTCTTGAAGAGAGTGGAGACTACCGCAACATTACAAGCTAGTGCTGCCTCACGCAATGTGGTTGGGCCACGGTATTACAATGCCGGGACATCAAGAGGTGATGCATCTAAGTCAGCCTCTATGGGGATATCATCAGGGACTTTGACTGGGCTGCAAGATACAGCTGGAGCATTGAAGGCCCACCTGTCAGTCATAAAGCGTGAGCTCGACTCTGATGCCACTGAGTCTTCATCAGGAGCTGAAAGCAATGATGAAGCTGTGGTATACAACAACCCTCATCAGCAGCCTATGCCTATGTGAGTTATCTTTTGAATCATACTGCACTGAACTGCTTATTAAGTTCTAAATAAAATCAGTTTTTTGAGACTTACTAGCTTTTGCCCGCGGCTTCGCACGCGTATTTTCGATAAAATGAGTAGCCTATTATCTGAGTTAGGCTTTGCTCTAAGCGTACGCCAAATTTCATCTTGATCTGTTTAGTAGTTTAGGAGATCCAAGGTAACAAAGACTTAACAAACTTTCGGCTTTATATTATTAGTAGGATGGCTAATGATTTGGAATAGCACTTAAACTTAAGCAATTTAAAGTCTTTACCAAGTAGTTAGTGAATTCAGACTGGGTAATTTTGACTTAATAAAATAAATAGTAAAATTTATGATAAAAATGTTAACTTAACACTATTGCTGTGATTGTGATTGAGCCTACAAAATGAGGTTCACTGAACTCTTAATATAGTAATCATGATAAAAATGTAAACACTATTATCAGCTGTTGCACAATGATTACAGAATAGCTTTTGTAAGCTTTCGTGCTGTTGCTATGTTGCATCAGCCATTTCACAAGACTTTCTAATAATAGGTAGCTTTTCTTTTAAAAGAATTGCAGGGTGCTCATAAATTATTTCAATAATGAAGGCAAATGTGTCATGTAATAGTGGAAATGTAGCTTGTTTAACATCAAATACATAACTGAAGAGAATCAAATGGCATTTTATTTAACAACTAGCAGCGCCTCACGGGATAAAATATAGCATAATTATATGCTATTCCAGACTATAATCTATCTCTGTGCCAAATTTCATCCAGATCCGTTCAGTAGTTTTTGCATAGCAGTGCCTCGCGATTTCACCCACGTAGTTCCCGTAGGACTTCCGGGATAAATAAAGCCTATGTGCTATTCCAGGCTATAATCTATCTGTGTGCCAAACTTCAGCCAGATCCATTCAGTAGTTTTTGCGAAGCAGCGCCTCACGAAAAAATAAAAAAATTTAAATGAAAAGAAATGGACTTTTCTATCCCGCTAAACGCGTGAGAAATGACACAAACGCCTGCAATGACATACTTTCTACCTTATGTTTGGAAAAGAAATAAGCAACTTGAGCAGGTGTAGCATAAACGTTTATTTATTTTCAGAGAGAAACGCGCGCTTTGGACCTGGCAACGTGAACGGGCATCCACCCTGTCTCGATTGTGCTGGCTCAACGCTCAGGTCCAAGAGCTAGATTACAAGACTCGCCAGCATGCTGATCTGCATAAAAGTGTAAGTGATTCTTTGTTACTAACCTAAGCTTTGTTTCTATTGCGGAGGTTGCGGTTTCGATTCCCGCTTCGGGACAAATATTCGTACAAAACCAAATGATAAACCAGGGCCCGTATCTCGCAAAAACGAAAATCGAAGTTTATTCGTTTTCGTGCAATCTTATGCAAGGAAAAACGAATCGGAAACTTCTATTTTCGTTTTCTGAGTAGGCCTCCAGATTAAGTGATACGTCATCGTCAATGAGATTATTGACTACATTACCCTACCCAGCGAGATGGTTTTCTCTACCTTTCTTCCGTCACACATTAGGTAATGTTACTCCAATTTCTGTCCAACCGGTAGTTACTTTCCCGTAAATGGTGATTCAATTTTGCTGTGTCATTTGGTAACTAAGAGTGGCGTTCTACTGTTCGTATGAAGTAGGTACCTATTACGTACGTCTAAGTAAAGAACGAAGCTGTTGATCTTCCGATTGCCTTTCAGAAAACACCACCTTAAACGTATCTTAGTATATTTTACCGGTTTCGATTTGAACGATAACTCCCTACCTTACGTAGGTAGGCCTGGTGTCGATCGATCCCTGACCTACAATAAGTAAGACTGACGTGGCATTACCCCATACCCGCCCATTTGAAATGCATCTCTAAGGGCTAAAGTTAAACGTCCACTCAGGCAGCGTCGTTATTAAAACGCTATCGATCGCAGGCCAGATACAGCCTTCGCAGTATTTAAGGTTCGCATCGCAGACGTTCCAATAACCTAGTTTTTAATTCATATTCTCTGCCACAACGAGCTTGCAACTTACAACCCCGTAGATACCTAGTTAATACCTACTGCTAGAACTTCGATGTCTTCATATCATCACCGCAACATAGGCCACCCCTCAACGACGCCACGAATAGCGGTCGACCCCTACCCGAGACACCTCCATCCATCTACTGCGACCGCTGCAATGTCGTCGGTCCATTGGGAGTTCTTACATGCAACACTCCGTTTTGCATTGCATCTTGCACTGAAAAAAATATAGTCCAACTAAGACGCATTTTATCTTAGTTGGCGTTAAAATTGATGGAATGATATCTCATTCAATACAAACAAGAATGCATGGTAGCTGCAACATATCGAATTTGTTTAAAACAAAAAATTGGCACTAAAGTCATAAATTACGGGATATTTACCATGATTTGAAGTTATTCCGTGATCATGGCGCATGAAACTGTGCCGAAATATTGGAAAACTCAAAATTCAAATCATGGTAAATATCCCGTAATTTATGACTTTAGTGTTAATAACCATGATGGATTTAAAAGTTTTAAAAAATTGGCATATCATTGACATAGCTCTAGTCAAAATCAATATTCACTTCTTCATATTAAACATTTATTTGCACGGGGCTAGCAAAAAAAATTGTTGCTTTTAATCTCTGAATTAAATACCTAACTACACTTTATAAAGGCCAATTCATTACTCGGTAGAAGGAGCTGTTCGATTTAACTACGTTCTCATAGTCACAGAAGACAAGATCTTATCAGGCTCTAGATTCATGATGTGGATCACATTAGACAAGATCTTAATCTATGTAAACATTTTTTTTTTCACACATTTACGAGCCCTAGGTATAGTAAGCGACCACGTCTCGGATCCGATCCTAACTTACGGATCAGAGATGTGGTCGATTACTATACCTAGGCCTCGCCAAGGCCCACAATGTCGTTGACTCATTAAGTCAACGTCGTCGTCGTGTCGTTGTTATACCTACCATGAATGAATTGCAGGTAGTCAAAGCGTCGATCTACGTAAAGTTTTACTATGATCTCGAGTCGTACATAGTAAACCTTTTGTTTACCTTATCATAGTTTATGTCCAAGAAGATATTGCCTGCATGTGCTTCAAGGTTGACTTCAACGACGTCTGATCGGCATAGTTTACATCCACAAATTTATCTAACCCTAAGAATTATTTGTATTCAAACAAATTATGCATTATTATAGTAAATGAGTTCGTTCTGTAGTACATAAAGAGAAAACGTAGTACTTACTAGAATCACTCATAGTGACTCACTGCTAATGTGTCGGGCAGGTAGGTAATAGATTAAATTGCAGGGAAGGTATGTTACCTACTTATCAATGTAATGCGTGTCTTTTTTCTAGCCCAACAAGCAGATATCATTGTAAAATCTACCTACCTATGACTGCGTCTACTTACATGGCACAGATGACAGATTGTCATCTGTGTTACATGGTCGTCAATGTAACCGAAAATACGCTTATCGTTAATTTTTATCAGCGGCGAGTTTTTCCTATGATTTTATCATTACGCGAGTTAGTTTGCAAAATAAAACTCGGCTTTATTAGGTACTAGCCGCGCCCCGCGGTTTCGCCCGCGTGGAAATCATGCAAATTTCAGAAACTTACCACACACACTAGGGGTAGTTTATTAAAAATAAAAAATACTTGATTCATAATTTACGTCATAGTTCATTTATACCGAGTTTTGCGTGAATCAAGGAAGTATAATTTTCGATAGAAACTTTACCACCCTTTTTAACCCCCTCAGAGATTAATAATTGAAAATTAGATTAGCCTAGTGTTATTCCATAACCTAAATTATTAACAGACCAAATTTCATCTAAATCGGTAATTACTAAAAGACTTTGGGGGGGGGTCACAATTGGTCAGGGCCATAGCCAATGCCCCAAGGGGGGGGGGGGGTCTGCAGACTCCTTGAGAAAACCATTACATTTTTCGTGGTGGTGGCCAAACTCATCTTAACGCATCCACTGCCCAGCCTCGACACGGGGATCGAGAGGCACGTCTGCGTCTTGGACCATGAAGGTGTCAAACGGGTGTCGAGCACTGGACCAAACATTTCGCGAGCCGCGAAATGTTGTGGTTTCGTTTCATTTTATTTCAATGTTTTTCATATTGATCGCAAACCCGACATCCCGCCCCCGACCTTCAACTCCTAACATATTAAGTAATGGCGAGCGAAGCGAGCCTCAATATATTTTGAGAATTTTCTGATGGTAGGTTCTTTCTTGCTTACTTTCCGTAAGCAAGAAAGAACCTACCTATAACAAAAAAATATAACTAGCTACTTTAAGGAAAAAATAATCAAGCTGTGGATTCCAATTTTTTAAGTACCTAACCTTGAACCCCCCCCCCCCCCCCCCCCCCCCCCCGGACCCCGCCTGTGAGTAAGAGCTGGGAGAACGTACCATATCTAACGATTTTACTTAGTATCTATGTGTACATAACATACAGGGTGGACCAAACAGTGTTGCCATAGAAAAAAAAATTAATGCCTCACCCCCGGGGGTACCCGAAAATACCCCATGTAAGTTCCCCGATTTTTAGTAGTTTTTGAGATATTTTTTTAAGTTTTCAAACAGAGACTCGTCAATCCACTTGTTAAAAAAGTCAGGGTCTTCCTAAGATCAGCAACATTTCACACACATCAGCATTATTTCACAGAAAGCAACTTTTCTTGAAGATGCTGGACGCGCTGAGCGTGGCAAGCTGAAAAAGAAACCTCGTAAAACTCACGACCTGGGCTAGAAAGACCTTAAAAGTTACAAAAAATAAAAAAAATTACTGCCTTACCCACGGGGGTGGGTGAGGCATAAATTTTTTGTATCATGGCACTGTTTGGTCGATCCTGTATACCTAGGTATCAGTTTATTTATCTATTCTGTCTGGCAGATCATGGGCAGATCTAATTCTTTGAAATCTGATACAAGTCGCAACATGTCGTAAACTATGAAGACAGCACTGTGTAGAGAATGCCTAGAACTAACATTACTAAATCTGTAACGCACAGGGAACTCAAGGTCACGAATCGCTACGTTACCTTAAGCTCTTTGCTTTTCAACATTTCACCCCTCGAAATACAGACTAAATCAAAACAGGCCGCATTAAACTCTATGTTTATTACGATAGAGTTTAGTATTTAACCACCGCCGCTATCGCCTACGTAACTCATTTGCTGAACCTAACTCGGGTTTAAATTGGCTCGGCAAGCGTCGCCCTTCGAAATTGGATGATGTTATGCTGTAATATTGCATCCGCCGCCGGGATAAAACTGCTTCTAAACGGGCTACACTTTTCTGCAATATGTGGCTGCAATACAATGACGGGAACATTGCTCGCAATACCAGCCAGACTATGCAAGGTTGCAGTATTAGCCCGGCAATAATTGCCAAACAATTTAATCATGTATAATTTTAGTCTGACATTTTTATTAATTTTATATCAATTTTGTGTTTGTTTTATATGTTTCATTGTTGGCATGTAATTATAATAATTAGTGTAATTGGTGTTTCCGCCGTTCTAATTAATAATAAATAAATAAATAAATAATAAATAAATAACATTTTAGGTGTCTAATGTAATGTCATAGTGCATTTTTTTCTACCATGAAGTTTGTTATGAGTCATGCTTTGACTAATTGCTATGTTCTGTGCTTTGTTTTTTGTTTTTGAACGCAACACATGGCACGGCCATAGATTGCTCGAACATCAGTGTTCGAGCAATATTTTTGTAATGGCCGGGCAATTAGTTGCCAATAGTGCAGCCATTAATTGCAGAAAAGTGTAGCCCGTTTAAAAGCACCTTAAGTCAATTATTGCGCCGCGCCCAGCCCGTCCCGTGCTACTCTCTACACCCTGTATTGATCCAGACGGAACTACGTCATTCCATCTCACCTTGTCGTCGGTTACACTTGCAGTACCAATTTGCCTGCTCTGAATATTATGTTGCTTAAAATTCTATCCTACATCCTACTAATAATCACATCACACTAATATTATAAATGCGAAAGTTTGGATGGATGGATGGATAGATGGATGGATGTTTGTTACGTCTTCACGCCAAAACTACTGAACACGAGCTCAAATTTTGCATCGGTGTAGCTCTTAGCCTGGAATCAAACATAGGCTTTTATCTCATAAATCAGTTCCCATGGGATAGAAATTACCTTTGAACTTTTCCATAGAAACAACGCGTGCCAAGCCGCGGGCAGAAGCTAGTATAATTATGAATGCGAAAGGTGTAAATGTTTGTTACCACATATCTCCGTAACTACTAAACCAATTTAGATGAAATTTGGTATGTAGGACGCTAGTTTAGCTTCTAGAATAACTCGCATGCTAATCTTATTTTCAAAAGCTCGGAAGGGGCTGAAAAGTGTGGTAAAGTTTCTAAGGAAAATTATTATTCATTGGTTCGATTCACTCAAAACTCGGTATAAATAAACTATAAAGTAAATAATGAAACAAAACTACCCCTAGGGGGTTGTGCAATAAATTTCTACAATTTCCACGCGGGCGAAGCCGCGGAGCGCAGCTAGTTATAAGTCCACACCGCATCAGCTAAAAAAAATGCGCAGAATTTTAAATCTTCGATTTTAGGTATGGGTTTGTATCAAAAAATTCTGCATCGTGTTTGGCTAGTGTGTAATCTAAGTCTAAGTGTGTAACCTACAATATAAACAGATGAATTTAGATACATTATCCTGCGGTTTTCCTACAGGATCAAAGCCATTTTAAGGGGGCAAACCCCCTAACTCCGAGATGTCGAAAAGTTTCGTCAGTTTTCTAAATTATTTTCTTCACGAATTTGACGTGAAACTGAACTGAACGAATCTTCAGTTCCTTACAGGTGGTTTTAAAATACGTCATTTTCCTTTGTCTTATAGGTAGACGTAGGCGTACGTACGTACCATAGACCACAAAGAATCTGCAATCAGTTGAGTGGTTTCATTTTACAGTAAAACAATGTGTGACTCAATCGAAGTACTTTTATGGTACATATGGGTACCTTATCCTTTTCGTAATCAGTATCAATGTACCTACTGAGTTCGTTAACTTGTAATTTAACATAATATTCGTAAATCTGTTCAAACTGCTCGCTATAAATCAATCTTTCTTCACGATTTAAGCTTTTAAAAGGTGGAGCGCAAAACATTTTCCCTTCCCCTGTCTGTTATAGTTATAAAGAGATAGGGCTTGCATTGCATTCTTTGTCTGGACAGGGGACTGGTCCCCTAACGTACAAAAGTTGCAAAGCTCTGCAAATAGGTAGCTAAGTAAAATGTATGCTTTGGTCCATCTGCCGTATTCACATAAATTGTATTCAGCCAATTTTGTCGCCGCTACGTTTTTATATTTTTAATGATCTCCCTTTACTTAAGTAGAAAGTTTAGTACGTAGATTTTTGATTGCGTAATGGTTTTTGATTCGGGCTAAATACAGTTTGGTTGATGTTTTCTCGAGTATTGCATTTTACACCAAGGCGAGAAAGTGATCAATTCCTACCGAGTGTGTCGTTTTGGGCCCGAGGCGCAGCCTAGGGCCTTAAAACACACGAGGTAGGAATCGCACTTTCTGCCGAGTGATAAATAAATACTGCTGGACATAAATAAATACTGCTTTATACTACACCTTCGAGGAAAATAAAAAGCAGAATTAATTATTAATTGAAATTTAGAAGAACTTACCGCGCCCAATGATGTTGGTAAAACCTCATTGACCGCGCCAGCCTTTGGGTTCTTTTTTCAAAATATTGGTCGGAAATCGGAGGAGGCCTAATGGACTTGGAGTAAAAACTTTTTGTCGTTTGACCAAACGAAAATAACCATAGCTACCGGCCGATCTTTTAGGAAATAAAAAAAAATAACACATTAGAAATGGATTTCCATACACTTTTTCCTCCCGCTAAAACACGTGAGAAATGAAATTCCATAGAGTTTTTCCTCCCGGTTTCATAAAGGCCTGCAAAGACATACTTTCAATTCTTTAAATGGAAAAGGAATAGGCAACTTTCCGAGCAGGTGTAGTATAATTTTTTTTTAATTGGACTTTACAAGGATTCTTTCGTGTTGCAAATTTTCTTTGCAAACAAAACAATTCTCGACTCACCCGTAAATTACTTTTTTGAATATACAGAACACGTTTTCCTTTGTTGCTTCCATAGCGAATAATATCTCACGTTATTTCCCCCTCTCGATTTCGTAAATTCTCGGAATTGTTTTTCCTTCAGCACGTAAGAAATAGGTGACCTTTTTGAAGTAAATACGGCGGGGCGAATGACAATCATTCTTCGGACTGGTTCAAACACCAACCCCCTATACATATGTAATGTTTATACTCATTATTATCATTATTATTATTAATGTACTGACGACAATGTAGCGATCGACCGCAGTCCCATGTATTCATATCATTATCAATTGCAATAATTCAAGTTATCAGTTCAATCTCTCTATCACTTATTTATCATCCATATCAATACCATGTAAAGGTGAAGGGCGGAAACTTTACATCTTTTGCATAGATCTCAGGATCGCCATGTGTAGAGTCGACTGAAGGAGGCCGTACAAGCACTGGACGTTATGGGCTGACGCTGATCTGATATGATCATGATAATAATGTTTCTTTACTTTTAGTATTTCACCATTGCTGTTAATTCAGAATAATTAAGATGGCACAAAAATTAATGTATTTGACAGCTAAAAATTATGCCATCCTTTTAAATAAGGTCTATAGGAAAGAAACGCCATAATTTTTAGTGCTGTCGAATTCGTTTAAGCTGTCGACACACCAAATCCGCCGGCCCGGCGACACAATCCGCCGAGCAAGGCCGGCGACCTTATTTTGAGATGATCTCGCAGACGGCTTGCCCCCGCGCGAGGCACCCGCCAGGCTAGCGGCTTAGGTGTGTAGACAGCTTTAGTTTTGGTTACATCTGAATTGACCTCATTGTCGACTTGTCTAACTATATAACACGTTATTCCAGGTCCGAGAAGCCAAAGGTCCTATCGAGTTTGAAGGCGTGCCGGTCGGCTACGAAGGCAGCCTGCCCGGTTCCGACGATGGCGAAGTTCATCCCGTGTTCCACACCAGCGCTAGAATCCGGCCGCTGCGACGAGAGACCTTCAAGAAACGAAGACTGCTGCAGATGCATAACCTGCATGTGTCGGGCAATAAGGCGTCTAGGCCCTCCGACATAAGGTAGTTATTACAATGAGCTTTTCGTTTAAGTTGTAAGTAATAAGAAGAGTTTCAAACTACATTGCGTTCGCACTGATGAAGTCAACCAATCAGGAACCGGCGGCGGTATGAAGTGATCTGTATTTTAACTACCTTATGTGATTGGCCTACGATGAGGCAGTCGATCCTGTGTTCCAAACCTATGGCAGGATCCGGGCGTTACGACGAGGGACCTTCAGACTGCTGCAGATGCATAACCTGCATGTCTCGGGCAATAAAGCATCTAGGCCTCCCGATCTAAGGTAGTTATTACAATGAGTTTGCCATTAAGGCAGTATGTACTAAGCAGTGTTTCAAACTACAGTGCGTTCGCACTGAGCGAAGTCGAACTATCAGGAACCGGCGTGATGACGTGAAGCTTATTTTAACCAATAGCCAGAATGGATCAAATGATCCCCCGTTCCAAATAAGTGCTAGGCCGCTGCGAAGTTTAAGAATCAAAGACATCTGCAGATGTATCACTTGCACGTGTCGTTCAATAAGGCATCTAAGGCCTCGGATATAAGGTATCTATTACATTGACTTTTGATTGTAGAAGTAGGTAATGCTTCACGCCGAGGAATCGGGATCGACTAACCAGAAACCAGTGGGATGACGATAAATGTTTATTTCAACCATTGGGATTGTTGTTAACAATCAATCAGACTTGGTAGAAGTCAGGGAGCTCGCTGCCCGTTCTCAATCTCTCGCTTGATGTTCATCTTTCCTGTTGCATCCTCCTTACGGGCCCTGCAAAACAGCGATAAACATAATTTTAATACCAGAAATAAATATAAACTTGCTGTGCCCACACCTAGGCTACACAAAATTAATGTATCTTTAATAGGGCAATGTATATGCTACTACAACAAAACTCCTAGTGAGTTGCAAAAATAATTAGTAAATAAATTAAAACAAATTGTCAAAACCTTGCTGTGCAAAAAGGCTGACTATAAAATATCAGATTATCTAGAGCAGGGATTCCCAAAGTGGTCCGATATCGACCCCGGGTCGATATCGGTTTCCTAGGGGTCGACATAAACGAAAACTGATTTTGGGGGTCGACGAGGTCTAAAAATCGACCCCTGTTAAATTAACACAAGTTCTTATTTAAAACTTTCAAGATTAGGTAGTTACTGTATTGTTTATGTTGTTGTTACCTACGTGTACTAAGAATAATTAATGTTTTTGTAGGAAATAGCATTGTTGTAGTAATGTAAAGTCTCAAGTTCGTACAAGATACTGAAACAGTACAAACTCGGCAAGTCAGTGAGGACAAGTTTGCGCAAGATAATGAGTTCGAGCGTACGTCTTTCAGGCGCGTTTTGACTTGCTCTCTATTTGACGCTTACGCGATTTAACAATAACGAATTCATGATCAAGTTGAAGTCCAAACATGTTCCTGATATTTTACTATTTATCGAGCTTGCACTTAGGTTGAAAGTTCATTTGCGTTTTGAAATTCGTTGGAGCTTTCTACGATATATTCAACGATAATAACTCGTATAAGTACTCATTTATTTCAAGAGATTACAAAGTTATTACTCAGCTAAAAGTGACTGAAAAAGAATTTTTTTGGACGCATTACACAAGGATTTTACGAAGAGGTTTGAGGATCTTTTTAATTTAGAAATTCCTCAATGGATAATAAATCCGTACAATGCCACAGCCATAGAAGAAGCCAATGTGATAATGCAAGAAGAGTTGGTTACCATCAGCACAGACGAAGAGCTTAAGCAGAAGTTCAACCAAGGCTATCAGAAGTTCTGGTTGCAACGCAACATTGAAACACAGTATCCTACATTGTGGAACATTGCTGAAAAATACCTTATCGCTTTTCCATCATCATACCTTGTTGAAAAGAGCTTCAGTGTAGTAACAAACATTTTGACGAAACAAAGAAACCGTTTGAAAATCAACGAACGTGGAGATTTAAGGCTGCAACTCACCAATATTGAACCGGATGTAGCTAGATTGGTAGATAGTCACCAGGTTCATCCATCACACTGAATGTTTTATTTTGTCTTTGCAAATTAATACTTTTTTAAATATAATTTCCTACCTACTTAAGATTCTTTAAGTAGGTACTTAATTTGTAATAATCATTATAAATTAAACTTGATATTTACTGAATCGTATGTCTTTTTATTTTGGTAAATTTTGATGAGAAAATGAAGTCAACTTTACTCACTTAACCAAGTGCAAAGTTTTATAATTGGTACCTTAGTAGCTAGGAATCTTTTTTTTTTTTTTTTTTTTATTCATATTTTACAACTTTTGAACAACATGTTCATGACAGTTGGCTAGGTATAGTACAGATTATAAAGACAAAAAAAACTTAAAAGCTAAACAAGAGAAAACTTCTGGTAATAACAAATAAAAAAAGAACAACATTTAAAAGAAATAACGTAAAAAAACCACTAATTATTATTACTAACTAACCTACCAGTTACATCTTATGAAATTAAGTTGCCATTTGAGCGCGTCGTCGCTAACTCAAATAGCAACTTAGCCTCATTGCTATTTGGGTACGATAGGATCTGATGGAAAGCACCAATATTGAGCGTATTGATACCAAGAGCTAGGTATCTTGTATCAATAGGAAAAACATAATATAATATAAGAAGATAAGCCCCCTTATTCATAATAGTCTGCTTACTTAAAGCATTGCTAATTCTCACGCTGCACAGTGTATTATGGAGACCATTTTTCGGACATCGGCTTTTTTTGGTAAAAAATGATAGTTCTAGTGATTTCAAACGTTAGAGTAGAATCCCCGATTACTAAAAGAGTTTAATAAGGGAGAAATAATTTTTTGAAATTTGCACTTTTTTTCCGGATATAATTAAAAAAAAAATCCTGCGCCTATATATATAATCATCCTAAGTATTAATACTTTAATAAAATAACCAAAACAATTCAAAAGCCTATTTTACGTTTCACGTTTTAGAGCTGATAAGTACCTTGTGATTGTGACTATCTTGGAACACGAAATATTAATATTTTTGTGTTTTTCGTTTTTATTTTTTTTCTCCGTCTCTCTGCACTATTGGGAAAAGTTATTTATATGGAAATATAGATCTTTGTTTTCTGTACCTTTCGTAAAAAAATCATATCCCAATTATGTGGAGTAATGAAGTTAGGGCCAGTTATTCGCGTCTATTAGGGTTGTCACTTTTTGAGGTACTGTGATATCCGGTTTTTTGAAATTGTAAATCCTTAACTTAGCTAGTCTGAACTTTAGAAATTTTCCTCATTGCGGAGTACCACACTTTCGTCTAAATCAAAGTTTTGTGTTTCGTCGATATTACTAACTCCTTCAAGTGAATCTGGATTGGCCATAGGTTTTAATAATGTTCTAGCAGATTCAGGTAGTGGTATTCTTTGTTGTTTTTTCTTTCGTGTACGAAGTCGTGCATTTGATATTAAATGATCCGATGATTCCAGAGCCCTGTGAAATAGATCAGTCATGGTTTTTATACGATCAATTTTTCGGGAATGGTGCTCTCGATCACTTCTCCAATATTTATTTCTCGATTCTGATGCTTGCTCCGAGAGCATACCAATAGGCAGCGTTGTTGATCTAAAAATTTTATTGCCATGTATCCATATCTTGTGTAACGTTACTTAAAATATAACATGGCGCATGTAACTGCGCCGAAATATTGGAAAGCTCAAAACTCAAATCATGGTAAATATCCCGTTGTAAATGACTTTAGTGTTAAAAACCATGATGGATTTTAAAGTTTATAATATGACTAGCCACCCGCCCCGGCTTCGCACGGGTGCAATGCTGATACTAAATATACTACAGCATCGGCCCCCTGGCCGGTACTGCTGCATTTGAAAGCTGTGCTATCTTCGAAAATGTTCATTTAAATTACATACTGTAAAGAGCCAGTAACTCTTAAACTAAACGACCTAGCACGATGAAACAAACTGAATGACGATTGGAAATAACAGGGGGTACGTTCCGTCCTCATAAAATGAAAATAAAGGGAAAAAAGCCTTCACTGAGGTTTGTTATGAGGTCGACAAATTAACTCGAAACCAACACTATTGTGTTATAATAAGCTTTCTCATCAATTTAATTTTAATTAATCGAAATCTATCCATCCGTTGCGATTTTATAAAACACTATTTTCCATTTCTAAATAAATCCGGATACTAGATATTATCATATATATCATTCGAATTAGTGACAACCCTACGAGACAAAAGTCCGGTTATTAATATAACTGGCCCTAACTTCATTACTGCACGTGATTGGGATATGATTTTTTTGTGAAAGGTACAGAAAACAGATCTTTATTTCCTTATAAATAACTTTTCCCAATAGTGTGGAATGACGGAGAAAAAAAATAAAATCGAAAAACCAAAAAATATTAATATTTTGTATTTTAAGATCGTCACAAGGTTCGTGACCATTCTCAAACGTGAAGCATAAGATAGGCTTTTGAACTGTTTTTGTTATTTTATTAAAGAATTTATAATTTAGGCACAGGATTTTTTTTTTAATTATATCCGGTAAAAATAATTCAAATTTCAAAAAAATATTTCTCCTTTATTAAACAGATTTGGCAATCGGGAGTTCTACTCCAAGGTTGGAAATCATTAGATCTATCGGTTTTTGCCAAAAAAAGCCGATGTCCGAAAAATGGTCTCCATAATACACTGTGCGCTGTCTGTTTCTATTGTCCCGAGTCAGAATGAAAAATAACACTCTGTAGCAGCTGTTTTAAGTTAGCGGACCATTATGAATAAGCGGGTTGATCTTAAAAGCAGGTAATTTGGTCATGGGGGTCTGAGGTAACAGTTCATTTTGGAAAAGGGGTCACTTGTCCAAAATAGTTTGGGGATCCCTGATCTAGAGGATAAAAAAGCTTGGGACGGGTTTTGCTCCAACTCGAAAAATAACTAACAGGCTAAAGGTTTCTTCGTCGCTTCTTTACTTTAGTCTACACAATGAAGTGACAGAAATCAAAAATATCATTTTATTTCCGTGTCAGTGTTTAGTTTTATAATGTGACCTTTTCTAAGTGTAGTGTGTTTAATAAATGTATTATTGTATTTATGAAAATTTTGATTTTGCCGATCCTAGCCCGCAATTCCTCATGTGTGTTCTCTAATTTCAGATGCAGCTGCCAGTACCCGTTGGAGAGTTGTTCAGTGTGCACGGGGCGCGTGGAGCCGACATCGCCGCCCGCGCCGCATAGTACCTTGCCGCCGGCGCAGCGCCTCGCGCTCATAGATCCCGGGTACCATCCCGTGCTGAGCGATATTAAAGGTAATGTCAGGCGCGGCTGTCACTGTCATATTTGCTGTGATTGACTGATGCTTAGCAGCTTAGCACTACGCAGATTATCCGTGGTGGTAAATAATTCACCCATATCGCATAGGTTTACATATATTACATACTCTGACGACGAGGTTGCGGGTTCAATTCCCGTCTTGAGACAAATAAAAAATAATAATAATAATAATAATGCTGGACAATTCACACAGCATTATCTAGCCCCAAGCTAAGCAGAGCTTGTGTTATGGGTACTAGATAACTGACATACTTAATACAATACACTACATAGATATATATTTTTTATTATACATAGAAAACACCCAACCAACGGAACAAATTTCTGCAGATCGTGCACAAATTTGTTCCGAGGCGGGAATCGAACCCGCAACCTCCTGCGTCGCAGGCGGACATTCGCCCGCTGCGCCACGGAGGTCGTCAAATGTTTGTATGATCTGGAAATATTTGTCCCGCCGGGTGTTCTGGGTATTTCTGAGTGATGCTTAGCTACCTATGCAGATTATCCATGGTGGTAAATATTTCATCCACATCGAAATGGTACAGGTGCATTTTCTGACGACCTATGTGACGCGACGGGCGAAGGTCCGCCTACGTCGAAGGAGGTTGCTGGTTCGATTCTCGCTTGGGACAAATGATTTTACGATTTGCAAATATTTCTTCTGGGTATTTTCAATGTTGTTTTAAGTATATCAGTCATCTAGTACCCATCACACAAGCTCTTCTTAGCTGGGGCTAAATGATGCTGTGTGGATTATCCAGCATTATTTATTTCTTACTCATCGAAGGGAGAAGGGGGTTATTACAAACGAGGGTGTTATTTGAGGTCCGAAGCGCATTGTGCCTTACTAGGTTTAATTAGTGGTTTCTAAGATATTTTATAAGCATTGCTGGTACAATAAAGATACTATCTACCTATCTCTCTCTGACTGTTGTATTTCAGACGTGGCTCCCGGCGTGCACATGTCGGCGCTGTGCTCCCGCGGGTGGTTCCGCGCGCGCGCGCCCCGGGGCCGCGGCCGGCGCTCGCCGTTGTCGCGGCGCTCGCCGATGTCGCCGCGCGCGCCGCCCGAGCCGCGTGACTACCCGCTGCCTAAAGCAATCAAGAAACATCCTAGTAAGTTACAACTTCTCTTCGTACCTATTATAGGTAGGTACTTACTAAAACATACATAATATTCTTCTAATCACAGGCTTTATAAATAGCTGGAATTCTGATAACCAATTATCCTCCTAGCCGAATTTTGACCACGGCGGCCAGTCTCATTGGAGACTAGCCAGATGCGCAGGACATTTGTGCACAAGTGCGTGCGCAAACACGGGTGCACTCTCTATTCCCTCACGCTCATAATCCGATGGGACGACATACCGACACGACCGGGGAGAAGTCGAGCGCAGGACCAAAGGCTTACCATCCTTTCCGAGGCTCGGGTGATCACCATCCATAGAGTTGGATAACACAATGCTATAAGGATGAAACAATATTTAGTAACAATTCCGCGCAGAACCTCTTCCGACAAGATCCAACAAAATGTGATCTGTGTGTACCGCCCGCCCTCCCACAAATTGATAGGTTCTGCGCGGAATTGTTACTAAATATTATTTCATCCTTATAGTATACAATGGATTTCCGCAAAGTAACGCCTGAATCTATTATTTATAACACAATGCTAAAATAAAATATGATGTGTTACAGAAATGAAAAGAGGCAGACCTCCACTGTCCAGGAAGATCCGGGAACGGGAACGCGAAGAGGAGGCCGCAGCGAACCATGGGTAACGTTAACCACCATACCTATACTAAAGTCATTCTACAACTCATCATCATCAGCCTATGTCAGTCTACTGCTGGACATAGGCCTCCCCTCATGAGCGCCATTGCGCACTGTCTTCAGCTTGCCGCATCCAGCATCTGGCTGCAGTCTTTCGCAAGTCGTCATCCCAACTTGCCAGACGGCGTCCTACACTACGTTCGCCGAGTCGTGGTCTCCACTCAAGAACACGTTTCCCCCAGCGGTTATATATGGCCGGCCCACTGCTTCTTCTACACGCAGCTGGCTAATTCTTATAGCTATGTCGTATTCTACAACTCACAACACAAAAAATCAAAGTTCTCGTTTTACGTCGAGTTTGAAAAACAATCCCTTGTCAGTGTTACTTGATCAATTTCAGATATACTATGGCAGGGCGCAAACGTGGACACTTTTGTGTCTTGTATCTTGTATACAAGCTACCGATGAATATTTGATTTCTATAGAACCAGTATGAAATCATCCACTCCCTGCGCATACGTAAACATTTTTTGTGTCCAGTTGCTCCCACTTAACATATTATACTCATGGACGATGTAAAAGTGTTTGGTGTCGATAACTGGCAACTAAAGGTCGACGTTTGTGCAGCGCCTAAACGCCTAGAAAAAGTCAAATGTGAAAATTTTATTAGTAATAATATTACTTATTGTATATCTAATTTTAGTCCCGTTTAATTTAACAAATGGTTCTACGGATATTCTTGTACAACATAACGACATTAAAATAAAACTAGCCAAAATTTAAAAAAACAAAGGGAAAATCTTTGTTTTTAGTATGTGTTTAGAAGACTGGGCACATATTAGGCTATCAGCCAATATCTACCTATAGTCAGAATCATCACACTAATATTATAAATGCGAAAGTTTAGATGGATGGATGTTTGTTACCTCTTCACGCCAAAACTACTGAAGGGATTAGGCTGAAATTTTTTGCATACAGGTAAGTCTTAACCCTGGAATCAAACACAGGCAACTTTTTATCCCATATATCAGTTCCCAAGGGATAGAAACAACCTTAAAACGTTTCCATAGAAACAACTCGTGCGAAGCCGCGGGCATAAACTAGTAAGTTATAAGGAAAATAACGGAAAGAAAGTGGTTGTTTAAGACACCGAGACAAATAAATATGCCACTTTTATTTCAGTCTCGCAAAATCCCGCACCTGTGGAATACCCATTTGTGGGATTGGATTTTTTTTAAGTACCCTATATTATGTTAATCTAAGCACACAACTTCATCACTACGAAATTTTATCCTATCCATTCAGTAGTTTTAGCGTTGTCTTCGCACAAACATTTACAATGGCAGTAACTTTCGCCTTTATTACAATAATACTATAATAATAATGCGACGCAGGAGGTTGCGGGTTCGAATCCCGCCTCGGAACAAATTTGTGTACAATCTGCAGAAATTTGTTCCGTTGGTCTGGGTGTTTTCTATGTATAATAAAAAAATATCTATCTATGTAGTGTATTGTATTATGTATATCGGTTATCTAGTACCCATAACACAAGCTCTGCTTAGCTTGGGGCTAGATAATGCTGTGTGAATTGTCCAGCATTATTTTTTTAATAGAATATCAGTTATCTGATACCACCCGTATACACAAGCTCTGCTTACTTTGGGGCTAGATAATGCTGTGTGAATTGTCCAGCATTATTTATTTGATTGCATTCGCAGGGGTCGTGGCCGCACCAGCACCGACTCCCGCTCGTGGCGGCGTCAGTCGTACGACATCGACAACATCGTGATCCCGCAGAGCATCGCGGCCAACAACCGCCCGCAGATACTAGAGTACAAAGAGATCATTACACCCAAGTGAGTTTACATCTTCAACCAACAGTGCGTGCAAACAGAGTGTAATGGTTATGCCTTTCTTTGGTAAACTATATTAAATTATAAGCCGGTAGTCTAAAAATCAAACTTAAAGCTATAGATATACCTCCGTGATGATGACAGGCAACTCAAAAATTCAGAAATCGTACAAGAATGACTTCAAAAATGTTAAATATGATTCCAGATGGCGTCTAAATGAGTTACCAGACGCGCCTCTCAACAATGGCGTATCGAAGTTTAACCATCGGATGTCTTTTGAGAAGAGTGACGTAAGTTTTAACCTATTACTAACTTGGCAACTGAACTATTGCTATGGCAGAAAAATGCAAGCTATTTTTTATTTTATTGCTTAAATTTAATAAATCGATTTTAACTCATCTGCGGAGGAGGCCTTTGCCCAGCAGTGATACGAAATAGGCTAAATAAAAAATAAAAAACTAATCTGCACCTGCACTGACGTTTTGGCTGACCTGAGGAATGTTGTGTGTGTTAACACACAAGTTTAAAGATGTTTACTAACCATTTAGTAGAATTGTACTGTTAGTAAATTAATTATGTAATTTCTATGCTCTAATTATTGATGCTATTGAAAACTGAAATAGGCATAGTAATAGAAAATAGGCATAGTAATAGATGGATGGAAGTGAAATGCATACATATCACTCTCTAGTGTATGTACTGTACCATACAAGAAATGCTGAGAATCGCGAAAATACAAAATCTATAAAAAGGAAATAACTGCATTTCTGCACTTTTCTTCCAGGTATTTTCTAACGGTTAGCTTTGCTCACATTAATTTATCCGCAATTTAACCCACTGCGTAAGGAGGGTTATTTTTTTCGATACCTAGTATGTATGTATGTATGAGGTTTCGTTGCGTACAGCCTAAATGGGTGGATGGATTTCGTCATTAGAGGTGCCATTTGAATCGTCATAATAGTGAGTGTCATAGGATACAAAAATTCATGAAGGAGCCAACAAAAAAAAAATAGAGGGAAAAGTAATGAGCCTGCCTCCTGATCTAAATCAATTCATCAATTTCCAGGACGAAGACGTAACAGAATCGTCCATCCACACGCGGCACGTGCGCGCCGAGACCCGCGAGCGGTCGCGTTACGCGCGCAAGCAGCGTGTGCGCCGCGTCAACCACGACAACCACGATGAGCCGCCGCCGCCGCCGCCCAGCGAGCCGGCGCCCGCGCCGCAGCCTCTACCCGCGCCGCAGCCTATGGAAACTGAGGTAGGGATATTATAACCACTTCTTATCTTCTACATCTACAGCCTATACTGGTCCACTGCTAGGCGCTGGCCTGATAAGCGCCTTATTGGCTTAAACCAAACCAATAGAGGTCAAACAAAAACTACCGATAACCAAAATATGATTTTTTTTTTATTGAAATATGTACTAAAAAACGGAAAACAAGAAAATATTCAAAAACACAATTTTTCATGAAATTACAGGGGTGGACTGGATTGGGGACACTGACCTCTTAAGTATGTAAATTTTCGAAACAAGCCTTTTCGACAAAGTGTTTAGGCACTTTTGCCAACGCGCTTTTGAATGATAAAACACACAGCGCAGCTGTTTTTCAATACTGACGGGCCATTTTGTCGTTCGACGTTGATGCAAGGTCGTTGTCAACAAGATGGAGGTTTCTTTTTATATCCCGAAACTTATGTCTACACATGGCTTTGGCGACCAATTCTATGCCTATGTCTTCATCTAAAGACCAGTACATGGATTCTCGAGGTAGCTTATGGTACCCAGATAATATCAAAATCCCTAAAAACTTTCTCATATCAGAAGAATCCAGTGGAAACTAATGTCTAGTGTTGATGAGCGTATAGTTTGCCATCAATTATACCTATCATATCAATCAATTATTAATTCATTTATTTTCTCTACACAATAGGTTTTTTGACAGTTTATTGTTAAGGTTAGGTGTAGGTAGACTAGCGTACGGATACCCGTTTGTGAGAGACTGGTGCCAGTGATAGGTTCAACACCTGTGTTACTGGTCACCAGTGCCCCCTCCACAGAGTTCGTTAGTAATGATGTTGCCTTAATGTGACTTTTATTTATTTACGAATTAACAAACAGCACTCTACACTCTTGTGCTGTTTGTGAAGATCTGAAAGACCTCAACCCTGTAGGTACAAATATAGAAGAAAAAGTTTTTTTTTTCAAACAAAAGACATTTATTACTGATGAAAAGATAAAGTATACAGATTACTTATGGTCCCTGCACTAGGTTCAGAACCTGTATCGCGGGAGGCCGTTTAAATCGCGGATTGATGATGATATGGATCTATAATATGGGTCCCAGAGAATCCCTACGTGATAAATCAATCTATAATATGGGTCCCAGAGAATCCCTACATGATAAATTCAAAGAAATAAACATAATAAATAAATAATGCTGGACAATTCACACAGCATTATCTAGCCCCAAGCTAAGCAGAGCTTGTGTTATGGGTACTAGATAACTGATATACTTACTCGTAATACAATACACTACATAGATACATATATATATTTTTATTATACATAGATAACACCCAGACCAACGGAACAAATTTCTGCAGATCATACACAAATTTGTTCCGAGACGGGAATCGAACCCGCAACCTCCTGCGTCGCAGGCGGACCTTCGCCCGCTGCGCCACGGAGGTCGTCATAATGACCGTACCATGTCAATAAATTTATGAAAACTTGTTGTACACTCATAGAAATAAAAATCAGTTCCCTAAAAATTGTGTATAACATAACTTTAATACCAGAAATAAACATAAACTCGCTGTGCCCACAACTAGGCTACACAAAATTAATGTATCTTTTAAAGGGCAATGTATACGCTTCTACAACAAAACTACTAGTGAGTTGCAAAAATTATCAGTAAATAAATTCAAACAAATTGTCAAAACCTTGCTGTGCAAAAAGGCTTACTATAAAATATCAGATTATCTAGAAGATAAAAAAGCTTGGAACGGGTTTTGCTCCAACTCGAAAAATAACAACTAACAGGCTAAAGGTTTCTTCGCCGCTTCTTTACTTTAGTCTACATACCGAAGCGACAGAAATCAAAAATATCACTTTATTTCCGTGTCAGTGTATATAATTCATAATTCATTTATTTCAAATCAAGCGAACTTATTATGTGTAACAAATAATTCATTAATTTTAAAAGTTTTGGCTTGGTATAGTTTTTTAATTTGACCTGTTCTAAGTGTACATTTATTGTATTTATGGAAATAAAGAGTTTTTGATTTTGATTTTTGATTTTGATATAATTGAGGACAAAACTAAATGTATAGATGGCAAACTATATAAATTTGTGACAGGTCTTCCTGTCACAAATTTCAGAAGTATTCTCAGCAGTTGAAGAGTATGAAGGGGCACATTTCCGCCATGTTGGGTTAGGCTTCGAAGCGGATTGACGGGTAGCATCCTGTCGTCTTCTTTTTGACGGCAGCGCGGTTCGTTATCATTATCACTGTCATCGCTATCACAATCCACTCGGTTCATAAATACCTCAATAGTACCAGGTACGTCTTGCCGCATGTGTTCCATGCCGCAAGACGTGGATGTTTGTTATTTTTTCACACCAAAGAAACTGAATGAATCTGACTAAAAGTCTGAAAAAATCTATAGCTCAAGTCCTGATAATTTAGTTAGAATCTTTTTTTATTAATTGATAACTTTATTTCAGACAATACCACCCTACTCCCCGCGCCATTTCCCACTACTTGAGGAAGCCTACATGGAAATGCTATCCGCCATGCCTGACGGCTACCGGCCGAGCAGCCCCGACCCAATCCCTCTGGTGGAAGAAGTCATGGAAGACGACAGCAGTACTCTCTCCCCTGTGTCTCCCTCCGCATACGAGGGCGATGACCCCGACGATCTCGAGTGGGAGCCCAGTGTAGAGAAGTCTGAACGGAAAAAGAGTACTTTCAGATAGTCCAAGAAGCGGCAATATTCGTGCAAGGCATCTTTGTCACGGTAGACTTGTGAGTGTTTGATAGAAGTGTGGCTTTAAAGTGTTAGTTGACATCATAGTGACTTGAGTGTGAAAACTAAGACATGTGGATTTTGAATAGTGGTTTTCTTGCCACTGAAGCTATGTCAAGCTGTTGGACAAGCTGTATTGATAATATGGAATACTATTGTGGTGGTATGATAATGACTTATAACCCGTGCAAATTAACATGGCACCTGGTTCTTACAAAAACAACAAAAATCCAATAGTAAAAACAAATAACAATAACTGTTTTTTTTTTAACCATAACTTGAACATCTGTTTGCAACTCTTGAAATCAGACTTGGCTTTCCGTCTATGCCATAAAAATACAAATAGAATTGGAATGTATAAATCTTGTAATATTGAATATGTCCTGTCTTAAAGCATGTTCTTGTACAGTAGGTACTGTAAAAATTCACCAAAAATGTAGTTATGTTTTTTTAGATGACCAAAATGGTGCATATTTTTATGTATGCATGTACAAGGAAATTTGTATGTAATCTAAATCTAAATTGAAGCCTTTTGTTTGTTCCATAATTAGTCTATGTATATTTTAAAAACTCATTGTCAGTGCACAATGATTTACATAGTATGTAAATATAAATTTTACACCATTTATCTAATTTCTGTACATATAATTAGAAAATTAACACTAAATATTTTTAAAGCAAAACAAAGAGTCTGTCACCATGGTTATATAATAAAAAAAAGACATCATTTTAATTTTCTGTTTTTAAAATGAATTGGATTTGTTGAGTGTGTGGGTTAATTTCTTTCAAATCAATTTAGTTTATTGCTAGTTACTTATTCTTATTGTCTTTTTTAGATATAAGATTAGAATGGAGCAAGATCTCAAAGTGTGGCCCCATTTATGTTATAGTTGTACATAAGTACAGGGGCCCAATTCTGCTACCCAATTGCTTCACTACGACAATGGTATAGCCACATAGAATCCTTAGATCCTATGTGGCGAGGAGAAATAAATGTTATTGATTTCTGAAAGAAACTGCAGGTAGTGCGTGCGGTGCAATTTTCACGAAGAAATTGATAGAATGGTTCTAGATTGGATTTCAACCTAAACACTTTTGAAGTGCGCCCCTCCATCTATAGTTTCTTTCATAAAAGGTAGAATACCAAAACATGTCTATGGTGGCGATTCTGCGACGATACCATTGATTAATAATAATAATAATGTATTTCAATCCAGTGTGCAAAGTTTGGTCCATGCCAAACAACTGCAAAAAATCTTGTGTACAACATATTTTCTGTTCCACTAACTAGCTAATGCATAAATGCACATAATTAAGGTTATGCATGTGATAAGTAGGTACTTAGTATTGAAAATTGATGTTAAATGTTCAGCACATTATTAAACCATAAAAATATTTTAAGTAGTACAAAAATTGGTGTTTAAATTATATCATATGAATTTCAAATCAAAGTGTTGGCATGAATGTTAGTTAGTAACACCAGTTTTAAATCTGCAGTAGATGTTCACTCACGCGTTTATATCAAGACTTAAATAGATAGGTGTTTTCAAGTTATCGTGACATTCCTATGTTTCTTATAATTACTGGAATATAAATGTAGAACTCGAAAGTATTAAAATCCTAAGATCATTTAACTGATTAATGATTATTGAGTATATTTTATCGTCATAGTATATTTTCTCTTAAATCACAGATAATAAATACATAGCTTTATCATTGATATTGTGTGAGTGTTCAATTGATATTTTATATCTCTAAAGTAATTTAATTATTCATGAATGTTGTCAACATTACATATATATAGATAGCTTTATGACTTGCATAACCTGAGGAAAATTCCCATTTGGAAAGAAATTTTTGGGATATAGTGATTCTTATCTTAATAGTGCTTTAAAACGCGTATCTTTTTAAGGTAACGGAATGTTAAGGATTATAATTAATGCAGTAAACGCTTAGCGATTGTATTGAATAAGGGTGGTAACTTTAGACTGGCTTGGAATGACCGGGAATCTCTATGAGAGTGACACATTTCAGATATTGGCATATTTTTTGGTGTATTGTAAGTAAAACATGATAAAAATTCACTCTTCATAGTTTTGAATTATGCTGTTTTTGGTCTACAGAATACTTTTTGCCTTGCTAAAAAAACCTGATTTGTGAGAAAAAAACTTAACCTAAATTAAAATTACAATTGAGGTCGTTCCTAAATTTAAAATTTTAGGATTGTTGAATTCTGGTTTTGGTCTAGTTTGTAAGATACTGACATGATGTTAAATATCTCTTCTATTACGGTACAATATAATTTTACATATTTGTATGATGTTTAGTATATTTGTAGAGGTGTGTTTGAAATTGGTTTGATATTTTGTAAGTTTGATTTGCAGCATGTTGATTTTTTAGTGCCAAGTTTCTAAATTTTAAGTTTTTGTTTATAATTTGTGTAAAATTATAAATACGTTACTTTCCGATATTCGTAACTTACTGAGTAAGTATGAAATTATTTGTACCATTATAACAGCTTTTTGTTTGCGAAGCATTATAATAAATGTATAGATGCCTGTAAATAATATTTCTATTTTCGTGGGAAGCCAAAGTCTTCTTTTAGCACTAGTTTTTGTAATAAAACTTGATTCAGATGTTAAGAGAGGGGTATAAAAGCAAAATGTCCGAGGAAGGCTTATGTTCAAAACCGAAGATTTTTTATTGCACTCAAATTAACGCCATCTTTGGTAAAACAGTAAGACTAACTGTTAGCTGTTGGTCCACTAAAGCGTTATAGACCATAAAAACGTAGAACCATAGGGTATTTCTATATTATTTTTCTATAATTTTGATGGACAATTGCGATTCTGCTCATAAGCATTGTACAAATTCGATTTTGCATAGAGATGACAAGGACATTAGCGGTTTTGTACCTAACCATCCCACCATATTTCCAATTTCACTATAGGGTAAAAGCGTTGTGTCGTAGCCACCATAACATCATCATTCTCGATGGTCATTTAGTCAAATGTTAAAAATAAAATAAATTAAAGAAATAACGTTTATTGGCACTGCTTGCACGTTTTCTTCCATTTTGTAACTTTAAACTTAAATAATCACGAGTAAAAATTGTACATCATCACATCATGTTAAAAAAAGTATTTTTTGGACACATACATTTTGCTTCTATACCCCTCATATATGTCTGATGTATTCAAGTTTATGTAAAGAGTTAAATTAATAAAGGCATTCAAATATAATGTATGTACTACATTGGGTTTTATTTAAAGGTAGTAATTAGCGCTGGATACCTTAAGCTCCACATCCCAAGTTCTCTAGGGTTGCCACTTGAATAAAACGGGTCTCTAGGGATGCCACTGTGGTGGGAAATTTCGATTAGTAGGCGACAAGAAAGGAGACTACAAGATCTTTGAGTGTTAGTTGCCAGGGTCAAATTACAGTGCCAACAATCTCATGGACGACCGATGTGACGCAGCGGGCGAAGGTCCGTCTGTGACGCAGGAGTTTGCGGGTTCGTTTCCCGCCTCGGTAAACAAATTCACAAATGTGTCTATGATCTGCAAATATTTGTTCCGGCTGAACTGGGTATTTTCTATGTATAATAAAAATTATCAATCTCTAAACGTAATGTTATTATATTAGTATCAGCACAGATATTATAAAACTATACGTATCAGTCATCTAGTAGGTACCTAGTACCTATAGTATTATAGTATAGATAAATAAATACACTTGCGAGCTTTAAAATGGAATCGCTTCATCGCGAGTTGATCAAAACAATTTTTTTACAATTTATGTACCTACAATGAACTATAGATTGTGGTATATCATTTGAAAGGTAATTTTGTTACCTTTCAAAAGATATCAAGAAGATATAGATTGTGGTATATCATTTGAAAGATAATTTTATTACCTTTCAAGTGATATCAAGAAGATTTAAAATTAACTAAATTGGCTACCTAAATTTTGGGAATTATTGCAATAGGTCTAAGTTGCATCTATCGGCGCCGGAGCTGGATTAGCTGGATTTCTCCCTCGTATCCGCTGTTTTAGCTCGTCCCACATATGCCAGATTGGGTTCAAGTCAGGAATAAGGGCTGGCCAGTCTAGTGTGGGAATGCCGACATGGAAGACGTCTGTCGGTACTGTCTAGTCCCTGCTGCGGTGTGGCCGCGGCAGACTCGTGGTCACACTGCTTTGCTACACCAGTGTGACTACGAGTAATTTCTTTTACTCGTGGTTACACTGTGCGGTGTGATCAACAGTAATTACTAAAACATAAGACTCGTGGTTACACTGCTAGTGTGGGGAAATAGTACGCTGAAGTCGGATAGGGTTTGTTTACATAATTGTATATGATTTTGCAGTTGGGTAAAAACAATTTCGAGAAGAGTGGAGGCACATAGGAAAAGACTGACAGCTGTCAAATTGACACTCATTGTCAAATTGACGCTTACTGTCACATGTGACAGAAACTGTCACAAACGCAAGATAATCATGCAAAAAACAGACTGTTGGTCAAAATTGGCAATAAATGTAAAATTAACGGTGGATGTCAAAACTAAAACTGTTATATCTCGGAAACTAATCGTGGTAGATTAAAGTTTCTGGCTCAAATGAAAGGCAAGATCAACATCTACATTTTCAATGACAGCTGTCAAATTATAGTCAGTCAAATTATATATGTAAAATAATCATGGAAACCAGACTATTTCAGTTAAGTTAAATTGGCAGTTAATTTGAACATTAGAAAAGTTTACTTATTTTAAATTAAAATCCAAGATCGATCAATAAACTCAAAAATAAAATACTAATGTAGTAATGTAGTAAACAAAAATACTAATTGTAACTTATACACAAAAAATAAAGTACCTAGGCCTTAAACAAATAAAAAAATAAGACTCCGTATTAGTGACTTCTGCCCTTCATCATTTAGCGTAAAATTTCCAAAAAATGGCCAACGGTTATTTGGTTATGAATTAGCTGCATCTGAGTATTTAAAATAAAATCGTCTCGTTCCTTTTCTGTTTGTCTCCGTTCGTTTGGGCTGAAATTATTAGTTACTCTAATGTCATTATGTAGATGTAGAACATGTAATAATTTATTTATTGTCAGTTATTGCATTTTTATTTATCACCGAATTATAACTTTCTAATATAATTATAATAGAATTAATTTTATTTTAATATAATTAATTTTATTATAATTTGACAAATCAGAATGACAATTTACGGTGTCACTGATAGATAGTTTATGAAGTATTTATTAAGGAGTTTTAAAGTACTAGATATTTTACGAATATTTTGTCTATCGGTCACTTCACTATTACCTACTATTCAGTCAAGTGCGATCCCTTTCAGAGTAGTGTCACCACGAGTAAAAGAAATTACTCGTAGTCACACTGGTGTAGCAAAACGGTGTGACCACGAGTCTGCCGCGGGTGTGGCAGCGGACATTATCGTTCATTAACACGTTCGCGCGAACCAGCCGTTTTCTCGGACTGCTGAGATTGACACGCAATTTTCCTATACAATAGTGTACGACGTCTACACACGTTCTGTTGTTATTCCTCATGAAAATATACTATTACACGACAGAACGTGTTAAGCCGTCCATCGTCTATAGACGTGTAGTCGCTTCTCAAATTCGTCCGTCTAAAAAACAAGTGTTTTTGGTGAAAATCCTATCTACCAACAAACCTAGGGCCCGTATTATGAAAGCTTGTCCAGCATAGACCAATGCTTGAGTGACATTTATGCCATAGAAAAGCGTTACTCAAGCATAGATCGATGACTGAGCAGATTTCATATTACAAGCCTTAGTCACTTAGAACTAAAACAACCTATCTTGTATTTGTTTCTGTGTTTGAGATTTGATTGTTGACTAGCGATTTTGCAACAGGTACACCTACTACAGTCTTACTCCTGTGCTGTTTGCCTCTACCTGTAAACTTACCTATGTTTACTCAAAATCCTTGAGAAAACAACAGCTTATTCGCAAGATATTATGAAATCCTACAGTTGCAAGGTTCAAACGATAAAACAAATATAATATCAACACAATTAATTACGTTTTGTCCGCAAAATTCACAAAAAAACAATTGTTGCCACGCAAAATGCGCGCGTAACAAACGCGCGTCACTCTGCGGTGACACAGCTAGGCTGAGGTGTATAGCAGTGTGGGGGGGATACGACTTGTAATGACGTTGTGTCGCGGGAGCAGCCCATAGCCAAATTATTTTCAACTCTATGCTTAGGCTCATATTTGAACTGTCCCAAGTGACAGTAAACGCTTGATATTTTGATATGATGTGACACAGAGAATGAAATTCCCATATTTGTATTAAAATCAAACGTGGCTAAACGTTCTGCCCACTAGCATCGGAACTAAAAAGGACGTGATATTACGTTGTGTCACCTCACTTAATCACCGAAAGGACTTGAAATGACGTTCTGTCAGAGAACGTGTTAAATCAAAATTTATCGTCGCCAATAAATCCTGCGTAAGGGAAAACATGACTTAACTCATAGTTCACTGCAAAGAAATTGTAAAAATTAGTCTTGAACAACCCTTGAAGCGATTCCAATTTTAAAGCTCGCAAGTGTAGTTTTATAGTATAGATAAATATATAAGATATAAAATATAATATATAAAGTTTAATTTTTGTATTAAAATTACATTTTTTAGGCTGTTTTTTTCCAATAAACTCCAAAAATCTTAAAATTAAGCCTATAATACTAGAAATTTTTATGACTTTTTATTATTGTCTATCATAATAGCTTTTAAATAAAAAAAAACCTACGTTCTAACATAAAAAATGTGCTGGCTAGGAGCTTTTAAAGTTGACCACTGATCAGACACACAGACCACTGACCAACTTTAAAAGCTCCTAGCCAGCACATTTTTTATGTTAGAACGTAGGTTTTTTTTTATTTAAAAGCTATTATGATAGACAATAATAAAAAGTCATAAAAATTTCTAGTATTATAGGCTTAATTTTAAGATTTTTGGAGTTTATTGGAAAAAAACAGCCTAAAAAATGTAATTTTAATACAAAAATTAAACTTTAAGTCACGATAGCCACTCGTTTGTGAGTTATTTGTTATTTTATCGTCATCGTCACATATCTGACATGATTATGGTTTTTATTTTAACAAAATAGACCTACTACTTTGGAAGAAATAATTTTTTTATTAAATAGAGTAATTAGTGAGTAATAAAAATTGTAATACATCAATAAAGTATATACGAAATTTTTTTTAATTTTTTTTTCTATTTTTTTGTCGATAATGACTTAAAGTTTAATTTTTGTATTAAAATTACATTTTTTAGGCTGTTTTTTTCCAATAAACTCCAAAAATCTTAAAATTAAGCCTATAATACTAGAAATTTTTATGACTTTTTATTATTGTCTATCATAATAGCTTTTAAATAAAAAAAAAACCTACGTTCTAACATAAAAAATGTGCTGGCTAGGAGCTTTTAAAGTTGACCACTGATCAGACACACAGACCACTGACCAACTTTAAAAGCTCCTAGCCAGCACATTTTTTATGTTAGAACGTAGGTTTTTTTTTTTTATTTAAAAGCTATTATGATAGACAATAATAAAAAGTCATAAAAATTTCTAGTATTATAGGCTTAATTTTAAGATTTTTGGAGTTTATTGGAAAAAAACAGCCTAAAAAATGTAATTTTAATACAAAAATTAAACTTTAAGTCACGATAGCCACTCGTTTGTGAGTTATTTGTTATTTTATCGTCATCGTCACATATCTGAAATGATTATGGTTTTTATTTTAACAAAATAGACCTACTACTTTGGAAGAAATAATTTTTTTATTAAATAGAGTAATTAGTGAGTAATAAAAATTTTAATACATCAATAAAGTATATACGAATTTCTTTTTAATTTTTTTTTCTATTTTTTTGTCAATAATTTTTGATCTAGTTTCACCCCCTTTCGGGGTTGCACTTTATCCAGGGACACACTGTATTTAAATTATATTATAACTTTGTCCATGTTTAGAGTCAATAGCATAGGAAAGTGAGTGATTTGGTTCTTACACTGTAAACTTCTATCTTCTTTAATAAATAAATACTTAGTACAAGCTCTGAATAGCTTGGGGTCTAGATGCTGTGAGGATTGTCCATCATTATTTGTTACTAGATTATGCCCGCGGCTTTGCACGCGTTGTTTCTATAGAAACGATTTTATGTGATTTCTATCCTATGGGAACTGATTTATGGGATAAAAAGTAGCCTATGTTTGATTCCAGGATTAGACATGAATGCAAAGTTTCAGCTTGATCCGTTCAGTAGTTTTGGCGTGAAGAGGTAACAAACGTCCATCCATCCATCCATCCATCCAAACTTTCGCATTTATAATATTAGTGTGAAGATTACCTATAGTTCTATTGCAATAAGTAAGAGTTGAACTAAAGGCGGAGAAAAAAAATAACTAGTATCGTTTTGCTCGCTGCATCCAAGCACTACCTTACAACCCACCTTGTTTTCTCATCTCTGCTATCCTAGCTATCATCTTGCAGTTCGGTGGCCAGGGAGTTTGCTCAGTGGGTATGACGTGTCCCTCAAGTCAGCAGCCACGCCATGGAATTTGGTGCTTTCAACTATGCCAATAAATGCGCCACAAATAGTGCATCCCGGTTCAAAGGCACCTCGTTATAATAAAAGGAACCGGAAAAGTCAACATAGGTAGGTACTACCTGATTAGATACCTAAGTAGGTAGGTCGTAAAGGATAACTCATTTCTGAGAGGATACTTTATTTTGAATTAAATCCAACATTTTCTCATAATGCTAAAGGTGCGTACTCACGGAGCCGCTTGATTTAGGAGACAAGACGTACAAAACAGTATTCAGATAAGTTTATTGATAACCCTTGTCAAAATAGCTGTTGCCGCTTCTGTGAAAACGCACCATGGAAGTAGTACATGACTAGCTGCCTACATACAAATATCTATTTTATTAAGATTTCCTAGTCACAAGCAAGCTACACAACACAATAATCCTAGTCCTATTTTAAACACAGACCTAAATTGTAAACGCAATATCATCACATCACAGTAAATATTTAATACAAAAACATACAAATTCTACTTAGAAACACTTACATCTAAAAGTTAACATGCATCTCTTTTTCGTCGTCTCCTTTTATTTTACAACTAAATAGTAATTAACGTGCCTCATAAGTAACAATCGGTAGGATATCGCACGGTTAGTTAAAAATATCGTAATTTATACATGGCACTTTCTGCTGCCTTCTGAATTAAACCTTATATTACAAAAATATAATACTGAACTTAAAATACCTGCTGTTTATACCTTTTTTTCAGTAGCATACATCATTCAAATACCACGGCGTAAATTTAATACCTACCTAAAGCAGATCTTTTATTTCTTTACGTACTAAATAGTAGATTACCTAGTGCGTAAAGCAGTGTCTCGCGTCACGGGCGTCATTGAATCCGGAGCGCAATTCAGGATTCTAGAATAACTAGAAGCGAAGAACGAGCGAAGCGAGGGATTACGAGAATCCTAATTGCGAGAGGGATTTAATCACGCCCAAGACGAAGGCTGCTTAATGCGCGATGCGATGTGAATACTGCTACTTTTCATACTTTCTGCGAGTAAAATGTAAAAGTTTGTTTTTTGCGGCATTCGTTTTTTATTCCGCCTTCTTAACAGAGGTTAAATTCAATCTTCGAATATCTCATTGGAATCGGATCTCTTTGGTAAACATTTTCACACATATTTTGATGTTCCAAATTCAATCTCGTTATTCCCAAGATGTTCCCAAGGGAGTAATAAGTTTGAAGTTGGAACCTGAAAGTATGACGTAGGTATAGAAATTTTGACCAAGGAGACTCGCACTAAGAGATCTCATTCAATATGTTTGAATTAGGCAAAACCTTCGCCTTTTTCAGCTAATAGGGCTTTAATCACAATTATCACTTTCATCGGTGACTTGACGTATAAAGTGCGTTTTACGAGCATGAAGTGTGACATGTATCACACTAATAATTATAAATGCGAAAGTTTGGATGGATGGATGGATGTTTGTAACCTCTTCACGCCAAAACTACTTAACGGATCGGGCTGAAATTTTGCATCCAGGTAATTCTAATCCTGGAATCAAACATAGACTACTTTTTATCCCATAAATGAGTTCCCATGGGATAGAAATCACCGGTTCCGTCTTTTAACGTGGCATAAAATAGTTTTAAATAAATTCTTGTGGAATGTTACACGAAATCTAAGCTTTTCTACAGTGTGATGAGCGTAGACTAAATATATATTATAGATAGTGATGATAAAATGAATAGAATAATTAATGACTGATGCATTGCTTCCATTAAGCCGGCTTTTCACTATGGGATATAATATATATTACATCTTGAAATATAATATTTTATCGCTCGTCATACATTTTGTATGAGACCGTTTACACTGTGCTATAATATATATAACATCCCAAACTATAAATATTTTTTCGACCGAGTGAGCGATATTTAGAGGTCATTTGCAAGTGTATATTTTATCTCACGTCCCCGGACACCGCGCCTATAACTTTAGACGAACATTTTTCATATTAGATCCCTGAGAAGTTATGAAGTTTTAGTTAATGTTTCTGGATAGATCTTGTATGCGTCTCGCGTTGCATTCTCGACAATAGAGGTGATCGTCCAACGGATAGCAGCCTTTGCCTTCCTGTAACAAAAACACAGTAGTTTTAGAACAGTTGATTACAAATTTTAAATGCATTAATAACATTGCACGCCATTTTGTGAAAAGGATAGGCACGCGCCATAGGAGCGGGACGGAGCATATTAAAATATGTATGCTTCACACGCCAGAATGTAATTTGTGTTGCTAAATAAATTACAAGTACATTTTTATTTTATTTAGCGACACAAATTACATTCAGTCAAAGACTCCCAGGAATAAAGACGGAGTATTCGCAAACCCCCTTCCATTCTATAAACTTTCTCTTCTTTATTGTTTTTTTTTTTATTGTTTGACGATATGGCAGATATTGCCAACAGATGAGTCGAAATTCAAAACCAAAAGTACTTTCATCATCAGCCTATGCTAGTCCACAACTGGACATAGACCTCCCTCTCTACTCTCCGCTTACAAGCGGCCTGTGTCTGTGCAAAGTTGAAGTTGCCGCATCTTCAATCTGCCAGCAGTCTTAGACGCTACAATACAATACTCACAGATGTAGTCAGTTACCTGTCTAGTGCAGAGTGAATTCCCGCAGTCCTCGCAGCAGTAGCAAGCGATGTGGAAGCTCTTGTCCAACGCTACATTACACACAGATGTAGTAAGTTACCTGTCAAGTGCAGAGTGAATTCCCGCAGTCCTCGCAGCTGTAGCAAGCGATGTGGAAACTCTTGTCCAACGTTACAATACGCACGGATGTAGTAAGTTACCTGTATAGTGCCGAGTAAATTCCCGCAGTACTCGCAGCAGTAGCAAGCGATGTGGAAGATCTTGTCCAACGTTACAATAGGCACGGATGTAGTTAGTTACCTGTCTAGTGCAGAGTGAATTCCCGCAGTCCTCGCAGCAGTAGCAAACGATGTGGAAACTCTTGTCCAACGTTACAATACGCACGGATGTAGTAAGTTACCTGTATAGTGCCGAGTGAATTCCCGCAGTAATCGCAGCAGTAGCAAGCGATGTGGAAGCTCTTGTCCAATGCTACAACACGCACGGATGTAGTCAGTTACCTGTCTAGTGCAGAGTGAATTCCCGCAGTCCTCGCAGCAGTAGCAAGCGATGTGGAAACTCTTGTCCAACGTTACAATACGCACGGATGTAGTAAGTTACCTGTATAGTGCCGAGTAAATTCCCGCAGTACTCGCAGCAGTAGCAAGCGATGTGGAAGCTCTTGTCCAATGCTACAACACGCACGGATGTAGTCAGTTACCTGTCTAGTGCAGAGTGAATTCCCGCAGTCTTCGCAGCAGTAGCAAGCGATGTGGAAACTCTTGTCCAACGTTACAATACGCACGGATGTAGTAAGTTACCTGTATAGTGCCGAGTAAATTCCCGCAGTACTCGCAGCAGTAGCAAGCGATGTGGAAGCTCTTGTCCAATGCTACAACACGCACGGATGTAGTCAGTTACCTGTCTAGTGCAGAGTGAATTCCCGCAGTCTTCACAGCAGTAGCAAGCGATGTGGAAACTCTTGTCCAACGTTACAATACGCACGGATGTAGTAAGTTACCTGTATAGTGCCGAGTAAATTCCCGCAGTACTCGCAGCAGTAGCAAGCGATGTGGAAGCTCTTGTCCAATGCTACAACACGCACGGATGTAGTCAGTTACCTGTCTAGTGCAGAGTGAATTCCCGCAGTCTTCGCAGCAGTAGCAAGCGATGTGGAAACTCTTGTCCAACGTTACAATACGCACGGATGTAGTAAGTTACCTGTATAGTGCCGAGTAAATTCCCGCAGTACTCGCAGCAGTAGCAAGCGATGTGGAAGATCTTGTCCAACGTTACAATAGGCACGGATGTAGTTAGTTACCTGTCTAGTGCAGAGTGAATTCCCGCAGTCCTCGCAGCAGTAGCAAACGATGTGGAAACTCTTGTCCAACGTTACAATACGCACGGATGTAGTAAGTTACCTGTCTAGTGCAGAGTGAATTCCCGCAGTCTTCGCAGCAGTAGCAAGCGATGTGGAAGCTCTTGTCGAGGGCTACGATCCGCACGGTCTCCTCGGCGCCGCCCTCCGGGACTATCGGCTCGCGACATCGCGCGCATCGGGGCGCGTATCTAGAATACAGACAATGTTTGTATACAAATATACAAGCTTATTTTATAACGGTCTTCCTCATAGATTTCCTTAAGCTACTAGGCCTCCCAAAGTATCTACCATCCAGCACACCCTCTTACCTTTTATGAAAATCCTCAATACAATGTATTCTGTTGACGGCGTCGACTGTGAAGGGTATTCCGTCGAGACTCTTCTGACAAACCACGCACGTGAAGCAGCGCGGGTGGTAGGGCTTGCCTGGAAAACAAACAAACTATTTAATGGAGACGACCTCTGTGGCACAGCAGGTGCAGATCGGCGCAGGCGGTTGCTGGTACAATTCCCGTCTCGGGAAAAATGTTTGGCCGATCTGCAGGTATTTTTCTGGGTGTTTTCAATGTATAATGGTTACGAGACGACAAAAACAAACTAAAAAAGCAATTACTAAATGCAATTACTAAATTCACTGTGTGTTATAGAGGCATCAGCCACAGGCTGCTCATTAATTATTATTAAATAAATAAAATAATAAAAATACTACCATCCACCATGTGTAATGTATTGATTATAACAGTTATCTAGATAACACAGGCTCTGCTTAGCTTGTGGCTAGATGATTCTGTGTGAATTGTCCAGCATTGTTTTTTAATATTATATTAATGTCTTACCTGTGGCTCTCAAGATCCTGTCTAGGATAGGGTCCTGGCAAACACAGCATTTCTCAAGTGTTTCCATATAGTCTCTCTCACAGAGGGCTTTACCTTGGACAGCATAGAATGGACGACCCTGGAAGAGATACAGTTTGATGGTTTTAACAGAATAAAAATATAATTGAAAACTTTACAATTACATTTTTCTTAGTGTGGATGGTACAGTGGTGTATATTGTTAGCTGACCTTCCTAGCAGGGTCCATGTCTTGTAACTACTTCAGTTTTTGTTTTATATTATTAAAATTGTAGTTTTTATATAAAATGGCTCTTCATTTTAATATAAGAATTTTACCACATTGAAATTGACTTCAAACATTACTAGTAATATACACTAGAAATAATAAAAATGATAAAAAAGCAAATAAAAAAGAATGCCTAGTAGGGTCAGCTTATGTGTTTTGGTTGATTGATTTACTATAGAGTAGCAAAAAAAAAACCAGAATCACTAAACTTTTTCATGACCGACTCTAATGGCATTAACATAGAGTTCTATGGTCACAGGTCACTTCTTCGAGGCATTACTAGTAATATACAGTACTAGAAATAATAACAATGATAAAAAAGCAAATAAAAAAGAATGCCTAGTAGGGTCAGCTTATGTGTTTTGGTTGATTGATTTACTATAGAGTAGCAAAAAAAAACCAGAATCACTAAAATTTTTCATGACCGACTCTAATGGCATTAACATAGAGTTCTATGGTCACAGAGGTTGTCTGCAGTGGACACAAATATTTAAAGTGCACTGACAAGGACTAAGACATGCATCAGCTACAAGAGCTGACTCTATTAGAGTGTTTAGCAAATAATATAATTTTGCAAGAATGACCATTATCTCACCTGCAAATTGATCCCACAATGATGACAGCAGAAGCATTTGATGTGATATATCCTTTCCATAGCTGTACAACCTGTTGTCTCTCCCATGATCTTTTCTCCACATCGGTGACAGTTCCCACAGTATAATGCGTCTTCGGGCTCCTGGGCAGGCTCCACTGGGGCTGCTACGTAACCGCCGTACAGGGACGTGCCGGAGAGCTGGCTGCATGGTCGGGGGTTGATGGGTTCGTAGAGGGACTCATATGTTGATGAGGTTTGGGATCCACCTGATAGTTTTAGTTAAAAATAATTACTTCTAATTACAATATGAGAACTGAGAGATAGTAGCAGACAGTTAAAGATACTAACACAGAACTGTAGAACAGGATTATCAGACATAATTATTGACTAGGATTCTTAGTAAATGGTGTTCCCTCACAGCAAGAGTTTAGTGACTCAAACACGAGTTTTGTGTTTCATAAATTTAAAAAGGTTTTGTGGTAAACTAATCTGGTCTTACCATAAGTAGAGAAGTCCTGTGCATTAACGGAGGCCGAGGACGGCGGGTAAGCCGACCCAGGCCGCCGCAGCTCACTGTAATTGGACTGCGTGCCGATATCACTGATCCTCGACACCTCAGACCGAGAATCCCGGTCCCCGTATATACTCTCTGTCCCGTACGCATTCCTCTGCATCATCATGTTGGAATACACATGATTCGTGCCTTTTGGAGGCAGTAAATTGCTGTACAATAACACATCTCCGCTCAGAGTTCTAGCTGTGTTCCGGACGATACAGCTCTTGACCGGAACCAAATTTGAATACGTAGAACTGGCTTTGCTCCCGTATTCTAATCTTGAGGAGTAGGAGGGCTCGCAAGCCGCCTTCACTGTGTAACTTTGAGGTATTTGTGGTAGAGGTGCTTTACTTTTTTTCGGGGGAATAGAAGGCTTCTTCTTCGAGGCATTTAAATCGTCTTGAAGTTTCGCATCCAATTCGTTCGCGTAGATCCGAAGATCAGCTAGCTGTTTGTCGAGTGTGTTCATTTTGAATACTGGAAAATTCTTTGCAGAACTACAAAAACTTAACATGAATCATCATTTCACGCCCAGATTTTATTGAATTTTGTCGCAGCGCGCAGCCAGCAGCAGCAAGACCAAACAAACAAAACAACAAAACCAGAGCTGACAGTTTAATTTGACAGACTGATTGTGTATTGGTAGCTTGATCAACGAATTTGTCAGACTTCGTGCGTTCCGTTCCGTTACATCGTTAAATCGCACGATTTTTTAAGTGCGCAGTGCGCAATGAATGTGTGCTACCTACTACCTGTGCTACTACTTTAAATTTATTTTTTCTTACATAGTTATGCAGCTTATGGTTTAGTTACAGAGGTAGGCAGTTACCTATAGGTACCTAAAGGTACCTAAGTAACCAATTATTTTTTATTTATTACCTACAATCGCTAACAAGAGCGATAACTTTGAGATAACAAACGAAAGGAAAAATGTAGAAGGTAGTCCACATCAACCTGCCTAGCTTTTTCAGAAGATTTTTTGAGCACAAAATGTTATCTTCTCATGCATATTATTGTGTCGGTACATTTCTTTTACTCCAACCTCAGGTACCAAGGTTTCCTTTAAATTACTAAACCTTAACGGAGGCCTCTACCCATCATCAGAATCTCAGACCGAGTTTTCGTATCTAACCAACTGCAAAAATTATTTTATTTCAGATCATTTTTGTGACTTCCGACTTTATAGGCGATGAAGAAGGTAAGTCTAGGACTTAACAAAATACGACAAGTAAGTAAGTGTTTCGTGTTCAAACTCATGCGTTAAGTAGGAACGTGTTGGATTCACGAGTTTATTTAAACTAAACTATAAAAAATTATTATGTTACAGAAGCCTATCTCAAAAAGGAACCAATGGAAGAAGAAGTAAGTATCTTCTTTAGATGGTCCAAGCAACACAGACCACTATAGTTTTTGTAAGGGTCTAGCTAGATACACGGGCAGCTTGAAGCAAGCTGCGACTGCATGGTGAACTAAATGTCTTCTATTGACATACACACAATTCTATTGACATATACACGGAGCCGTTCGACCAGTTGCGACTGCTTGGGGCGGCGGCGGCGGCGGTGGTCGTGCGGTCAAGCACTTGCTAGGCATTGGTACACTAACTTCTAGAGCTGTTGACTGCTCCCACGCAGTTACTTACTCTCCCCGCCTGCGTTCTGCATTCCAACTCCGCGTCCCGCGCGCCTGATTAAACTTGTGACTGATCTAGCAGTTGAATCCGATTGCTGCAGCAACTGTCTATCAATGACAGCTTCAAGCTGTTGGCTATGACTGGGCGAGCTGTCCGTGTGTAATCAAATTACTGTCAAACTGCCCGTGTATACATATAAGCGCCAAGCCGCCCGCGCCGCCGCCGCCGCCGCCGCCCGCCGCCGTTCAATACCTGTCTTGCCTACCTGCTTCTATGCGCGTCACTTTGATTTCGGATTAGGGCTAACTTACAATGGACCTTTATCTAAAGGAACCTAAGTATACGTAAATATAGTATAGTGTAGGTACCTCTTTGAATCCGTAGAAAACGGTTTTTAGTAATGATCATACTTATCCATAAATTATAAAGAATATTAATTTTATTTTCAGTGGCACATGGATTTCATGCCTGTAAGTACGCGCCATATTATTTTATGAGGGCCGGCTTCCACCATACCGAGGAGATTTATCAAAATTGCTCAGTCATCATCAATCTACGCTTGAGTAGAGCTTACGGAATGACTGCATATGTAATGTATAAGCAAGCTTTCATAATTTTGCATTACAATAATGACATCTATGATAGCATCTACTTTTTATCTACCTACATGCAACAATATCTTCCAACTCCTTTCAGACAGGATACCTCCCAGACAGCGTGTATCGAGAACTGGGGTGGTACGGCATCCTGCAGATAGAACCTCTCCACCACAGTTCTAAGCATAAGATAGCGGCGCAGTTGATATGGCAGCATACTTTGGGACGGCCTCATGTTATCATGGAGAACCCACCACAAGTAAGGGTTTATTGTATTTTTGTAAGAAATATTAAATACTCATAGGTAGGTAGGAAATATATCGACTTATATTTCTGTGGGTGGATATCTCGTCCCCGAAAATACCACTCATCCGCGGACGAGTTGTACCTACCTTGGTACCTACCATATTTGTGGGGTTTCGTATCTGTCAAATATCTAAGTAATTTTTTTTTTAAGTTGGTCAAGATTTGTAGCGCCATCTAGTAATCTAACCTAGAAACTTAAAAAAACCTTATGTGAAAAAGTAACGGTACCTGGCCAAATTTAATTGTCCAAAACGGAATAGCGTGTTTCGATTCGGCCAATTGATAAATTCTAATGAACCGAATTAGTGTACCAATTAACACAAAAAAACGACACGAAACGCGCAATGGCGTATTTAGAGGATTAAAATAGGCCCCTACCTACCTAAAAAGAACTTTCCGTAACTGAAATTCATATTTCCGGAGGCAGATCTTTACGAAATGCCTAGTAGGTACTTTAATCTATGTTTCTACTAGAATTTCGATACTTTACTGACGATAGATAATAGATAATCGTACCAAAGATTTGTTTATATACTAAAACTCAGTAGGCTGGGTAAAAGTTGGTTAGTTAGGCGCTTCCACGACCCAAATCAGCGCCACCACCTATTTTATCTTCTAATTATGTTAAACGAAATAATTTTCCAAAATCACCGGTGAGCAAAAAGAGCATCGCATCTCTGCCTACACTATACAAAATAAAACTTAGAAAGGCATTAAAAATAAGCTTACGGTAGGTATCACAAATCGATTTTTGAAAATTCCGACGTTTAACATACCTAGATAGATAGGTAGATAGAAAACACTTTGCAACTTACTTTTTGAAACAATACAAAGAAAATGCTTAGAAAAAAAGAAAGTATAAATGGCGGCCTTATCGCTAAGAGCGATCTCTTCCAGGCAACCTTGGGATGGACTGGAAATGAAAGAACAAAATAGACGGTGGCACTGAATAAATGTATACCTATAGGTATAGATAAATGAAACAAATACTTACACTACATACCTACCATAATACCTACAAAGATTAGTAATAAACATACATAAACATAAAATAAGGTTGTCTAACTCTTTACAAGGATATATACCTAATGCTGATGAAGCAGTTTTTTGAAAATAGGGAGTGATTAACATAACGTTAAATAAGAATAAGAAAAATGGGCTAAGGATATAACGGAATGGTGTCCAAGGCAAAACAAAAGAAGAAAGGGGAGACAACGTCTCAGATGGGAGGATGATATCCAAAAACTAGCCGGGGTTACTTGGAAAAGAATAACCCATAATAGGAAAGAATGGCAAGCTTTAGGGGAGGCCTATGCGGGAACGCAAGACAATCCAAATACTGGTGTCAAATAATTAATAGATGTAAGTTAAATAATTATGTAACTCTATGATTATACCTCATTAATTAAGCTATACACTTATGTTTCTTAAGATTGTTAAATAAAGGCTATTATTATTATTATTATTATTATTATAAATAAGAATAAAGTTAACATAATAATAAGATAAAATGTGGCGCTATGGGTCAGGGTAGCGCCTTAAATCAATTATTTATTTTCTAGTCTGGGCAATCACCCGGCAAAGTAAGTCGACAGATATTAGCAGAAGAAGCGGCTAAATGGTCTCGAGAGCAGCGGGCAGCCCAAGAGGTGCTGATGGAAAACATCAAGAGCGGGGGTAACGGAATCACGGTCCGAACTGTCGTCAGTTCAACGAAGAGAACTGTTTATATTATACAAAATGGTAGGTACCTATAGTAGACTTACCTAATATCAATATTATGGTAAATGTGATTCAATAGAATATTCATTTTTTGTAAACAGATCGACTTGTTCAAACTTCGCAGCGCCATCTAGTGTTCGTGGTTAAAATGACAAGATCTATCGACGTAACAGCATTCTATGTACCTACATGCCTAAATTAATCATCAAATTAGCTTATTTTTTATTTTCGTTCTGTTTTGATTTAGTTTAGAACTTTTGAACCAGGTAACTACTACACCTGCCCTGATGGTTCTGAGCCAGACCTTGACGCATACAGAGTCCAAGCGAACATGCACGAGCGTAAATGCACATTTGATAGACAGTCAATACCAGTACCCGTCGACCCGTGTATCGAGGCTGAAGTGACTCCCATTGAGTATTCTTTCCACGAAGGCTGGCAGTTCTGCCTTGGCAATGGAGAACGTGAGAACAACTACTTTCAGAACGGGAGTCTTGACTGCGGGAATAAAGTTAAAGTAAGTTAGTGACTGGGTTTGCTGGATGGAGTAGCAAAATTATTACATAATTTAATAGGTACGTAACCCGATACGGACTAGGTTTATCTACCTAATCCTGTTGGCTCTCTTCAGTCAGACCATACCTGACATGAAACTTTTTTAAACTTTCGCTATTTGTTAACATAATTAATGATTTTATCGAGTACCTACCTATTTATCCGTGACCATGATCGCTGTAACGCGGTAGAAACGTAGGAGAAATAATAACAAAAGGTACGCGATAAAATCACACCTGACATCTCCAATCCGTGGTGGCCTCAGTTTGGGTCTCCGTTCACCAGTTTTTGGGGTTGGGTTGGCCTGCGGTCGGCCATTTGATTTTTATAGCGGAAATGCCCGACGATACCTATACGAGATTTCCGTTAGGGTAGGTATAATATTCGCTCAAGCACGAAGACGTTCAATCAAGCTCACCCAGTAAGTCAGATATTAAGCACACCTCGGTATTTTCAGGTCAGCGTTGATGAATTCCGCGAGCAATGTGCAATCGAGAACAACATAGTCATCACTTTCGACTATTTCGGCGACGAGCCACGCAAGGACATGATGCACAACGCCACTCTGTGCACATCCTGGGATCCATGCCGGCTTTCCTACTTGTATCGTCTTGAGGTAACTTTTTTATTTCCCGCCATCGCAAATCGAACTACCATAAAGGTGTTCTACTCACTCTCTAAGCTTCTCGGAAAAATAAGATTAGTAAATCTTTAGAGCTAAGCTTAAGAGGGCGCATTGCGCGTCATTTTGTGAAAACGCAAAATCCTATGCCTATGCATGCATAGGTTTATAGGAGCAGGACAGAGCATAGGTACGTTTTTGGAGCGGCGTTAGCGCAAAAATGTTTCTGCTTATTTACAAGAAAACTACACAACTTATGAAGAAACTGTATTAAGGAACCAAAGAATTAGTAATAAAAACCTACCGAATAAAACTAAAATATTTTCTATTGACCGCAGGGTCCCTGAGATCTCGATGAAATTAGATGTACTAAAACAGAGCACTTAAAAAAAATATGTTGGATTTTATGTCATGAGAGTTTTTTTTACCACGGGGACCCTTTGATTACTGAGATCTAGGCCTAGTTTGACAACCAAACTCGCTAGGTTCGCCCCTAGTTCCTACCTGTGTACCGGTACCTACCGATACCTACTTACTACATACTTTTAATTCCATTTTGTTGATCCAGGTGATCCAAGTAGAATAGGTAAACTCTTGCGACTTTCGAAAATTTCTTCCGAGCACGTGACCGAATAGAACATTTTGTCCCTACTCGTTTCTAAAGGCAACATAGGTAGGATAGGAAAGGCAAAGGTACCTACTGATTCTGTCTTACCCAACAGCCACCTCCAAATGAGATGATGCCAATAATGCCCACGGCTCCCGAAGATCCTTGCGAAACCACGGCGTGTCCCGAATGCATGGAGGGATATTTACCCGAAGACAACGGGTTTTCGGTTGTCTGTGCGTATTTTATACTTCTTTAATTCCATCATCTCACTTCAAAAGACGTCCACTGCCCTCATTAAGCGTATTGTTGTTTTAACAATAATGTTAAAACAATAATGGTCAATTTTGTGCCAAACACTGTGTTTATTTTGGGTTTACTGAACCGATGTTTCCCCTAAAATTAATAATAAAATTATTTTTCTGATTTCAGTATCCGACTCCGAGCATGCCGGTGAACATGAATTATTTGATGATGTCGACCCGACTCAGTAACAAGCTCTTCATTCGTTATACTCGCTCAAAATTCGTAGCGCCATCTAGTTCTGGACGTAGAAAACATGAAGTAAACCTTACCGCGTAGCGTCTTACTTTTTAAGTTTATACAATTAAATAAATATTTATACCTAACTACGTACCGATTGTTTTTTTTTTAGTTTTGCTATTTATTTCTGTTAGTTATCTGCTACGTATTAGTTTCTTTTTGTCCTAAGACGACAGCGCCATCTAGAACAGGGAGACCATTGATTTAAGTAAAATTCTGTAGTTATGGTACGTTCTCCCAGCGCTGAAGCGCTAACTCAACAAATGGCCTGTCTTGTGTAACAACTAAACGCAGAGACACGCTTTTTGCATTAAAAATAAACAACATAGATGAAAAGACGGACCTAGGCCGAAGTGCGACCGAGACAACAATACGCACGCGAAACAACAACGCCGGCGGCGCCGGTCCGACTATGACCGAGGTGGGTGGACCTAATTTTGTGCCTGCCACTTTCGAGAAGCTAGTACCTACCCAATCTCCTGAATTTTACTTACATTGCTTATCGATGTAAGTAGACCAAAGTAGACCAAACACGATCATCGCTCAAAATAGCTCCTATTCCTGAACGTTCAATAAAATCGGCCTTAAAGCAATAATAACCTAGAAAGAAAACATGATAAAATAAAACACATGTTTTTGTATTTTACAAAAATAATTTAATAGGCAAAATTTATAATAAAATGTTCAAAAATGTGTCATTGGTGTGTAAATAGTCTTACAGCTAAGCATCAATAAATTTACACAATCGTTCGTTGTGGCGAGCTTATATAACTACTGCAAAATACCTAAATAGTATGTAGGTAATGGTTTTTCTGTGAAGGAATTACATTGTTAACTTTCTTAAGTTAATTTATCGTTATTTTGTACCTACATTCTCCATAAGTCTTTAAATAAAAGACCAAACAGTAGCAGTGTACGCAATAGATATGAAACTCACTCAGGACTGTACACAAAGCTTGGTGTGATGCTAGGGAGAGCAGGTAGCATTCATCAAGTCTTTACCAAGACCCATACATATTAGGATAAAACAATATTTAGTAACAATTCCGCGCAAAACCTTCTCTGATAAGATCCAACTAAGTGCGATTCGCGTGTAACGCCCGCCCTCCCACAAATTGTCCCACTTGCAATCAGAGAAGTTAAACAACAGACACGTAATATAAAATTCCCAAGTAAATTACCCTCCAACTTTAAGCACGAACACAACATAATTTGTAAAAGAAAATACCACACCAACTACATAAAAAAAAAATATTGTTTTATCCTAATAATAAACAATGGATTTCTAACGCCTGAATCTATTATTTATCTAACCGCCGAATACTCAAACGCATCTCAGATTTAAGCACGTCTCAAATGACGATTTTTTGACAGTTTTCAATGAAAATGTGTCAAAAATTCGTCACTTGAGACGTGCTTATATCTGATGCGTTAGTATTCGGGGGTAAGACCCATAAAATAAAAATGAATAGCTTTTTCAATACAGTTTCAAAGCCACTTTGTTACCTATTTATCTGGCTACAAAATGAATATAGTTCAGGGCTAATACAAACCAACATGGCGAAGAAACGAAAGTTTTTCCAAAAAATCTTAATCGTACGACACCACCACACGCGCGAGGTGTGGTTTCCTAGATACGTTACTTGCTTCTCAAATTATTTCTAGCTGTTCTGGATCCTATCGGATGTCTTAGGTATTGTTTGTTTTTGTAAGGTACATTTGTACTGTACAATTGTATTTTACCCCACCTATCGGTGTACGAATGTACCCCAACACATAGGGACTTTTATCTAATTCATTCAAGATAAAAATGCTCCTTGAAATCCACCAAAAACTGAAGATTACATGATAAACTAGGACATTGTTAAAACACAAATATTTTCTTAATTTAGAGGAAAACCTACTAAACTCATGATAATGTAAATCCAAAAATTAATCACAATTAAAACTGTATGAATACTACTTGCTCTCCCTAAGTTTTAACAATTGTAAATCCGATATGGGCTGATTTTACGATCTTCAAAGCTAAAAACCTGCCCATCATTATTTTTATAGTGCTATTACCTTCAGGCTACTTATCTACTTCAGTTCAGTAGGTTGTGGATCATTTTAAACTTACTAAAGATAGGTTTTGCTGACTACAACATACTCATAGCGTTATAGCTAGGCACTCATGGTGAAAAAGTTACATAAATCTACCTAAAAAAAAATCTAAAATTTAAATTGTAACGAAATAATATGGCTAATGAATGAATAATACATTAAAGATACTGATTAAATTTAAAAGAGAATCTCATTTAAACTAACAGGTTAAATACATTTTTAGCGTTTCATACTAAATAGGTAAAAACTGCACCAACATTTGTGTAGAACTTAAAATGTAATGTTTTATAAAGCTAATAGTATTTTGGAATACGAAATTGATGAACCAAGAATTATTTACGAGGTTTACAAATTATCATAGAAAATAATCTTATACGTAAAAATACAGGTAAAACATTGTGTGACGGATAATATACGGCCCATACACTTGATTTGAAGGCATTTCTTCGCAATTTTGGTTTTAACTCTTAAATCAGAATAAAATTGAATTATAAAATTAAAATTACCAGGCTGTAACAAAAAGTAAGAACCAAATACTCAGGGGGGTTCAGCTTTGATACGGGAAAAATATTAAAAAAACCGCTATTTAGTTTTCGAAAAAATATATAAATACTGATGATCACTCACTAGACAAGACAATGACTAATAAATTAATAATATTGACAACAACCCCTGAAAGTTTGGTCCTTACTTTTTGTTACACGCTGTATGTATGTATTTATTCATATCTTACAATACAAAAGATAAAATGTAGCACACAAAACCCTAAAAGTAGCTTTTAAATATATATAAAATATTGAATGTTGAGAAGACAGTCTATAAAAGAATGAAAATAAACCAATTTTAACATAGCCCGTCACAGTTACTATTTCATCACCTCCACCTTACTAAAGCCTCAAGTAGATTTTCCACCAACTCTCCAGTAATAAAAAAATAATTAGGTACAGGACTATAGACATAGTAAGCTGTGGTGCCGGCTTATTATTTGCACCACCCCAACTCTTCCCACGGGTGTCTAAGGGATATGACTAAGGGATATCCATCGGGGGCGGGCAGCAGCGATCCCTGCAGAGCGCACCGAACTGCGATCCCCAACCCGCATGCCCAGCGTGGGGATTATGGACCTTGCCCCCATGTGATAAAAGACAATAAGGTGCTTATCAGGGGGAGGCCTGCGTCCAGCAGTGGACCAATCTATTGAGGTTGAAGGTTGAGACAGTAACTTCTGCTTAAACTAATGCTATGATGTAATTGGCACGGAACCACACTACGAGCGAATTTACCGTTCATAAGTAACGTTGGTTTAGTTACATCTTATGCGCGAGCAACATGGTGCGGTTTTGCACACCATAGCAGTGTTCCTTTAGAATCGCATATATGAGTTTGTTTCTGAAGTTGTCAGTAAATACAGTCTTAGAAATGTTTTTAATTTAACTTCTACAGATTAAAGGAATGTGAATTGGTGGAAAGAAATCAGACAAATGCAATTTTGTGTAGATATAAGAAGCGACTAGCTTAAAATATAGTGTATACTATGTACATTTTTGGTATGTTATGTATTGATGTGAATAAATTCAAATCTATTGATAAAAATATACAAAAGCGAAATATAATTTAGAAAATTTGAAGATAAATTTATTATAAAAAAAGTAAACAACTTGGACAGATTTTTTTAAGTAACTACGTTTTTCTAAATCCAATAAACAAAATGGCAATAAAGTTGTACAAAACTCAATAGAAATGTACTGTGATTAATATAATATTTTTTATTGGTTGCTAGTTCTCACATAAATGACCGCAAGGTGTTATATAAATCGGGACGATTATTGAGCCTTAGCTAGCACTGACTAGCACAAACGTGTATTTGAACGACGGTATGGATGGACAATAAACATACAAATGTTATTTGTTTTTTATAGTGTTGACCTACAATATGGAAAATATTCTAAGAATTTATTAGGACTCAGGCGAATCCTTGATTTTTGAGATATAATAATGAATTCTTGGAATACAGCTTATTTCACTGAGAGCTCAATATCGACGCCGATGATCGATGACTCTCTGTGTAAATTAAGACTATGGATTACATGAAATGTGATGTGTACATTGGAATATCTATATCAGTAGCAGATACCCTATCAATGTGAGCCTACTGATAAGACAAGTGTTTGATATTTTCAATAAATATCTCAGGCTCTTTGCTAAATATCAAGCGATTACTAACCGATATATGTAACTTCGGTCAAGTACGTGCGAAAGTCACGGCAGAACGAAGATGGGTTTGCCAACTTCCAAAATTTAAATGTATGTCAAGCCATATTAAACTGCTGCACAGACCAGCAAGGTCTACGCCTACAAATAACAGAATTATATCTAATTCATGTTCCCTCTCAAAAACGTTATCAAAACTCAGCCATTCTCCACATAGGCAGTACAAAATTGGCACCCTCACATTCCTTAATTGTACATACAAAAATGTAAACAGTTACAAAGTAATACAAAAATATAGGAATGGAAACTTCTTATCTATTTGTTCAATATCTTCTGGGCGGCCCTAATCAGAGGGATCAGGGTTCGGAGTTCCATAGCGCACTCCAGGAAGGGGTGGGCCAACAGCTCATCAGCTGTGGCCCTCAAGTCAACGTCAACCTGCAGACATTTGTCTAAGAAGTCCTGGAAATCAGGAGACAGGTTCTCCCAGCGGGGGATCTTCGGTCTACCGACAGCAGCGATAAGATACAACGCGCGTAGAGGCGTTTCTTTCATATACGGCGGTTCCCCTTCAATCATTTCAATCGCCATGATCCCTAGTGACCACACATCAACTTTCTTTCCATACTGCTTTCGTGTAACCACTTCTGGAGCCATCCAGTACGGCGTACCGACCATCGTCTGCCGCTTTTCATCTCCAACGATGTTCGCACAGAAGCCAAAGTCTGTTACCTTGACTACCCCGGTCATACCCAACAACACGTTATCTGATTTGATGTCCCTGTGTATCGTGCCTTTGGAGTGGAGGAACGCTATGGCTTGGAGGGTTTCACGGCAAACTGCTGCTATTTGACCTTCTTTCATCACGACCTCTGTGACGACATCAGTTAGAGAACCTCCGTCGAGTAGCTCCATAGCTACCCACAGATGGTCGTAACTGAGGAATGCGTCTAAGAAGTTCACAAGATTCTTATGGTTGAAGCCTTTCAGGACGTTGATTTCGTTGAGTATGAGCTCCTTCTTGGATTGTTTGGTCAGGTCTATGTCTTTGATCGCCACTTTGGAGTTGTCGTTGTTGTCAATAGCGATGAATACCACTCCTGTAATAGAAAACATTATGTTTAGCACTGATTTACTAATTGGTGCTGAGGCGAGTAGGTATATAAGCAGAGGTATGAATGAATGACATAGGTAATTCGATGGGACTAGGTCTATACCCGTGCCACTTTCGATATACAGCCGTAGGATAAATTGAGTTTCAAAGTATTTACTGTACTTAACAATGTTGTAATAACAAATTCCTAAATACTTTGATGTTTTTACAAAATCCAAAAACCAATTAATAATAATAATAATAAATAATAATAAATAATTCGAATTCCTTTATATTTTAAGTTTTACGGGAAAGGGGTACCAAATCCCTCATCCCATTTATGTGACCACCCCGTGATTATTTTCTATATAAAACCAAAAAATTAATCATTATAGGCCTATGAAAACGGCAAACATAACTAACTTTGTTGGATCTTTTTCTTTTTATTTGATCTTTTGTTGTTAACTTTGTTTGATCGTATCAGAGAAGGTTTTGCGCGGAATTGTTACTAAATATTGTTTTATCTATACTAATATTATAAAGAGGAAAGATTTGATTATTTGTTTGTTTGTATTGAATAGGCTCCGAAACTACTGGACCGATTTGAAAAATAATTTTACCATTAGAAGCCCACATTATATCAGAATAAATAAAAAAAATACTCCTTTTTATCGAAGACGGTTTAAAAAATGGTATCAAACATGTATCCGGCTAGAGCACAACAAGTGGAAAACTATTAATTCAGTACCTAAGCGAAATCGAAATCTCCGAAATCTTTTATTTTGGAGACATGAAATTCAAGGATTAAAATTTTGAAGATTTAGCTTTAAGATATCCATTACTGGTACCAAATTCACTGTTCTGTCGGTCTTAAAACAAAACTGGGGAAACCCATGGGTTAGTCACCGCTACAAGATGAGGGAGAGTCACGTTGGTTAATCGCCTAATCTTGCGAACACAATAATATCAAGGCAGTTTGTTGCATTTAATGATTAACAAACAATAGTATGAGAACTTCCTGGTAGGCAACAAACAACTCTACAGTCTTGAGTCTACTGTATCTCGAGTTATAGAATTCATACTCTTAAAACTTTTGATGACGACCGATGTGGCGCGGTGGGCGAAGGTCCGCCTGCGACGCAGGAGCTTACGGTTTCGATTCCCGCCTCGGAACAAATGTTAGTACGATGTGTAGATACTTATAATTACTTTTTTATTCTTTATTAAGGGCTTTGTCGCACATGCGATTAGGTATGACGCCCTGGTGAGTTAAACAAAGCAAAACAGAATTGAATCTTATAACCTAAAACAAATCAACTTAATCCCTAACATAACCAGTTTGTACAGCGTTCTAGCTGCGTCCGAAACAAGCTCTGTTCCGGGTGTTCTTTAATGAATGTGCTAGGCTAGATGATGCTGTGTGGATTAAATTGTCGGGTTCGATTTCCGACTAAGTAATAATGTTAGTCATTTTTGTCCCCAGGCGGGAAAAGAGCCCGTAACTTCCTGCGACGACGCAGCGGACTTTTGCCCGCTGCGCCACAGAGGTCGTCAAAACCTGTCTCCTTCCATTCCTCGCAAATTAAGGCAAGAACACTACCAGTAATGGTCGATTAACAGCAACAGTCACTGCCGGAAGACCAGTGTTGGTTGCTTGCATGCTAGTTTATTTCGCTGTTATTTTTTTTTAAATAGTATTTTATCTGTTCAAGGTTCATTGCTAAAAAACGAACTAGACAAATCTTAATTTTACCAGCAGTTTTGCTGATAAAGCGATTGTAAGTGGCAGATAAGATTAGAATTGTACTACATTGGCATTGAATTTTTGTATGTTACTCACAAAGAAAAGTGGGTGGTTTATATAAAAAAATTGGTATTATTAATGTCAAAACAAAATTATAATTTTTTTTATTCAGACCAAATAATATCGCAAATTTTTTTGACTTCGACGGGACTTTATAGCCAGAGTGTGAGGCTTACGCACTATAAAAACAAAAACTTTAGATATTCAGAATGTTCAAAATGAAGAACAAAAATTTATTTACCTCTTTAAAATTTATAAGCATGAAAATATTTAGTAACAATTCTGCACAAAACATTCTATGATAAGATCCAACAAAATGCAATTCTCTTGCAAAGCCCACCCTCCCACAAATTGGAATTGTTACTAAATATTTTTATTCTTAAATTTTGCAATGGATTTCGGAAAGTAACACCTGAATCTTTAAAATTAGCAGAATAGCAAAAAACTTTTTGGTAAAAGGATACCTCTCAGCAGTGTGAGAGGTAGTATAATAATATTACTGTAATAGAAATAGTGTCTTTTCTGACTAAAGGCTTAATATCACACTGAATTAGGATTGAAAAAATTCATAGATATACTTAAATCAGTCTTGCAAAAATCTAAAAGTCCTAATCAAATTATTTAATTTTCCTTGTTTTCAGCAAAACTTTTGTAATATACTACTCTACCTATAACATATGTTTAGCTTGCTAGCCATAAGATTAAAAAAGAAACTTGTTACACAACACAAGTTTCTTCTTTATCTTTTGTTAAATAAATAAATTCACATTCAAACAAAGATTACATGGACTGTGCAATCAATTGTCAGCCACTAAAATTAGCAATGGCAAAACATTAATGATATTTTTTGTTACAAATATGTACACACAAAATCTAACTAATATTATAAAAGCAAAAGTAAAAAGCCTGTATCTTTTCACCCCTGAACAGCTGAACGGATCCTAATGAAATTTGGCAGGGAGCAATAGCCCGGAGATGGACATAGGCTACTTGACAAGCGCGTGTGAAGATGTGGACCGAAGCCAGTAATTTGAAATCAAGGTTGTTTGAAAGGCTGCTCTACTTGTTAACTATTTTGGGTATAAGGTTTTGCAAATCTATTTGTTTCTTTTGTAAATTGTTTATATGTTAAGTGTGCAATATTTTATAAAAAAGAGCTGGTAAATTTTCACAGCATCATCTACTATACCCAAACTAACCAGAGCTTGTGTTATGTGTACTAGATAACATAGGTATTATGAGCATACTATTATTTCAATGTTTTGGTAAGTTTATTACAGAGTTTAAATTTGTGAGTCATGATAGGTAAAACAAAATCTACTACAACAATTTTATGAATTATTTACTGATAGGCAGTACAATTATCCCTAACCGATCTAGGTTTTGAAAGAGTTAAGAGCCCTAAGCGGGAGTGGGCTGGCTATGTAGCCTGCAATGACACAATATGGCATAAGAAGCTTGTGGTGTGGAGGCCGTGACGGAAACAAAGACTGATAGGATGGCAACAAATGAGATGGAAGAATTTGTATATTTTTTTTAAGAATACAATCTTTAGTTACAGAAAACTTGTCAAATATTACAATGCTGTTAATGTATCAGGGGTATCAATGCAATACTACCAGTAGTTTTGGATATTGGAGAATATCAAGATAACAGGGAGCACCTGGATCTTAACAGCCTAAAGTAGAAGAAAATGGAAGAGTATGGAGGAGGCTTACACCAATTTCTCTGGTTAATAATGAATAAGATGTATGTATTGTATTCAGGTACCATTTGAGCAAAGTTGCAATCGAAGGTAGTATACTGTAAAGACAGACAAGGTCCCAGCAGTAGCTGAAACTAAAGAAACAAAGTGTTTACCTGAAGCACCAGCCCCCACTTGCTTGACTCTATCAAATCTCACGTAAGGGTCATCTGGATTACAAATCCTTCTCAGTTCCTCATAGATTTCTTCATCATTGAGTGTTGCATACTCAAGCTCCTTCTTTCTCAAGACAGGGCTCTCTTCCTGGTCGTTACCGATCAATGACAGGTCCTCGACCACCGCACTGAGATCTATCACAGGATCCTTCTTTTTGATACTGTTTTTCGAGGGAGACACAGGCATTGTTTGCCGGTTTGAGAATGTGTCAGGGGGAGTGAATTCCTCCTCACTGCTCTGCCCGATCGACAGATCGGAGTCTTGACTTTGGTGAGCATTTTTGTGTTCTAGAAGCTTCTCTATCTCTTTATCTTCCTCCGTGATAGCTTCAGGGGTGACGAACGGTTTGAACGGCTCATCAGCTGTTTTTTGGTTTTTCATTTGGTACATGTGGAATTTCATGGCCTGGATGGCTGCGCCCGGGTTGTCTTGCTGCTCGGCGGGCGTGATCTGGGCATTCAGGAGGCGCTGCCAGGAGTTGGGCAGCCCCTCCAGCTGGCCCGTTTCCGAATTCATGCTCACGTGGATGTGCTGCTTCACGTTGGTAGGCATCCCGATCTCCGTGGCGCGCTCATCTCTGTCTCTGTGTTGCTTCTTAGCGAACAACTTGCCAAACACACCGCGACCTGAACGACTCATGTTGATTGATCGAGGACACTAAACACTAGGCCATTTCACTGCTATCCACCTACCATGCACTGTACTTGCTACGGTTCACGTATGATGATCCGAGGAACTTGTTTTAGTTGTAATCAATTCGATAGAGGAGTGGCAAAGGACGGATTTATATTTTAGTGTAAACCACGGACGGCAGCCACTTTTTTTTATCAACAGCTGTCAAATTAAATTAGTGATAATTTGACGTGACTTGACAGCTTCGTGACATCCAGTTTGACACTTCCGGAAAAAAAATCGTAAAACGTTTCGTTATAAGCATCTAGTTAGCCGTGACTTAAACTCAAACCCACCTTGAATTATTTTCTTTTAGAATTATAAAAGAAATATAATTTCGATGTCAGATTCAGAGCTCTTAATCATTTAAAAAAATGTTAATTACAAAATTGTACAATAATTAGTTTAATATGGTTGTTTTTACATAGGTTCAGTTTGTCAGAAATGAAACGTTATAGTTCGCGCGCCGCGCGCGTTCGTCATCAATCGGATTTTTGGATGATTCATACATCGAAGCTAGTACTACCGACACAGAATATCTAATATCGAGTTTCTTACTAAGTATTCTGAGACTAATATCTAAAATAGAACTTCACTTCACAATTTCTTTAATACCTTCAATCTGCCTGTCCTTCTCCATACATCTAAGTACCTACTACCTACTATGTTTAACCTACTTGTAACCGAGTTATCTCAATGAACCCATCAGACAATTACCATCAATTGTAATCTTCAAGATCAAGACAATCATGCAAGATGACACAAGGTTTCATCCGTTTTTTCGTAACATATGAATTTTTACCCGTTTTACCCACGGTTTTTTGGTTTTACCTTCCGTCCAGTTGTTAATGATGTCTTAGTTGGTGGGTTAGGCACAGTAGATAAATAGTATTTTTTTTTATATTAGTTTTGAAAGAACTCACCTGCCGGTATGATTCTATCAAAGGTATCTAAATATGGTAGGTAAGTACCTATCATATTTCCAAATAGATAATGCTGAGCATGAATGTGATACTTTGAGCCTTCTTCTTAATCTTACCTAACTGTGTGTGCATAATATAGCGAAGACTTTTTTACATTGGCCATCCATTACTTTTCATGTATACTATTTCATTTTAATTTTTTATTTTTACCTACGTACGGTACATTATTAACCCACCTACCTACATAATATAGCTAATAAATAACACGCTAATAATAATTTAATGAAACTTATCTTAGCTACTAAAACCATTATAATATTTTTTACGTACAGATGCTCTAACATTTTGCCCAGGCGTTCATTTACCTGGGCAAAATGTTACAAGGTAAGACGATGCTCCATGCAGCGTACTAGATGGCAGCACCGTAAACTTCTAACAAGTAAAATAGGTGTAAAATTACCTAATGCCAAAGTTCCAACGACCACTGATAGTGCCCAATTGACACCATTTTTCTACCTAAATACATAGTGTGAGCGGTTACCTCGTTATTCTGGTACCTACAGAGTTTATAATCCCTTAAAGCGTAGGACTGGCAGGAAATTGCACAGGGCAGGAAAAAATTACGACTCTCATATTCACTATGAGAGAGAGTTGCAATTTTTTTGTTGGTCAAGTCAAGACACTTCGGGCACAGTAGATAAATATATACAATTTATCTACTGTGCTTCGGGCACAGAGCAAAGGTATTTTATTTTATTTTATTTATTTGGGAAACATACAGATAGTATAGACTAAAAAATATATATACTTAACTAACACTTAAACCAGCAAAGTTTCCACCATTAAATGAACAATAACAAAAACAGACAGTTCAGAGATCAATGTGCAACTAAGAAATAAAAAAAAAAGCTATCTCTTATATAAGAAGAAGAACTAATCTAAGTAACATAAAGGGGCAAAAAAAATTAAAACTACTTAACCCCTTGGCAGGCGACGCCATTTTGCAATTTTTGATTTTGACACAACTGGCTAGCACCCGCTGGCGTTTTTAGCGCGACGTGCGCTCCGCGCGCTACAAAAATCAATAATATTTATACATTTAACATTTCTACATCGACGGTTGAGCCATACCTATGAGAAGGTAGGTAATAAATAGTAGGTCATCAACAAAGTGAAATGAACTCTTTTGTTTACAATTTAGTTGCACTAAACTTAGCGGAAAGCTTGCATCTTCGAGCACCTGGCTATCGTCTTAGATCACTGAAGCAACAGAATAACAAAACTGCTATTGGTACCTACCTACCTACTAAGTAAGTACCTACTTAAAATTTAGTTAAGAACTTTTACCTACCTACCTATGCGGAGCTTTCAAAGCTCTTATTGCATTGGAATAAGGAAATGTTTGGAACATATCGATATACCTAGGTCAAACCAGCACAAAGTCAAAACCTAATAAAGTCAAATACGCACAAAGTCAAACACGCATAAAGTCAAACACGCTAAAAATCATACACGTACCTACTCTAAGTCAAACACGCATAAAGTCAAAAGACAAACACACAAGTCAAAAGTCAAACACGCACATTTATAGAATAATTCAAAGCAGAGACACCACTATGAATCAAAACAAGATGAATAATATTGAATAATAAAAACTGTCATCTTGCTAACTTAGGTATCTTTGCTTGAACTTTTTCAGAAAAGTTTTTAATTTGTTTTTAAAAAGTTTATGGAATTCCGTTAAAATAACATGAAACAGCTATTCAATAACTTCATTCACACAGCTATTTTTTATCACACAGCTATTCAACAACTTCAATAAATCTATTTTTCTTAACGATCACAACGACGACGCAAAGAAGTTAGTAACTATTTATTAGTCATACATAACGATCGCAACAGTGAGTGAATCCTGAATGCGATAAGTTCGTTTAGCTGTGTGTGAAAAGTGTAGTGAATACGCGACTTGCATTGTATCATATTTAAATCGTTGTTTATTCGTTTAGCGATTTAAACTGTTATGTATTTATTGTTGAGTGTGTTCATTCTTGATTTAGCGAAGTGATCACGTAGACCATGGCGTACAGTTTTCCCCTGGATACAAAGATTGGGCGTAATAAGATGTTCTAGTCTAGGGGATGGGGAAGATAGGGGGATGGAGTCTTTACATAGATGGGGGAGGGAGGGGTTTGGCAAGTTTATTGCTCCATGTTGAAGAGCTCATTCTTCTGATTTCTTCGAGACCCAAGAACGTGGGTCTGTCTGAAGTAGTGGTTCTCGAGTTCTGACGATTTGAAATTCCATAGGAGCCAAGATGTAGGCTTCATCTGCTGATCACGTAGAAACCTCACACGATGGACAAATGTTCTGAATACGGAGATTGATAGAGGTTTATTTTCTGACTTATCATTTTATTTTTATTTTCAAGCTATGGTGTCCTGACTCCAAAAAAGTATGAAGGGAAGTTTTTTCACAACTCCATGCTCGAAATTAACTCATTTCTTAGCGGTTTTTAACATTAGCTGAAAGTCAACATTCACGCGTTTAGCTACATCTGTCGTGAAATTCTCAACGTCCTAGTTGTTAACGATTTTTAACGATAGATACTAGTTATTTAACGGTTATCGTTGCTCACTACCTAGATAGTTTCATTCAGTGAATGGAAATTCTCTTAACGACACACTCCTAATCTACCGAGGTATGCCTACGAGTTTTTTTTTTAATATTTCACAAATCTATGTAGGTTATGGACCTAACCTATACCTAGATTTGACTTAGGTAGCTTTCTTTATTCGCGTGCACAGATGATTACGCGTGCTGTAAACACAGATTTCAGAAGCTATAAATAGGTTCTAATTCAGTGAATGACGACGACCATCGTAATCCGTCACCATGTAATCTATCGAACTCTGAAGTAGGAACGTTTATATCTATATTTCTTCCCAAAAAAAAATTCGAGAGCTACAGAATGAGGATACCTACCACAGATGATGATATGATAGTACCTACAGGGTAACACGGAAAGGGTGCACCTAGTTACTAGTACTAAGCCGAAAGGGGGTTCTGGAAATCTAGGGGGTCAACGTTACTTCCACGATTTTTTAAATTACGCATATTTTTTACAATTTTGATAAAAATTACGTTTTTTTCTTTTTATTCGTGTTCTTTTCTTCTACAAATAATATTGTTTTGAAATTTCAAAGGTTTTACATATTTTTTTTAAAACATTTTTTAAAAAGCATTTGTGAAATACTTTTTAATGTTAAATAATGCAAACTTGCGTGTTTTGCACAAATAAAAAGAAGAAGAAAAATTAATTTTTTTGCAAAAAAAAAAATCTAAAATCACAAACCGTTATTCACACAAGTTGATCTCCTCGGGGTCCAAAATCACCCGCTTTCGGCTTAGTTTAGTACAAACTCTTTCCGTGGCATGCTTGTAGTAGCATGGCACCCTGTTTTAATAATAAAATCCTAGACACAGAATACTCAACACTTTCTATGGACAGCCACAGAATAGCTGTCAGTTAGTTCGTTGGGCGGCCCGCCCACTGAACATTCTACAGTAATTCTACAGTCTCGACGTCCGCTCCGCGCGGTCCGCCTGTCGTTTCCCGCAACAAACGAAAATAACCTTTCTATAAAACACTTTAGACCTCAAAATACCACTGTAAAAGATATATTTTTTAAGATTTTTAAGCGGGAAACGGCGTAACGTAATTCGAACCGTTCGAATTCATTGTGAGTTCCGTGGATATTTTGTGCAGTGAATTGAGGATTAGGTACCTACCTATTTGTGTTTTGGATTCTTTTTTTTGAGGTAAATACACATTAATAGGTACTCGTAGGCATTTAAATCATATTAAAGGGCCAGATTTTCTAGTTCGTTTTTTATAATGCGTACCTACCTAGGTAAATTTGATGTAAATTTTTAAAAGCTGGCGCAGTTGTCTTTTGTTTTTCATACAATTATCCGCGCTGATGCGTCATGACGTCATAAATCCAGGCATCCAATAGGTACCTATACGAAAAATGAAAGGGGATCACGGGATCACGTCGTCAGCTTTTAAAAAATAATCTATAAATAACTACACAAGGTCATTAAAATGTAAAAGTTCAGTACCTACCTACCTACTTACTACCTAGCCTATGTTTGAGACATACCTATTATGTACTTACTTACCTTTACACGAGCAAAACTGGATGTGAAAGGTTTGTAAACAAACCCAAATGACGAAAATATTAAAATTTACACCTTTGGCGTCGAGTTTGACATAGGTACCTATATCTATAGGTAATAAAATTGTTAAGTATCAAGATTTTCCGAAGTAAAGATCTCATTATCGACTAGCAATGTCAATTGTGTTTAAAAATATACGGCAACAAAGTTAACTTTAGGTTAATTATTATGAGCGGGTTGTTAACAAACATTTCACATCGAGTTTGGCTGTAGCATAGGCACTAAGTTTGACATAAATGGTAGAAAGCTAAGAACAAAAGAAAGTCATGTTTTAACAGCTCTTTCAATCGTCTAGGTAGACCGTCCTAAGTAATAGCTATTTCCTAACGATAAAAATAACAATAGGAAGTAAATTTATTGGCTGACCGAGTAAATTAAACACGGCATTACCTATTTAAAGTCTGACAAACCAGATATATTTCTCACTAATAATCATACTAGGTACCGAAAAACTAGGTATCAGTAGGTGTCATCACGGTGGTGACATCAGTCAATCCCGTGTTAAAAATCCATAGCCATATGTATACACTAGCCAAACTCGATGCCGAATGTTAGTAAACAAACCACGACACAAAAATAATAACTCACTTGCTTGGCGTCGAGTTTTAGATACAATTATTTATAAGCAATATTTTATGATAATAAATTTATAAAAATCGAACTTGTCGCTTGGTTATCATTTTGTTAGGATCACCAATAGACAAGTAGTGTAAATTCCGTATAAAAAGACGAGGCAACCGTGTGAATTTTAGGTAAAGTATGGGCGATTTGTGTACAAACAGTTTACATCGAGTTTGGCTAGTGTATAGGTAAGTACTAGACCGCTAGACATAGGCCTCCCATACATAGGTAGGGGGTTTAATTTATTTAGTTTTATTGAAACCAGATTTAAGATAATTCGTTGAACAAGCGTGTATATGACATCAAATCCTAAATACTACGTCTTGTGCTATCACCCCCAAGCTCTAAAGTAGTATTATTTTACGTACTATGAATGAATAGGGTTGTATTTTAATAGGTTTTCTTATCGATGAAAGCCTTTAAATTCGGATCGCGTGACGAATGCCCCGCAGGGGCGACGACCCTCCCTCGTATGTGGTAAATAAGGTAAGTAGGTACCTACCTTTATTTCTATGACTGGCTGGTATCAACTATGTATTTTATGACGGACTCTGTGGCGCAGCGGGTGAAGGTCCGCCTGCGACGCAAGAGGTTGCGGGTTCGATTCCCGCCTCGGGAAAACATCCAGAACACCCTGAACAAATATTTGCAGACCGTACAAACATTTGGTACGGTCTGCAAATATTTGTTCAGGGTGTTCTGAATGTTTTTCTATGTATAATAAAAAAATATCTATCTAGGATACGGAATGACGACAGGTGGAATCAAGCACGGACCGAGTGGAGGCCAAGAGACTGTTGTAGGAATATAGGACGTCCACCGACGCGATGGGTCGATGACATAAAGCAAAACCTTAGGCTACACGGCCCAGATTAGCACAAGACAGAGGTTAATGGCATAAACGTAGAGGCCTATGCCCAGCAGTGGGTCAATAAGGGTTGATGATGATGATGATGATGATGATGTAGGTAGTATATTGTATTTTGTATATCAGTTAACTAGTACCCATAACACAAGCTCTGCTTAGCTTGGGGGTAGATAATGCTGTGTGAATTGTCCAATATTATTATTTTACTAGCTCTGCCCGTGGTTTCGCACTCTCATCTCAAATAATATCAGAACGAGTTGCCTGCCACATCAAAACTTGGACGCACGAAATCATCCGCTTCAAATGCGCGCCAAGCAGGCGCGCAGCTGTGTTTCGTTCGGAAATGAGTAATGTCAGTTGTTGGTCTGGTCGGAAGTTGGTCGGCACTGGTTGTCAGATTATTATTACTAATACCGTAAAGAACCGTAGAGAACTCACTAGACTTATCTTACTTTTAAAATAGGTATTATTATTTATTTTTTATTTCTGTTAATATAGATTGTCATATTTATTTTCTTTTTGTTTTGTGTTGGTCTCTGAGCCGTGTTGACACGCACGCACTAAAAGGTACTGCAAGAAAACAAGGCTTTGCTCAAATTTATGCTGAGCAACATGAAGCTGAGGCAGGACCTTTTTGGTTCACATCGAATTAATACTTTTTATATTTTAAGGATTTTTTTTCGTTATTATTATTATTTTTGTGTGAGCCAATAAATTTTTTTTCTTTCTTTCTTTTCTTTCTCTCTTTCCTGGGGTTAAGGATGACACCGCGGACCACTTTGGATGCTTCCATCAAGGCTATTCAGACTCTCGGACGACTGACACGGAACCTAACATAGATTCGCGCGAAATTAAATTTTTTTAGACTTCATAACAAAGGAAAGATAAAACAAAACAAAAAGTTACACTAAACACCACAATCGAGGCTGCATAAAACAAACAAACAAACATCAAAACAAGTGCCTTAAAAAATAAATTGAAAAATAACTCTACCTACGCGTAGGTAGAGTTATTTTTCAATTTATTTTTTTCGATCAATTTTTTTCGTCAGACTCTACACGTAGCTATACTCTGTCCATCGAGCTTGTAGATTTTTAGTAAACAAATGTAATCAGCTGATTTTTAGGGTTATCACCATGAAATGACTCAGGCCTAACGTAATTCCAATGATTTCACCCATAAATTCCGTAGATTTGTTACTTTTTTCAATCTTTACTTCATATCTATACAATATCTAGTTGTAGCAATTTACAAATCGTCATTATTTGGTCAAAAACGAAGATTCGAATGCCCAGATATTTTTATCTTTTTAGGGTTTTGATGATCGAAGATCGGTTTCAAAACCCTTATGGTCTCGCTTTGTCTGTCCTTTTTTCCCTCCTTAATAACTCAAAAACTACTGCAGCTATCAACTTGAAATTTAAAACAATAATACATTTCGTGCGCCTGTACAGATTTTGAGAAAAATAAATGAAAATAAATGAAAAATGAAAATGAATATTTTCCATACAAATTGTGATGCCGAAATTTTAAAAGATACCTACAGAGTCATATGGGGTATCAAATGAAAGGTACCATTTTGTACATTTCAAAATATATTTTGAAATTTTTGTAGGTTTCATACTTTTTAAAATATTTCGAAAAAAGTCGAAAAAATACCCATTCCCCCCCCCCTATCTCCGAAGATTGCAGAGCGATCCATGTAAAATGTATGGAGTGTTTATAGACATGGATCTATATTTTACAGGAAAAATATAGAGAAGTTTGAAAAAAGAACACTTTTTGAAAAATGGTCAAAATGGGGGGGAATAATTTTCAAAAGGGGGGGCTACCTCACCGAGTGGGGTATCAAATGAAAGGTATTTGTTTGTACGTTTCAAAACAGTTTTTCAAACTTCTGTAGGTTTCATACTTTTTGAAATATTTTGAAAAAAGTCGAAAAAATACCCATTCCCCCCCCCCTATCTCCGAAGTTTGCAGAGCGATCCGTTTAAAATGTATGGAGCGTTTGTAGATATGGATCTATATTTTACAGGAAAAATATAGAGAAGTCTGTAAAAAGAACACTTTTTGAAAAATGGTCAAAAAGGAATAATTTTCAAAAGGGGGTCTACCCCACCGAGTGGGGTATCAAATGAAAGGTATCGGTTTGGACATTTCAAACCAGTTTTTCAAATTTCTGTAACTTTCATACTTTTTGAAATATTTCGAAAAAAGTTGAAAAATTTACCAATACCCACCTTAACCGAACCACCTATTTAACCGAAGCATGCAGAGAGATCCATCTGAAATGTAACCTACTATTCTTAGATTTTCGTTAAATTGCGAAGTCTCTAACCGAGACTTTTGGTACATATTTGTTGACAAACGTTCAAAACCCTCGGCGCGCGAGTTACACTCGCACTTGACGGATCTTGTTTTATAGTGCCAACCCTAACGAATCTTAGTTTTGACGTCATGGGTTGCAAACAATTGCTATCTTTTGATCTACGCTTCCCAATTTAGGATAGCACTATGACCATACTTATTTCCTATACAGAGCAGTATTTTATTTTTAGCCGGATTATTGAAGAACAAATGTAACGTAAACTCAACACTGAGCGAGTGCTGCCAGCTGGTCTTAGCTATCCTATTGAGTGTAGTTTTAGGGCGCTTTAGGGTGTGTTCCCATTTTTTTTAGTGACGATAGATAGTCGTGCAGTTTAAAGCATCGTGGCTAGTAAACAAGATGTCCCAAAACTCGACGTCAAGACGGAAACGGGTGACAGGCCAAGTCAGGGTATTTGTCACAAGAAATTTAAAAAAATCTAAGTGACCTATTTGTAAAGAAAAGGTAAATATAAAAAAAAATCGAGATCGTCTACAACCTGTCATGGTCTTTAACCTCGTTTACTGCAATTTTTTTTATATTATTTTAATCTGAATCCTGTTTAAATTATTCTTCAGTAAATTTTGCAATGAGAGAAAAAATATGAAGTACCTACTTTTAGTTTTTTATTATTAAATATAAATAATATTTAAATATAATTAAAATCCTTCAAATGGCTTAACAAAAAAATGTAAATTTTATCATAGACCCAGGAAGAATCTAGGAAATCAATGATGCTTAGAAAATATGGTCCATGTACCTAAAGACATAAAATTAAGAACATCTATTTACTAATGGCCCTGGGCCTGAAACGCCTTCCTTCCAATGAAACGTCATTGTCTAATAAATAATAAATAGTTAAAAATCAATTAAGACCTAAATTATGTATATCCTAAATACGCATACGAAGCCGCAGGCAAGAGCCAACCACAGTAATAGAAATGTTTTTTACCCCTGCATCAGCTGATTGAACTGTCAGTGGCTTTGTTATTGAAAATTCTACAAGCTCGATGGACAAAGTATACGTGTAGAGTCTGACGAAAAAAATTGATCTTTCCCTAGACAGGGAGTTTTCATACGTTAAAGGTCAACGTTAACCAACGAAGCAGCCTAATTGTCCGATTTATCTATTGGTCAACACCATAGAAATCTTAATAAAATTATTTAGATTTCTATGGTGAACACAGACGTACCTAATGCAGTGGTTCTTAATCGGTGGTCCATCGGAGTTTTTAGTATTTTTTGCGTTCTTCAAGGAAATAAACTACCAGAAAAGTAGTTTTCCACAAATCGTAGATCATTTTCTATGAACCCATGTTACAATAAAGTATGATATTATAATGTAGCTAAAACTCTTTTTTTATTAATTTCCTCCAAAAGCAGCACGAAATAGAAATTTGTTAAAACATAGGTTCATATAAAATGTTTGGTTTTCTATGGAAAACTACTTTTCTGGTAATTCAATTCCTTGCAGGATGCAGAAAATATTAAAAACCTCTAAAATATTTGAATTTCGCGCGAATCTGTGTCAGATTTCGTGTCTATGACTAGGCAGCGGAGAGTCTGACAACCCTGCTGGAAGCACCAGTGGCCCGCGGACCACCGATTAAGAACTACTGCCTCAGTCAATTGTTACGACATCCAAGGGTTAAGTCGGTGGGGTCTATTTTTACGCCGCAATTTAAATACGACATCACACGACTGTAGGGGATTCTTTTAGAGAATTCTCAAGATCAGGTCATAGTCAAAGAAAACACGTATTTTAATAGTAGGTATTTAGGTTAATTTTATTGTTTTATTACAAGAGTAACAAACAATTCGTTGCTGTTAAAACAAAAACTACTTTGTAATGATATTCATATTGCTCTACCTACATGTAATCTTGCATTTTAATATGAGTGAGCTGAGAATTTCTCTCGTTTTATGAGACGCTCTGTTGAAAGTTTACTTACGGCTAGAACACGGTAGGTAGGAACCAAAACGAATAATGGTAGGTAGATAGATAGATACCTCTTTACTGTAGGTAGGTACACCTACCAAACAAGGATATAATAGAATAAAGGTAAATATTTAAAAGCTGGCGCGATTGTCTTTTGTTTGTCCATTGGTACAATTACAATTATCCAAGCTGCTGACGTCACAAATCCATTTCCAGCTGATCTTATTCGTAATTTACCTATTTTTATATATTCCTAAGTTTTATGACTTTGAATTATTATAATTTAATGTATTGTCATTGTAACGTATGTTTTTTTTAAATTGACATAAAATCCAAGTGTGCTTTGCGCTCCTACGGTAAACAAATAAGTAAGGTATGCTAGACAATGATATTATTTAAAAACTCATTGATGCTAGACTGGTGGTTGATCAACCATCATAAAGTAGCATAATTTTTTTTTATTGTCATACAAAACTTTTTTGACTATCATAAAAAATTTGTAAATAGAACAGCTTGATTCATTCGTGCTTATGCCCTTGCCACGATAAAATTGACGCAGAGACCTTACTTCCAGTTTCACGAAGTCTCTTGGCTTCGAGCCATTTTCGCATCGTATCGAAGGCCACAGTATTTTAAATTCAACGTACTTTTAATGAAGATTTCGGTGACATTGCTATGAATCGCAAAATGCAAGGTGTATTTGCTATTTGCCCCGTACGATTTTTTTGGTTTAAATAAATAATGTCGAACATTTCAATGGATGTGATGCGACGGTTAGGCTCAAAGTTGGATGAGAAATTAAATTCATAATCATAAACATATTCATAGTCATACCAATACATAGGTATTTATGGCGTTTAAAATTTATTTTATGATAGGTAGTTTGTACTTATATGAATAAATCCATATTCTAACACTCATAGGTGGTAAATTATAATTATGAACCCGTGGTTAGTGTGTAGGTAGCATAGCAATATCTTCAAATGCTTCTGCACATTGTTATTAGGATAAGTAGGTACCTAAGTAATTTAATAATGATGCAAAGCTCTTTTCTATCCAATTTGCAATGCTAAACTTAAATTATAATAAGTAGTTCGTTTTATGTAAATATTTATTTTCTGCGTGTAAAACTGTAAAGTCAGTTAATCGTCTGGCTAAAGTAGGTGGAGTTCGATGACCATTCTATTTACGAAAAATACGTTTGTTTATGTTTGGATCGTTGCTTAGTAACAGTGGGGTGCTGCTTCGATGATATTATCGAAGAGTCAAAGTTAAAATAACTGTTCCTTCTCCTACTATTTAAATATTTTATGGTATACTTACCGAATGAAGAGCTTTTTTTAAAAAAATTGTGTTTATGCAATGTTTATGCGTTTTTTCCGTACAAAATATTTTAGGTACCTGGTAAAATTCTGGATTTGAATTAGGATCAAAGAGGACGTATGCAATTGAGCCAATTATACGGTATCAAGGAACAGAGCTGGCTTGTGTTGTGACCTCTTTGCAAATAATGTTGGTCAGCAGCAGCAGCGGACTTATTAGGCTGATGATGATGAAAATAAGACGATTTACGCGCAGTGACTGGTGAAAGTAAAGATGGGCTAGCGGCTAGCCCATACATAAAGCTTGTGTTAGTAATAAATACATTTAGTATTATACACTTCCTTCCTCCATGGGCAAGCCAGTGACTGGTGATGATGATGGAGTAAACGAGTTGGTTGGTATAGATATTTAAAATTGCTGCATAGGCATAGGATCTCAGTTTGGTGGCGATATCTACCCTAACTGTCGCTGAGTGTAGGTCGTGGTGCAGTTGGACATCGCAGTTATTTAAAAAAAAATTGCTGCGATTATCTTTTGTTTTTTCATACAATTATTCACGGTGACGTTACTAATCCAGGCCTCCAGTATACGAAAAATAAAAGAGGATCGCGCCAGCTTTAAAAAAACTACCTACTAACCTACTCGTACCAGTATACCATAGATAGAGGTGAGATGTTTCTAAGCAGAAATCAAGAAGTTTGTGTATGTTCTTTAGATCTCGTTCGTAATCGCGAGACCTAACCTATTCTAAGGGGTTCTAAATTTAAATCTGGTCAATGCTAGGAAGGAAGTCTGGCTCATGCATTGTTGGCGTGTAATGGAACGTAACCGATGACTCAAACGAACTGTAGGTATTCGGAGCAAAGAGAAGATCACTGGAGGAATCTCGACCAGATAATAGGCAAGTTGGCTCTTTTTTAAAGTAGGTCTTAAATTATAAATTATTGTCCGATTAGAGGGAAAAAAATATTACCTACCATATTTCTTAGGACCTAGGAAATCGCAAAACTTTATTTTTAAAGTCCACTTTTCGGAAACACTAGCAAACGTTCATCTTTGTAAAATTATAGACAGACGACATAGGTACCTAGCAAATGAAATTTGCTTGGAGTCCTATGACGATACAACACAGCATGGCCGAAAGCGTTTTCAGAGTTCGACATTAGATTCTATTTTTAAATTGAAAATATGTAGTCATCTTACACTTTGAATAGGTAGGTATCAGAAATCTATACCTAAATATTGGTTTCAATATTTAGGTATAGATTCGATATAGAGGTCAAAAACTACAGAAAAAGTTTATTTATTGCGAGTCGAGTACCTAGCCTATTTGAATGAGCAGAATGAGAAAATATTTTATTTGTAACTCTATCAACAAACATGATATAAAAATAAAATAAAAGATAGTACAGCTTCTGTCGATTAGAGTCACAAAACGTCTCAGCATGAGCTTGTTGTAAACACGTTATAACCAACGCTGGTCTTCCGACAGAGCCGTTTGGTGACGTCACGGAAGATACACATAACTCGCACTTAACAATGAAAAATATACTTAACAATAAAAATAAACATAATCTACGGCAACGGTTGACAAATACAAGATACATACAATACAGATGTCTTAGGATAGGACGCTGAACTATTTATAAAACTATGTCTCTACCAAGCCTCTACCTACGATCCCTGAGCAATCACTACCGTACTAGTCGTTCGAATCGATCGGCAGTGAAATAAATCGAGATAGGTACCTATCTAACTTGAATGTAAGTATTCTGTATAGTGCGATATTGAGTTGAAGATTTTCTCTTTCTTTCATTAGAGAGAAATTACCGCACACAGAGCAGTACTTTTTAAACGTCTTCAAAAAAAGAGGAGGTTCTCAATTCGTCTGTATGTTTTTAGGGTTTCGAAGATCGAAGATCGTTTTCGAAACCCTTATGGTCTCGCTTTGTCTGTCCTTTTTTCCCTCCTTAATAATAATAACTCAGCAACTACTGCAGCTATCAACTTGAAATTTAAAATAATAAGTAATTCATTTCGTGCGCCCGTACAGATTAAAAGAAAAATAAATGAAAAATGAAAATGAATATTTTCCATACAAATTGTGATGCCGAAATTTTAAAAGATACCTACAGGGTCATGTGGGGTGTCAAATGAAAGGTACCAGTTTGTACATTTTAAAATAGTTTTTGAAATTTTTGTAGGTTTCATACTTTTTATAATATTTCGAAAAAAGTCGAAAAAATAAACTTAAATAAAGAAGGAGCGATCCATGTAAAATGTATGGAGCGTTTATAGACATGGATCTACATTTTACAGGAAAAATATAGAGAAGTTTGAAAAAGAACACTTTTTGAAAAATGGTCAAAAAGGGGGCGAATAATTTTCAAAAGGAGGGGCTACCTCACCGAGTGGGGTGTCAAATGAAAGATATCGGTTTGTACGTTTCAAAACAGTTTTTCAAATTTCTGTAGGTTTCATACTTTTTGAAATATTTTGAAAAAAGTCGAAAAAATACCCATTCCCCCCCCCTATCTCCGAAGTTTGCAAAGCGATCCTTTTAAAATGTATGGAGCGTTTGTAGATATGGATCTATATTTTGCACGAAAAATATAGAGAAGTTTGAAAATAGAACACTTTTTGAAAATTGGTCCAAAAGGGGGGGCTTCCTCACCAAGTGGGGTATCAAATGAAAGATATCGGTTTGTACGTTTCAAAACAGTTTTTCAAATTTCTGTAGGTTTCTTACTTTTTGAAATATTTTGAAAAAAGTCGAAAAATTTACCTTACCCACTTCAACCGAAACATGCAGAGAGAGAGAGAGAGATCCATCTGAAATGTAGGTTGGTACCTACTATTCTCAGGTAGGTATTCGTTAAATTGCGAAGTCTCTAACCGGTACGTTTGCTACATATTTGTTGACAAACGTTCGAAACCCTCGGCGCGCGAGTTACACTCGCACTTGAAGGATCTTGTTTTTTTTAAGAGATACCTAGTCGACTTTTCACTTGCAATAGTAGTTTTATTTCAATGGTAGAGTAGGTAGGTACCTACCTACTTACTTACTCCAAATACATACGTTAAAAAGTTTATTGCTTTATTTAAGTACCACCACCACACTATTCACTCTACATCATAGATACTAATAGGTATAAAAGCGAATGTAATTCCGTCCCTTTGTCTGTCTGTTATCTCTTCACGCCTAAACGGCTGAACGGATGTTAATGAAATTTGGCAGGGAGGTTGACGGTATTCCGGGGACAAACATAGGTTAACTTGTCTTATTATCCCGGTAAAGTGCGTGCGAAACGTCAGGCAGAAACTATTAGCTAGCCTTTTCGTGTAAAGCGTAGGTATATAACAGCTCATGATGTCATGTTGTCTACGCCCCATTTAAAATGACGTGACTGTTTCGACAGTGTCTGTCATGGGTGCCACTTATTGGGCAGGGAATCAGGTCACTGTCACTATTTTAGGGTAATGTTTGGTACATTAAAGAGCGCTTGACAGACGATATTAAAATACTTAGGGTGGTGTTCCACGAAAGATAATTGGACATTTAGAAGCTTCGTCGGTTAATTTTACTTATTAATCTTATAATGTATAAAAATTCAATTACTAATGTATCGTCCTACTTTTAAACTCTGACTAGGTTATCACATTACACAGTGTGATTAATGATTAATTATATATCTGAACTCTGAAAACACGTGCAGTTTGTTGCGGATTAGGTAGTGTACCTACAGAGTACAGAGCCAGTCTATATCATTTTAATGGCGACTGAGCACACTTCATTAATACATTTAACACTGACAGTAATTTAATTATAGATACCTATCCACTTCTTCTGCCCGCAGCCACAGATGAGGAAATGGTTTCCGCAGTTTCACAGTCCACTCTTGAATAATTATATCTAGGTAAATACATAGGTATATACTAAGATTTAAAAAAGGTCTGGGCTGATAAGAGTTTGATTAAGATGTATAAAACCTGTTATGTGATAATAGGATATAGGTAGTTAACTCTATTGTCAAATACCTAAACAATTTGTTATTTGTAAAACACACGATAACACTTATTTAATTTATTTACATCAACAAGGAAGAAATTGTAAAAAAGCATTCGTGTAGTTCTTTAGTGTGAATTCTATGACAATAACAACATGTTAGAATCATGCAGGAACGTCGTTTTTCTCGCAAGCTGTGTCATATCCGAGTCTTGTTTGCATTTCTCTGGCATTGGCTCTGCTCCAATTAATGAGTTCATGTTTCGCGTTCCAGGATCCGCCCGACCCTGTACCAGGGAACCATAAGCATCGAACGAGCAAACGATACAAAAGCGATCCGTACTCAGTACGAGGCAAAAGACCGCGGACGACGGGACGAAACCCCGAAGAAACGACTCGGTGACGTCAAAATGGCGTCCACCGACACTTCGACCGCCAGCAGTCAGATCTCCACAGACGAGCACAAAAGAACCGTCGACGAAGCATTCCTGAACAAACTGAAAGGACTGGTCGAAAGGTTACGTTTCGATAATGCGACCTTGAAGAAATCGCTCGACGTCGAGCGGACCGAGGTCAGAGCGCTGAAGGCCCGACACGAAAGCACCCTACGAAACATGAAGACTGAATTTAAAAAGAAAGAAGAACTACTAGAGAAACAGCTAAGAATAAAAGTAGAAACACCTTACGAGGAAACAATAAACAACAGACTTGTAGAATTAAAGAAACTAACGACAGAAATTCAGTCTCTGAAATCGGCGAACAAGGGTCTTCAAGTAAAGCTCAAGGTAAGTCCACGTTTCTGTATTAAATAAAACTTCTAAAACAAAGGAGATCCCGCTAACAAACGTCCCAATCAATAGAACATAAAACACTTCTCTGATACTGTCCATGTTCAGAGGGCTTCTTCGTTTCTGGGCGGCAGCAATTTTACGTTGCAAAGCGAAATCTTCGGTTTGACTCCAGAACTGTGTTATTCCTGCTTGATTTAGGCTACCCAGGACGAAATCTACTTGTGGAAGGAATGGGCTACCATACCTGAGTCCGTACACGATAAAACAGGGGACTGGGCATTCCTGGACCACGTGGAAGATTCCACGTCCGTTGTGCTGGTACGCTGGTTTACTGTGGATTGTGTTAGCATCAGACTGTCTTAACAAAGTAGCGTACTGAAACTTTTCGTTAACGATAATGTCCCTTATCTTTTTATCGTTAACAATTTCAATTCGGTTCTCGATTAACGTATAGCTACTTGGGGTGATGCTTTTGTTGAAAAGCTTGAAGTCGCGGTTGTGGACTGCTAGGGTCAAATTGGAATACAAAACTTCATCCACAGTGTTTATTGCGGGCCTAAACTTGGTTGATGAGAGAGCTTTGTAGATTACGCCCTGGAACAAAGAAAACGTATATTTTTTTTTATTCAGTTATGCATTTTTTGATATTAGGTAATGTGATATATGGAATAGTAGACACAATATGTAATATTAAATGAAACTTACATCAATAACGCAGTTAACGATTAAAGAATATGTCATGATCAACGCGATGAGAACTCGAAATACGGGTCCACAGAACTTTAAGTTTAATGTCTGTCTGAGTAAACACTTAATCAAATCCATTGTGGTATCTCCAGCTTTCTGTGTGTCATCGAGATCACAGATCTTGCTTTCAGTTTTTCTGACGATAATTGAGATAATTATAAATGCTATAACAATCAAAATGAATACGAGCATCAACAGGTTCGATATTAAATTGATCGTTGTAGTAAACGTTGCCTGCCTGTCAGAGTTTTCGATTAAAAAGCATAGTCGGTCTTGCATCAGAGGGTACGTCGTATCAATATAGCCATAATACGAGTTTTTCAAGATTCTGGAGCTCAGCTCTAGGTCTGAGGTGCTGTCCAGCAAGTCTGCCGTGACTCCTGTAGCTACTCCATTTGCGAGCAAATCCCCAATCGTGTTCCCATCCCTGGGAACAGTGGGTACACATGTGCCATTCAGGTAACTCATAACAAGTTTCTCCAATTTTGAATCGCACAATACTGGCCCAGTTTCATCGGATAAATAGACTTTTCTATACACACTTACTTTCAAAGCATGGCCATGTAAATTGTTGTAAATACGCGATAAATAGCGGCTTAAATTTTCCACTTCTGAAACATCCTGAATCTCTTCGAGGAAAGGGTTGTATGTGTATATCTTCAAGCGATCGCTCCACAAAATAAGAACAGAATTGGTAATGCTTCTACTCAAAAGCAGTTCAAAGTGGTTCTTGACCTCAAAATAAAAATACCTAGTGACGGTTACCACCTCATTTATCACATAGATGACCGCACTTCTTGGTTTGAAGACTCCTGTTCTTTCGAGAATGTCCATCACGTACTCGCTTGTATCGACAGACAATACACTGGAAGTCACTAAATACGCAGTTGTTCCATGCTTATCCAGACGCGGTCTTGATCTACTTCTATTCGTATCAGGACATCCATTTAGAAGAAGAATCGGGTATCCATAGCCGTAGTTTTCTGTAAATTTGAGGATTCTATTCTCAAAGTAGGTGAATTCGCAAAAGGTGATTGTAAAGAACCACTGTCGGAACGCGTTGTAGATTTTATCAACGACTTCAGATGCGAAATTTGATTTGTGCGCTACATCAGCGTGGTATGCCATCACTTCTTGGAACAGGATACTGTTGGGATCCTGGCCTTTTGTCTGATGATTTAAGAGGAGGATTAACAGTACTGTAACCTTCATCGTCACGACTGTCGAGGAAGGGTGGCCAGCACGTAACTGTAGCTGAGGTCGTTTTGATAAATGGAGCGTTTGAAATCATTAGCGAATGCCATCATACGTGCATTGTTTGCTTAATAAAAGCATGTCAATTAGGGGCTGAGGGAAAATATTGTCGTTTAATCGTTCGGAATTCTGTTCGCTGTTAGGTACCTAACCTACCTATGTATGTATATACCAGCTGAAAGTTTTTAACGATGTTATCGGATATTTATGAAATTAGTGAAAGGAAAATATTTGCTATGAGTTCATTTAGTTTGCTGAGGGTAAACAATCAAGTTTATTTTGGACTAGGAAGGGAAGGGCACTTTGTGAATGCTTTTTGTTTTTTTCTATCGTAGCAGGTCTTCTGATATACCTTGTTGGTATATATTAACAAACCTTCAAGAAAATCATTAAGATTGATTTCATAGTCATCATATTCCTCAAGTTCAGAAGCATATGACAGATATTTCCCCTGTTAGGTTATCCCTTGTCTCTGTTTTTTTAGCACCCCTTGCCTTACTTACCCTGTCTGTCTTCTATCCTTCTCGTCCATTCTAGTCTGAATTCAAGTAAATTCCTCAGGCACACCACCACCTCAGGGCTACTCTAATCAAGAAATTGTTTATCCAGGGTGCGCAAGCTTAACAGATACCTATTATGGTTAATCCTTTTGTTTTCGCACCCCTTGCCACATTTCCCCTCTGTCCTACAATGCTGGCTGTCTTAGGTATATCATTCTAGTCTGAAGTCAAGTGAATTCCTCAGGCTAACACCACCACGTTCGGCGTACACGTACACTAATCGAGGTATTGTTTGTCCAGGTCGCACAAGCTGCGGAGACTGCGCGTGCGGCGGAGCTCAGGGCGCAGGCGGCGAAGCACGCTGCGCTGGAGACCGCCGCGACTAGAGACGCGCGCGCACAGTGCCATAAACTGGTAAAGTTCAGTAAATTAAGTAAATAATGCTGGACAAATCACACATAATCATCTAGCCTCAAGCTAAACAGAGCTTTTGTTGTGAGTGCTAGATAAACTACTTATTGCAATACATAAGGATGTTTTGTGGAATATGGATGGATACAAGATATACTTTCGTTACATTACTTACTGATGAATTTTGAAAAGAATAAACAAATTCTACACGTAGACGATACAGTATTACCTTTAAACATGCAGGAAAATAGAAGCTCCATCTGTTATCAGAGCTAAAAAATTATAAAATTGAGTTAAAAATAAACGCCTACAATTTTTAAAGTAGCAATGTTAGACGAGTCAAAACACCGAAATATTTTTCTATCAGGCGAGACCCTGATAATAATGTTTATCTGCTAAAATCACTTTTTTATGTAATTTCTTATTTCTTATATTTTCTTTGTGAATATAGTATATTTCTCATAATACTTATTTCTGTTTGTTTTGTTCACAGCTGGAGGAAATAAAATCGAAAGAGAGGATTATCATACAATTGAGAAGAGAGATGGCGAGGTTGGCGACTGCACAATACGAACAGGTATGATTATTTTTACTAAGTTAATCCTTATTATATACTTTATACCTTTAGACATTCGTCAAATCTGACGCACGAGAATTAAAACGGTTTTTGGATTAATTACAAACAAGCTGTTGCCCGCAACTTCGTCCGCGAGCAGTGGTTTTAAAGATTGTCTACGAGAAACAGAAACAAAACATTCCTCCCTTGGAGGCTATATTTTATTTTCAAAGCATTGTTTGAGATAGGTTAGGTACCTATTAAGTAAAACAAATGGAAGGTAATTATTATAAACAACTGACTTAGTGATGACGATATTCTGGAAAATATTTGATCATGTAACATTCCAAACCGTAATACAGCTATCATCATCATCATCATCATAAGCCTATGTTAGTCCAATGCTGGACATAGGCCTCCCCTAATAAGCGCCATAGCGCCCTGTCTTCAGCTTTTCAATACAGCTATGGTTTTTTCGAATCGAATGTCAAATATTTCAAATACATAAAATCAAATATTTTTCGATTTAGAATCTTCAATATCTGTTCAATACTAAGTACCTATGTAGGTATATGATGAATGATGATTCATAGGTTTCTTGAAAATACATACCTAAGATTGAATAAATAAACAGATTGACAAACAGATTCGTAGAATTACCTACAAGTGCTGCAGGATATTTCGATCATTAAGAAATCAATAACTTTTACTTCATAAGGGTTACAAAATAAGCTCATAGACAAGTCATATTTTATACGAAATTATTAGGTAGGTACCAAATAAAAAACAAAACCAAAAAAAAATATTCTCCGTAGGTACTAAATTTTTTGCCCACCATTGGCTTGAATTGAATAAGTTAGAAAGTATGTTCTAATCAGATAAGCACCCCACCCACTTTCAAGTAATTTTTTTTATCATTGATCAAATGGTGCCCAAATATTTAAAATTGTAGGTACGTACATACATAAGTATGTTTTGGAAGCCGGAAACCTTATAATTATTGAGGAATTTGTAAATTCTAAAATCGATTGGTATTTATACCAAACCGTGGGAATACCCTCGGGCCACGCGTGGGCTTTAATGATGATAACGTGCTACTAAGGGTGCTCCAAATTAATATTTTAAGCCCCAGGGGTCGAACTAATGACTGTTCCGCAGTTGTATATAAAAAGATTTACAAAGCTATTCAAAGATTACCTTCTTCTCTTCATCAGCATCATGCATCCACTGCTGAACATTAATAAGTAATGAACAATCCACACAGCATCATCGAGCCCCAAGCTAAAGAGAGCTTTTGTGATGGGTACACTAGACTTCGATAAGGTTTTCCGCGGGGCCGCCCCGGTGGAAACCTTGATCGATGGTCGGTACTGGATGACTGATATTATGCACATACTTAAGACCATAAATTATATATTTTTTATTATACATACATACATAGAAAATACCCAGAACACCCAGAACAAATAAATAAATAAATAATGCTGGACAATTTACACAGCATTATCTAGCCCCAAGCTAAGCAGAGCTTGTGTTATGGGTACTAGATAACTGATATAAATAATACAATACAAATACTTGCAGATTGTACAAACATTCGGCCCAAAGCGGGAATCGAATCCGCAACCTCCTGCGTCGCAGGCGGTCCTTGGCCCGCCGCGCCACATCGGTCGTCAAACATACCCCGAACGGGTTTAGCCATTCACCACAATTTTAATATCTACTTCTACGAAAAACAAATCTGATAACAAGAAAAAATTTAAAATTTTAAGAACCCCCCCTCCCCTACAGATTTTCATGAAACATGGCTAAGAACACTCAGGGTCAAAATTATCTATGACACAACAAAAACTAAACGAAAATAGGTTCATCTCTTTAGGAGCTACGATACCACAGACAGATACACAGATACACGTACAGACACGTTAAACTAATAACACCCCTCTCTTTTTGCGTTGGGGGTTAAAAAGAAAATCAATATGTCATGTTTTACTCAATTAAATGATTTACAGAGTGATTCATTGAAAGGGGTCAAATGAAGGTAAACTAATTTTATAAAATACTTTCAGAAAAAATCGTTTACATTTCGTTAGCGATGCTGAGATTGAGACGGTTAAATAATTTAAAAATCTAGTTGCTGACACTAAAATAATTTTCAGTAGACTATATACCTTTGCGCAGAAAAGTTAAGTTATTAAATAGGGTTAAATGTAGCTAACACTAGTAACTGTTATGATTAGCCACAATCGTTTGATTACTTTTGTTATCTGAAATAAATAACTAATGATTGCTATCGATAATTGCTATCGAGCTTTTATAGCTTTCCTTTCGATTTGTGATTATTTGTGATATACCCTACTTTACTTACCAAAGTTATGGTTTAATAAAAACTTGAAGAACAATGTATTTTGTAAACTAGTTTCTGCCCGCGGCTTCGCATGCGTTGTTTTTATGGCAACATTTTAATTTCTATCCCACGGATCTGATATATGGGATAAAAAGTAGCCTATGTTAGATTCCAGGCTGTATATTTCAGCCAGATCTGTTCAGTAGTTTTGGCGTGAAGAGGTAACAAACATCCATCCATCCAAACTTTCGAATTTATAATATTAGTGTGATGTGATTATCGATAACTAGCTGCGCCCCGCGGCTTCACTTGCGTGGAAATTTCAGGAATTTATTGCACACACCCCAGTAGCTTAAAAATACGTAAATAATTCATTATTTACTTGATAGTTTATTTATACCGAGTTTTGAGTGAATCGAACCAAGGAATAATAATTTACCATAGAAACTTTACCACCCTTTTTAACCCCCTCAGAGGTTCATTTATTAACGCATTTGTTATTCTATAACATTACTTAAATCGGTTAGGCAATTACGCAGATAGGTACGTGGTAACAAACATTCACATAAACTTTCGCATTTATAAAAGTAGGATATAATAATTTTACCTTAAGGTACAATACACAACTTTGTTGGTTTATTTTCTTAGCGAGTAGATCATGCCAAAAAACTTTAGATTTATTTTATGTTATCAGTTTTGCATAATATTATAAACAGGCCGCAAAAAGTTGATAAACGAATGTAAAAACAAAACAGTGATAAGCTGACAACAAATAAAGCCGCATTTTTCTGTTTTGATATCGAATTATAAACTTTTATAAGAGCTCTAGGAACGCTTGAAAGGAAATATGAAACCAACTTAGCAAATCAGGAAGTTTCAAATAACTGCTGAAGACATTTCCTTGATTGTTATTTCGCCAATTAACTAAACACGTAATTTTACCCAAACAGTTATCATTATGGGATTGCTTTACTTATGTTATATGTTTATAACAATATTAATTTAACTAACATACAGTTTTTTTTCTTTAAATAATTTTATATTTTAAGAGATTTCAATTTTTTTTTATTATTATTAGAACATTTAGAACTGACAATGTAGTACAGTTGGAGTTTTGATAGAATTGTGATTCATGTTAATTTTTAAAATTTTAACTGCTTAGCTCGATAGGGTGTAAGGTCTTTCCAATCTTAAGGATTTTAAATACGTTGTTTCTGACAACATGCGGGTCATATCATATTATTTTGTGCTATGTTTCTGAACTTGTGTGGTCTTGCATCGATGCCAACGTATAGAGTAACAAGTATGCACCCGTACCAGTTCACTCACTTCACGAGCTCAGACAGAGTTTCGTTGCGGTGGAGAGCGCACGCGCGTCCATCTTTATATTTCTGTCATTTAAATCACGCGTTTCGTTTTCAAATTAACGTTCGATAACTGACTTTTTAAATTTTACAGTGAACTTTTAACCTCTTTCGATTTCTAGTGGACCTTTTTAGTGATTGACTATTTGTGTTGTGATTTTATGAACTGTGAGTCGTGATCTTTCGGACTCTGTATCGGATTTACTTTCTATCGCTGTAAGTAACTGTTTTATTATATTATCGCTTTGAATATAGACTAGAGAAAGTTCTTGTAAATAAAGCATTGTATCAATTAATTCACATTACGAATCTTATTAGAAAGGAGCTTTGAAAACATACCCGTACATAAAATATCGGTCATTGAATTCATTAGTATTGTTCACAATATTTAATAATTTTTGCATCAAAATGTAATTATTATCGAGCAAAGTAGTTAATTTCTAACCTAATTAGGTTGATTGGAGTACCTATTTGTAACGGAAGAAACGGTAATTGTAAAATGACTGTAACGCACGATATTGGCATTATCGGAATCCCGGGTGTTTGTCAGGAAATCAACCTACTTATCGAGTATTGTTTTACTAATGGAAGTTTCAACCGAAAATACCTATATACACAATAAGGAAGTTATTTGTAAAATTGCTAGTAAATGTACTTGTTGTCGGGTTTAAATATTAGGTTTGTAAACCTGCCCTCAACTTTATTTTAATCAACCCTTAACCATTTTATTGTATTCTCAACACTCTACAATAATATTAAGTGGTTCTACAAACAAGTGCTACCTCACGAACCCACTTGAATGCTCTTAAGAAGAATAGCAATTCGTGAACTCATTATGTAGAGTCACCCAGTTCATGCTTACACTCGATCGATTTAACTTTATGCAGTTTTTGGAGTCCGTTTTGGTAGAGTCACCCTGTTTTTTTTTCTAGGACCGTAAACTTTATGATTGATACGGTTTTGACCTAGAATTTTTATATTTATAATCTGGTTATTAAGGACGAAGTTCACATGTTGAGGCCGCTTTCCTTTTAACAACGTGATTTACGTTTTTAGGGCCTATTCTCTATGGGTAAGTGTTACTTGACACGAATTTTTCGATCCTTAAATATATGCAAAGATCGAAAAATTCCTCATAGATTAAACTTGATAAGTTTAATATATTATTAGCCAGGTTATTTTACCTTATAATTATTAAATTTTTCGACTACATACGTACCTACAAATGAATAAAATACTTATTAAGTCGCTTCTCAATACGACCTAAGTATTGCTTCCATCATTTTGTCCTACCTACTGATTTACCTCTACTCTACCTACATTATTCTATACTAGCTTCGGCCCGGGGATTCGCACGTCTTCTCTTGGGATAAAAAGTAGCATAAATTTTATTCCAAGTTTAGAGCTATATCCATGCAAAATTTCAGTCCAATCAGTTTAGTAGTTTTGGCGTGAAGAAGAAACAAAATCATAAAGAGTTTGTGTACTTTCGCGAAAGTCTTATAGATTTATGTATTCGGCAAATTATATTTTAACACTAATATTAAAATGTGACCATAAAAATGTTAATTTGAAAAGGTTATTACCACAATTAACTAGCTATAATCAAATAATGCTGGACAATGCACACAGCATCATCTAGCCCCAAGCTAAGCAGAGATTGTGTTATGGGTACTACATAACGAATATGAAACATTATACTACATAGATAGATATATTTTATTATTCATAGAAAACACGCTGAACAAATAGTTGTCTGAAGATCGTACAAACATCGTAGTTTAGTTGAGCATAAATTTTGTGACGCTGCGGCGTCCCATACGTGTAAAAAGTTTTTACTAAAAACACAGATAATAAGAGCTGTAATGTACTATTAAACCATAATGTGATTTTCACGTAGAATGCCCTTTATATAAATAAATAAAACATTTGTTCCTAGAGCGGGAAATCGAATTCGCAACCTGCGTTGCAGGGATGGCTCGCCTTCGCACGCTACACCACAGAGGTCATCTAAAGGTAGATAGAGGAGTTAGTCATCAAATCTCTGACTCCTTTTCAAAAAAGTAGCTAGGTAGTAGTACATACGAGTCGTAAATATAATATAAACATCGATCAATCGGTCCAACAACTTTCTCTCAGTACTTAATTTATCGTTTGTTATTTTCATTCATAACAGCGCGCAGCGTTTCAGCAAATCTACTTACGATTGAGATTTTATCTGTTATAAGAATGCTAACGAAAATAATGGTTTCCCAAACCATTCTTTTCGAATGTGCGATTGAATTAAATTGCTGCTTAGCTTAGTGGGATAGCGTCGAAAGCGGCTATAGTCTACCTATACATATGTAAAGATATTGCAAAGCTTGCATGGTGCTAAATAAATTCTATGGTGCAAAATATAAAAGGGTTCAAAAATGTCTTCAATAGACAAATTTCTTTAAGTAGGTACACAGGGATTGTTGTCTAGTTCATACATTATATGAGTCGAGGTCTCTACATACCAGAAAGCCATGACTATTGCTTACGCCAGTACTTAGGTATTTTTCTGTTTTCTTTTGTTTTATGTTTGTTGTATTAAAAACACCTACATATTTTTGTCACCTGATTGTATTATGATTTTATTGGATCGGTAAATAGCATAACTTAGGCGTCACCTTTGCAGCATTGTGTCGGTTGTTTATAAATTCATATGCGTACGGGATGATATTCTGTGTTCATATTTAAAGATATATTATAATAACAACTTCGAGTCGTAAAACAAACATGACGAGTTCATTGCATGCGTTGATGCATTCCTAAGCATTCACGGATCAAGTCATGTTTTGTTGATATTGTGCTTTGCAGTGATTTACCTTTACTTTTGAGTTAAACTCCAAATGGCACCGTTAAATCAAAAAAATAATTACCTTTCATTTCAATTAGGTAGTACCTTACTCAAGTAATATAAATAGAGAGCTGGTGAGCATCTGGCACAGCGCATCAGCATTGTCATACAGCGGGACAATGTAGCCAGCGACTTGGGGACGCTTCCGACTGGTATTGATATGTATCAGTTGAGCTACCTGTATTTTGTTTGCAACAGTCTGCAGTTGGCTCAATTGTAAATACTACTTCTAATTTATTTCTATTATTTGATTGTAATTTTCTTTGTGACTAAAGGCTTCTGCCCTGTTAAAAAGTAAGATAAATTAGTTCTAATGTCTTTCAACTCTTTAATTAAAATTATCCTTAATATTAAAAATATCTAATTACTTAAATATCTAGTTGAAAGTAGAACAGCTATCCTCATTTTACCGATATTATTCAATTAAAAAATATTTTTGTTTCATTCAGAGGTAAGGTTACCTATCGATACAGCTCTCTTTTTGTAAACTTACCTGTGTTTTTATAAGCTTTGTCATCTATCGTAAACTCAGAAGAGATTCTAAGATCGGAAAGGCGTGTCTACTTTACAAACTTCATCATTCTCATTAAATTCAATTAACAGAAAAACAATACGTCTACGTTTGTAACCCTCGACGGGAACAATCGACGAGGTCGTGTGGTGAACGGCATAGACTACTTGTGATACTTCTTCAAGTTGCTTTATTCAAGTCTAATTTGCTAAGTTTATAATCCAACCGATCCCATGATATTTCTTTGAAACCTATCAATTATGGTATGAAACATCATAAATAAATAAATAATAATCCTGGACAATTCACACAGCATTATCTAGCCCGAAGAATGACATAATAATGGCAGCACCGAATTATTTTCAAAAAGGCTATGCTATGCCTTTTCTTCTAGCATTTTCAACTTTGGACGTGATCAATATGAATTTTTAACGTGATCAATGTGAATTTGAACGTGATCTATGGCTTTCTTTTCAGAAAGCCTTAAATTCACTATTAGCCAACCTCAAATTTTCATATAGTTTTTAAAGTTTGTTTCAAAACCCCAAAGTGCTTTTTTCCCTTCCCAGACACAATATATTGCCATTAATAAAGAAATCAAGCCAAGTTTTACAGGACTCTTGTCTAGGACGTCAGATGTCAAATTACATAAGTAAAACTCATGTGATTTGAAATCGTTTGTGCGACATAAAATACCCATACGGTACCCATGTTATTCCTAAGTGCTCTAGGATCGTGCACCCCTGTTTTACCCACATATCAATTTGCTTGAAGCTTAGTTACCATACTTAATTTCACTAAAACTTCTTCATTAACTGTTTTATCTCGTCATTGTGTACGTGTACATTCGTTATCTCAAATGCACTCTTATCTCGAGCACTCTTTTATCAAGAGTACGGTTCACAAAACGAATGAATGACGAAAACTTGCTTGAGAACGAAGACTGTAACTTTATATATATTTTTATTGGTAACCCCAATCATCCCTATATATCTCTTTATACACAAGCTCAATTGGTCCTGTACGATGCTCATCCGTAGTCTACCGGCGGTCATCCCTGCGATATCGTCAGACCATCTGACAAGAGGTGTTCATTTCCGTTCGTTTTAGAGATCATACTTCAATTCCTTCAGGAATCCGTTATGCGGCCGAATGGTTTTCGGACTCGTGTACTGGACTCTTCTTTCCCTGTTCAATGAAAGGCGACCTACCCCCAGCATCCCGGGCTCCATCACCATATAGATACAAGTTCGTCTCACATTCTACTTCCCATTCCGTCAATAACAGTATTCACGATGAGATGAATGTAGCTCCAATTTCCACCGCCGCCTATTGAAATCAATGAGCATCTTATACCGTTAGGCTCATCTTCATCAGAAACCGCACTCGCAACTCTATCCCTGATCAATACGACTCAAAACTGAATGAAGATGGTCTTGTAGAAGAAAAACTAAACAATCGAATCTATTTCAACGAAATTACAGTTTATAATAGCAATGACTTCGTTGAATGATGTAAAATTAACGAACTTGATGCAATTATGATCTTTATTGAATTGGTTGTTAGGGAGTGAATCAGTGTGAGTGTTGCTGGATTTTTTTCGATACCTACCTTATTGGTGAAAATGAATTGAACAGCTGAGTTTCATGGCAAATGGTTTGTACTCGTAACTTATCGAAGTAGGTAGGTGTATAGAGCTAAGCTAATCTTAATGTGTACAGAGACAAGGTTATATATTATTGAAGATTAATTGACTGAGAGACAACATCCGAGCCGAAAGAATATAATTTTCTGTTGCAGTGAAGTCGTGATGGTTTAGTTGACACCTCCAAAACTCATAACAAAGTAGCGATTCTTATGAAATGGTCCGATTAACAGACGAGTGCTAACTGATCGTGAGATGAAACTATGATTCTAGTCTAGACAATTTTCGGTGGAAAGTTAAACTAAGTGTTACAAAAAACTCTTGGGAATAAGTAGGAAGAATAAGGAAAATTAAGAGAAACCATACTATACATATAGTTCTGTGAATTGGACACAAAAGTGACGGAAAACAAGACACAAGTTGCCAGAAAGAAGCCAAGTCTACAATTTCATAAAAAACTATTCTTAATTATTTTCTACTATTATTTTAAATTGGTAAACCCCTAGGTGTATTATTAATGCAGTGAAAGAGAATAACATTCTCACACAAATCAAATTATTACAACAAAACCTATCTTTAACCAAGCGCGTGCGCCTAAAAAGGGTACTATTATCCATGTTAAGCTATCATTGACGTCTTCTATTACATTAATAGCTTGTTAACTTTTACTGTGGGAACCATTGGAACTACAAAGTAGTATTGGCATGTTGAATACACAGGAGATAAATCTTCTAAAGACAAACAAAGTGATCGTAAGTTAAGAAGGCCGATTCTTGTTTCTTATAGCCAGAAAGTTTGTATCTCTTGCATAAATAAAAATTACAATCAAATAATAAATTAGAAAAAAATATATTTATAAAAATTAGAATATATTATAGAATTTAATTAGATAGTATTTACAATTTAAGCAATTGAGCTAACTGCAGACTGCTACAAACAATCTATAGGTAGCTCAACTGTTTCATTGATTCTATACCTACTTACCTATTGATCCTTATTTTCTGGCAGAGATCGCTTTTAGAGCTATTATCTCAATCTCCTTGGTCTCATTTTATTTACCGACTTCAAAAAAGGAAAGATTCTATGAACGGCTGTATTTATTTTTTTGTATATTCGTAAATTTCTCCATTAATTATGGACCGATTTTGAAAATTGTTTTGCCATTATATAGAGAACTAGTTTATGCCCGCGCGGCCTTCCACGCGTTGTTTCTATAAACGTTTAAAGGTGATTTCTATTTCATGGGAACTGATTTATGGGATAAAAAGTAGCCTATGTTTGATTCCAGGATTAGAATTACCTGTACGCAAAATTTAAGCCTGATCCGTTCAGTGGTTTTGGCGTGAAGAGGTGTCAAACAACCATCCATCTATACATCCATCCAAACTTTCGCATTTATAATATTAGTGTGATGGTCCCGAGGTTGTCTAATAAATTTATTATCGAGGGTTTGGTATGTGACCCGCAAAACTTGAAAAACAGTGTAAATATTATGGAAGTCGAAGTCAGTTTTACGTTTTTCAGAATAATCAAACTATTCGTACCTATATAGCTTTCCGGCCCTTTAACTCTGCATTTTTTGTTTCAAAACATTTTGCTCTGCTCATGTCTTTGCTTCACAGGATTTGTACCAACAAAACTATTTGGAATGCAATCCAAGTAACGAAAAACTATAGGGTAAATTCGCAAGCCTTTTTGTTACCATTGTTGACTTCTTCTATGCGTATCTTATCTACTGTCTGCCCAAGAGCAACCCGCTGCTGGGTATAGGTCTCTTCTCCGTTATGCCATTCTGTCCGGTCCTGTGCCACCTTAATCCACTCCTTTCCGGCTATCCGAACGATGTCGTCTGACCATCGGGCTGGTGGTCTACCTCTTTTATTCCCGCCTTTCATTATTTTCTTCAACAGTTCATCATTATCACCTCATTATTCAGCCTAGTGGTTCAGTAATTAGGGTTCTGTCTTCATTCATGTGTGTAGAGAAAACCCTTCCTGTATCATACCTACCGAGTGCTGCTATACATAATGTTAACTTAATGTGCTAATTTGCTTGAATGGGTCGGAATACGAAATTGGGTTATTTTGTTAGTTCCTAGCAGTTTCGGAAAATTCAGGCAAATATGGAGATCCTTAAATGGTTACTTATTTTCTTTATTAGCTACTATGACTTTATTAGAAAAAAAATTGCTTAAGTTAAGAGAGGTTTTTTATGTAAGAGGTTAAATTGTTGCAAGTAATGAAAGTTGACAACAGCCGAGTTCTCAAAAAGTGAAAAAGAAATGAAAATACAAGGGTTTCAAGTGATGATCATGATCCGAGAGCTGGTGAGTATCTGGCGCAGCGCATCAGCATTGCCATACAGCGGTGCAATGAAGCCAGCGTCTTGGGGACATGGTAAATAATAGCTATACCTACAATAATTTATTTCTATTATTTGATTGTTAATTTCTTTATCAATTAAGGTTTTCAGACGACAGACATAATGTAAGCACAGACACATTTACAATGCTCATCAGAACCGAACAAGCCAAAAGTAAGATTGAAGCACAATAATTCTGACGTGTTCAAGATTACCTACGATTTCACACAACAGATTCCCGGCGTGAAACTCACCATGTAGGAATTAGTTGCTTTTCGTTCTTCGACATTTTGGAGTTAAAAACCAAGTAAATCGCATTTCGTACGTTCTGCTTCCTGGCAAAAAAAATAGCTGAACCTTTTGTCGCATTTCGTGCGTCGAGTACATTATAATTATGTACATCTATAATTGAGGGATTTATTTAAAATGAGGATTTGTGTAAATAAAATGTTTATTTTGTATACATGGATTTCTTGCATTTTGGAATTTTGTCCTTATGATAACAAGTAAGGTAGTCAATGTTTTGGGATAAAAAGAAAGCGTACATAGTTAATTTAACTAGTCTATCATTAAAATAATTAATTTATACGAAATATTAATAACAAAGTTTTGCACCGTTGCATTTAAGTAGGTATTAGTCAAAACATAATAATAATCACCAATATTGAAACAGTCACTCTTGACATTCACAGTTTTTTTAACTAGATTTATTCTTTAGTTAACAAACTTTTACTAAACTCACTTTTTTGGATCAGCTTTTTTACAAAAAAAATAGAGATGATCGTTTTCTTGGTATCATCACCTTCCAAACCACAGTAAACACAAATTCGAGCTCAACAATCGGAACTCATTGCTATTGAGGCTTTCTCCGTGAATTACATGAGTTATTCGGTTTCGTCTGTTGCATCACAGTGTCATTAGTTTTGATGTGTTCGTGAATTGATACATAACGTGGATATGCGTCCATTGTTGTGAGATTCAACTGCCTTTTGCTAGGTTTGAAAGTTCCCTAGCTACAGTACTTAAAGTATCTAATTTTATCAAATTGTGAACGAGAGGGATGAATAAGCCCCGGTTCTGTAATAGTTGGAGGACTAAAGCTCTGCGCTTATTAATTCAATCCCGCTACAACACAACTTGTAATTTACAATACACACAAGGTACAATACCTCGAATACAAACCCGCTGGAATGTTGAGCTCCAGAGCCGGGTACTGATCGATTTTACGGGGTGTACTACCTTTGAGAAAATTCTGCCAAAAAAAGTGTTAAAATATAGATTTTTATCCCCTGGAGCCTATAAAGGTACCTTTAGTAACAAAAAGGTAACTTATTTCATAATGTTGACAAATTTATTATGCTATGTTTTGAAATGATACTTTTTACAATAAATTTATTATTATTATTATACACTCATTTATTCTTTAATCTCGTTTATAAAATACATTTTTTACTATAGAAAATAAAATGTTATAAAACTATTCTACAGTAAAAAATATATCAAAACGGTGAATCACCGGCCGCGAAGCTAGGCTCAAGCGGCCGGTGACTAGGGCTGCAAAGAGAGGAACTTCCTGACGATGCGCGCCGAGTCCAGGAGTACCGCCTTTTGAATCTGGCCTTTGATCCAACTTCCTAGCGAGAGTTTCTTGAGATGTTGATCGAGACTCTTCGCTATTACGCCGTTAACCGAAACGACTATCGGGACGATAGTCGCTGAATCAACATCCCACATGCTGACGACCTCGTTAGCCAAATCTAGGTATTTGCTAATTTTATCTTTTTCAGCTTTAACGAGGTTAACATCATGTGGTATGGTGACATCAGCGAGCACCGCCCTCCGTTCTAACCGATCTATCAGTACAATATCAGGTTTATTCGCCAGAATAGTCCTGTCTGTAATGATAGATCGGTCCCAATAGAGCGTGGCACGGCCGTTTTCGAGAACTGGCGCCGGTGTGTACTTATAGTACGGAACTTCAGGTCCAGTAAGGCCATATCGGAGAGCAAGTTGTTGGTGTATAATTTTGGCTACTTGGTTGTGTCTGTGCAAGTACTGAGAGTTAGCAAGGTGCGAACAACCCGAAAGTATATGACGAAGGGTCTCTCCAGGAAGATGACACGCTCGACAGATATCGATCGTGCCATCTTTCATGATATACTTTCGGTAGTTGTTCGTCTTCACCACCTCATCCATAATTGCACAGACAAAACCTTCGGTTTCCCCGAAGAGGTCACCGAAACGTAGCCAGTTTACTGAGCTTGGGAGATCTACATCAGGTCCTGTGAGGACCTTGTAGAATCTCCCATGCAGCTCTTTGCTCTCCCATATAGCCTTCCGATCCTGGATGCTCATCACCGTAGGTTTGCGCCAGTTCTCGTTAGCTAAGGAGAGAGGGGTAAGGTTCTTATCAACTGTAACCACATCGCGATGCATCTGGTATTCGGCTTGATGGAAGTAATTTCTGAGATTGCATACCTCACGGTTGTGTAGGGTCTTGGCGTTTAAAAAGCCTCGACCACCACATTTCCGCGGGATATACAATCTCATTACCGAAGCTCGTGGGTGTCGCATGCGATGTGTGGTTAAAAGTTGACGAACCTTACAGTCCAAGGCGTCTAGTTCAGTCTGAGTCCATCTCAGTATGCCAAAAGTATAAGTGAGCAGTGGCATAACCCAGCCGTTGAAGGCACGCACTTTGTTGCCACCTGACAAAAGGCTATTTAGCACTTTTGTAAGGCGACAAAAGAAGCGCTCCTTCACCGACTGCTTTATGTCCCCGTCCAATATACCCAACGCTTCTGGCATACCAAGATATTTGTAGGTTTCACCCTCTGAGAGAGATTTGAGAGACATTATCTCTGAAAGTTGTAAATTACTAGAATTTACAACTTTCCCTCGTTGTATTTGTATGACCGCACACTTATCAACACCGAACTCCATGTTAATAGCACTACTGAATATCTGTGTGATATTCAGAAGGGCCATTAACTGGGTTTTATTCGGTGCGAATAGTTTGAGATCATCCATATACAACAAGTGAGAAATGACCCCACCATCTCTCCGAAGGCGATAGCCTATTTCTGAATCTTTCAGTAGAGTACTGAGTGGATTCAGAGCTAGGCAAAACCATAAGGGACTCAGACTGTCGCCCTGAAATATACCCCTCTCTATTCTTATCAAATCATTGGTGGCAGGTGGATCCATTCGGCTCCCTGGATGACGAAGAACAGTGATCCACTGCCTCATACATGATCCCAAGAACGATCTTAGAGTAGTATCTACTTTATACAACTCTAAGACCCTCTCAAGCCAAGTATGAGGCACCGAATCATAAGCCTTCTTATAGTCTATCCATGCAGCCGACAAGTTCCCTCTGCCACGTTTGACCTGTTGGCTAATGGCCATGTCAATGAGGAGGAGCTCCTTAGTACCACGGGACCCAACCCTACATCCATTCTGATTATATGCCAAAATATATTATTATTATTATTATTATTTAGTAATTTTCTCGTGGCTATTCTATATTTTAATCGTAATTGCAACAACTGCGTGAAAAATCGATAAATCTATTCGACCAACGCCGCCGCAGACGTAATCCACCATAACATTAAAATTAACTCACAAAAAACTGTAATCTTTACAACTCATTTTGGTTCATTGATGTTGAGATATTGAGTTCGATGAACCACGGGCTTGGTTTGATTATGGTTGAAAACCTTTGTTCGCTCTTGTTTATCGACACTGCCATGGGCCCATCATATGCATACATTTTCAATCTTTGTTTTTCAAAGTTGTTGAAACTTTTTAAACTTTCGCGATTTGTTAACATAATGATTTTTTCGGGTATTTTTAGGGGATGCACATAGGTCCAGCAGTGGTCTGATGATGATGATAGGTAAATTTACGAGTGGCTGGTGACTTTACAAACTTCAGCAAAGATCCGTAACTATTGAATAAGGCACCTGCATGTGATGTAGAGCAAGGCAAAGCACGATTGATTAATCAATCGAGACAGTGCACGATTGGTTCATGCAATATCCATATCCTCAGGCTTATAGGTTAGAATATAATTATCATTTCATTTGACAGACAATCCAATACTGCTGGACATAGGCCTCTCCTAAAGATCGTCACAATGGTAAATTGTGCTCTTACGCTTCCCGCATTAAGTGGTTTTCTATTATTTCGTATGTTGAGTATGCCTTGCATTTATATCCAATAAATAGTTGATACATTTTAAAGGGCGTCTAAAAAATTGGGTTAACGTAGTCAGTAAAAAAATTCAGTAATTATTGTTGCTGTTGAAACTCTGAATTATCTTTCAAAACTATGTATCCTACAACCTAGGTAAGGTTTAAATTATTGCACTGAATTTAGAGTTACATTATTCTTAGTTCTTTTAAAAATTTTGTAGTGCCTAGCCCGATTTTATGCAAACACTGTCAGTTTCACACTTCAATCAAATTCATAAAATCCTTGATCTTACGGTGGGACCAGATGGGTACCCTTGGCCTTGATTTATGTCGTCGACCCTAAATCCTCTCCCAGGTTTCCGATCAAAGTTATGCAGACAAATTGAAAAATGATTTTGTTTTTGGTTCTTTTCATTTTTGCCCCGCAAGGACTGTGATTCAGTTGATGCGTTGGGTTGTATAATTTAAGGAAATATTGAATGTTGATGAAGTGTGCCTTTTGGTATCTACAAGTGAATCATTATTTTGTGTTGGTAGGTACCATGCTTCTACTATTTCCTACATACCTACCATCTTTGTGAAAACCTGGGGTCTCATTTCAATTGTGGTTTAGAATATCATCCATGGCAAAATTCTCTATCCAAATCACACAAACCATTCCATGGGGTTGTTTTTTCCAATATTTTGGCACAGTTGAATGAGCCGCATCAACCCAGATAATACATAGTAAATATCCCGCTTGCAGTGTTTTTTATATTTTTAATAGTTTCAATATATTCATTTAATTCTATAACGCCTACGAAACCGATTATTAGTTGAACACGTTACAAAACAATTATTCATATTAGTAGTCGGTATTAGTAGTCACGCTTCGCTCTAAATCATAGGTTAATTTACATACAATACGTGCAACGTACCTGTCTGTCCGTACGTTTCGTAAAATCGCCTCTGGTGTACTTTGGAACTGGTTTGTTAATCTTGATATCTCCATTAGTATGAGTTGCTTTGCATGGTCATTCGTATTTAAGAGATGTCATAAATGCCTTATTTATGACATCTCTTGCACAAGTCATTATTATGGTAACAGTTACAAATTGCTGAGGAGAAAGAAACAAGGTAACAATAGCAAGCCCAGGAAACGACCAAGCGTATGCACAAAACAACAAAACGGATGCATATCCTGCGCTCTTCGAAGAACCTATTGCTCTGGAATATAAAATATTACTTAAATAGGTAGATTTTACTCTGGTGCGAAAGTGACATCTAATTTCCCTCTCCTGTTCTGCCGTCCATACCTGTCGTATGTCTATCAATCTTGGGCCATCACTCAAAATTATGGCAGAGAAAGTTAAAAAGAAGTAATTTACAAGCCGTAGCCCCTGCGCCTCGAATCTGCTCCATTAATTACAGCAATTCCACTGTGTCGTGTGGGTTGACGTCCCGTAAGTCCAAACAGTTCGAGAGCATTTTCATGTTGATCTGCTCTACTCTACGTTTAAGACATAATCATTTTTGGAAGCACGTTAGCTAGAAACGTGTTATAAATGTCTTTTGATTGTAAGCGACACTCGATTATGAGTTTCTAATTTCTAATGGAAGTTGAACATCGATACCGTAATGTTTTGTTTACAAACATTATACGTGTTCTTCAGTTCCTTTATAATTACTGGCTTGATGACCATTGTTAATGATCCATAACTGGCAGATTTTCTATTATGATATAAAATATTGGTTTATAGTTAAACTATTATTATTATTCAATAAAGATAGGTAGCTAAAGTTTATGACTGAAAATTATGGATATAAAACTTTTTTGGATTCATTCATCGATATAATCACGGAAGGATGCGGGTTTTCAAGTCCCGCCGAAGTCGAACATTTTTGCGATATTATTTGATTGAGATATAATCATTATAAAGTATATCGATCGATTAATGTATATTTTTGCTTATTGGCATTGAGGCTCCCAAAAAAACTACTTAATAAGCAATTACTAACCTCGAATGACAATGTTACTCCCCTTTCAGGGGAAAACAAAACAAAACAACCAGCTCTTGCTAATTCCCACTGCATAACTGTAATTATAATAAAGCTAGATAAAGTCATTGTTCTCTCTGCTCCATTTACCCATTGACTGTGCTGTTCTATTAGAAAAACGAAGCAAGGTGGGGAAGTATGCTATCATCTCTGCATATATATTAACATCACGAAGATGCTCGCCAAGTGTTTTTTTGTCATGATGAAGATGAAGACACTTTTCTAAGGCAAACAAAAACCGAATCTAGTTTCTATAATCATGAGAGTTTATTATAAAAAAAAATACAATTAAATAATACAACAAAATTAACTATTTGCAATTGCAATTTTGGGTTAAAGACTGTTGCAAACAATCTAGGGGTAGCTCAACTGATCCATATCAAAACCGGAAGCGTAAGAAGAAGGTAAGAAGTCATTGTATTTTTGCATACTTTTCAAGTCGATTCGGACAAACCCTTAGAATTCATTTGAACGAGAATTCGTTGACAATGCAAATCCTTCGGCTTCCTCGGCGTTTTCGGTTCGGATAATAATGTGTTAAGCTTAAACCTTTTCATAAATTAGCAAATAAAATACTCCACACCATGTGCAATGCCTGATTTGTAAGGTTGTAAAAGTTCTTCCATTTACGGGCGGCAGTTGTAAATGGCTGACATTTCTTAACTTATTATTGAACTCGTTTTCTGAGTGAAACTTTTGAAATAAAACTAACCTTGTCGTAAGTAAAAACATGCAACTACCTAAAGACAATCCAATTAAAAAATAGAGATGTCTCACGAAGGCATGATGACATAGCCAATCAGCATTAGATGATATTATTATGATGGTGAAATTCTTTGGCGAGAAAAATACATCTTTGTAAAATCGTTGCCACTTCACTATATCTGTATCTTTTGATCGTATGTCACTGGCAAGAGCGGAGTCCCCTAACACAAGCACATGTTTGCTTAAATGGAGGCTCCCAAATACATTTATATTTGTAAAAAAGGTACTGCAATAAACGATTTTATTTATTTATTTATTTACTATAGCTTCCATGAGAAGAGGGCAAGTAGATATGGCCAGATAGTTTGCTAGATTTATTTTCTATATATATATATATAATGTTGGCCGCTGTCCTGCGCCTGACCTCCCCCTAGGCGTATCGATCTGCCGTCCCTACGGATTATGAGAGTCGGGGAATAGAGAGTGCACCTGTGTTTGCGCACATCTTGTGCACTACAAAATGTCCTGCGTGCAACATGGCTAGTCTTCGTTGAGACTTGCTGTCGCCGCAAATTTGGCTAGGAGGACATCATCATCATCGGGTATTAAGAAGATGATTGAAGGGCAAAGAATTCCATACATAGTGGATAAAGAATCCACCGGAACACACTCGTGTCGAGGTGTGTCAAATGTGTGTCTAATGCGCAGTGCCGTTATAGGCGCGCGCGCAGCGCAGGGAGCACTGTTTACTCCCAACTGGTTTCGAAAGTTTGTTTGTTTTTGGAAACTGTGGAAGGAGGACTATTGTTTCTTTGTCTTTCATCTTAACCATCATTAGCCGTCGGCACTCTGCTGAGAATATGGCTTGAGATCCGTGATATGACTCTGTAGGATGCTTTTATAATATATCGTCAATTCGTCACTCGGAGTACCGTGTGACTTGATAAACATGCAGTAGCATGTTTTTAAAGTTTCGGTAATATAGGAAAAACAAAATGTATGGAACTGTATGCAGATGCTTTGAATTTCCCGTCCACGATAACGTTTACGACCTTTCTAACATTCCACCATCGTTGTTTTAAAAGGAAATATGAAACGGAATGATAATGGTTCCATTAGTAGTGTCTATTTCCAATCTAAAGCCTGTTTGATCCGGGTTGAGCCTGCCATATTGTTCTCATGTCATCAACCCAAGATTACTCAATGAAAAAAGCTTATCTAAATCCTACCAAAAACTTACTGGTTTGTTCAATAACCTTTCCACGGCTCTTGATAGATTCGTTCCATATAACTTCTGATTTTCTGATCATTTCGATGCAGACTTTCAATGCCACGAGGGTAACGACTCGGAAAATTGATGGGATGTGTTCCGCTTCTATGTGGCCTGCGCCTGCGTCTATTGTGTATTGAAATATGTTTTGTTTACGTCGTCTAAGACAACTTGATTGCAGATAAGGGGGTTAACATGATCGGAGCTGACTTTCTACTTTAACCTTACGGAACTCCCGAGTTAAGACAGATGAGAATGTTGGTAGTCATTTTCCAAAATGTCCAGTGTTTATTTTCTTGACACACTTATAACATCAAGCTCTGCTTAGTTCAAAGCTTGATGACAATGTGATATATTTATTTATTATATTTGTCCAGCATTCATTGTTTGTTTATTTGTGTTAGCGCATTTTGTGCTCTCAATATTGCTCCTAAGGTCCCCAAGTTTTATGTGCGCTAAAATTGCATCAATCTTACCTTGTGGTTTTACTCATAGGGATCCGGATCCTATTTATACTTATATCGTAGTCCACGAACTATTTCTAACGCTGTATAAATCATTTATATTAGATCCCCAAGTACATCTAATTCATCAAAGTCTAAACATGTCGCGTACGGAATACCTAGGTGAGTTTTTGTTGCTCTCGCGGTTGTTCACCTCTACTCTATTAATACTGTAATAGGCAATGCTAGATCTTGTATCCTGCTAGTCCAGTCTATATTAGATACTGTATCCTGTTTATATTTTACTATAAAATTGATAATTTTCTTAACGCCTATGTTTTGTTATGTTTTGCGTTAGCATATAAACCGACTATTTTGTTTTTGTAAGTTTTTCTAAATACAATGGTTCACATGACAATAATGATTATAATATTGGGTATTTTTTGCCGATCAGTGTATCAATTCATCCTATTCACTAATTTTAGGAAAGAAAAGAGGATCAATATTTTAGATGGATGAATGGGTTTGGTAGGTACTTATCAAGGCAAGTTTGTTATGAATTTTAATAAGTGTCTGTATTGGATAATACAGCAAAACACCTGTTTCTACTCTTTCTCCAATGCCATATATGTCAGCGCGGTCACTTTGATAACAGAGAGGATATTAATATTATGTAGAGTGTATACATATGTACATTATTTCCGAAAACATCATTTAATTATCGAACGACATGAAAAACACCCGATGTCACTCCGCGAAGCCTATGATGTTCCCAGGAAGATTCTGATCTTTTGGCCACAGTTAGACATGATGATGAAAAATTTTGAGTCCAAATGCGGATACCATTCCCGAATCTCAGTAAAGTGGTTTGAAAATTACAACCTCAACTGCTTATATTGCTCCACTGCTGGAAGCAAGCTTCCTCCTGATAAGCGCTGTATTGGCTTTTGTCTCATGGGGAGTAATGCTCATAATCCCCACGCTGTGCACGGTTGGGACTCGGTGTTTGAATAGTTCTGCGAAAGGTGCTGCTGCTCGCCCCCCGGTGGAAGTACTACCTTAGTCGCCTCTTAAGACACTCGCAGGAAGAGTTGAGGTGGTGCAAATTAGAAGCCGGCTCCACATAGCTAGAAAATTACAATTCACACCCAAATCACCACATTTTAGCACCTCTCAATCGCGCACATTCGATAACGTAACATAAGTACCTACGTTACGTCACAAAATAGCGCAACAGTGTACTGAAACTAGCTGGTAACTGGATCTGTTCAGTTGCTAAGCAGAGCGTAATTGGATTGTGTATCCTATTTGCTTTACAAACTCCTTTTCTTAAAACCGGGTCCCTATATACGAACTTATTTAGGTAGGTATAATTACGTATTTTCCAATAAACATCAACCTTTCAGCGGCGAATACTCATCTCTCTCTTTAATTTTTTCATCCATCAGCACTAGAATCCCGGTTCTGCGATCAGGCCACTTCTCTGCAAAACACCGAATCCTCGTATTTCGTGTAACAAAGTAGACCTCCAGCACTATCATGCATCGATCAAGCCGTGTTTTGTTTTATAGCCTTTTTGTAGCCTTTTGTTTTTCAATGAGATTGCATACTAACAGTTACTATACTAACGGTGTAGCTAGTGCTAGTTTCTGTCGCAAAAACTTAACATCCTACTCCTTACTAATATTGTAAAGCCGAAAGTTTGTGAAATCTGAATTTCTGTTACCTAGGATCTCCAAAACTACTCAACAGATCAAGATGAAATTTGGCGTACGTTTAGAGCAAAGCCTAACTTAGATAATAGGCTTATTATACCGAAAATACATGTGCGAAGCCGCTGACAGAAGCTAGTGTTTGATAAGCGCATATGCGGAGATTTACCACACAGATGTCAATATGAAATAGTAACTATAGAAAAATTACAAGATTTTCTACTATAAATGGGTGTCCCAGTGTGATTTACGTGTCGCAAATGCAGTGAATCCGGCGCAACTTAGGACTGGACAGGCTGGAGATTATTTTATTGTAGGTACATAGGTATAGGTAAGAGACAGTAATGGATGTAGCATGCATGAACTCGTATTAGACAGGATGCAATATATATATATAACACGGGCGTGCTTTATGTACCTACCCTATACGAGTCATCTTCCAGCAATCTAAAGAATTTGCTCCGTATATATACAGGGTGTCCCACGTTCATGGGATATGGAAGGCAAGTACCAGAAATATTGAAGATATGAAGTTTTACCGGAAGGAAACACCCTTTATTTTTAAAAATAAGTCTCCAAATATCTTCAATGTTTCTGGTATTTGCCCTCCATGTCACATGGTCGTGGGCCACCCTGTAGAGAGTGAGTGATGATGGAACAGCTGGGGTAAGTCCAATTCGTCTAAAAACTAGAAGATAAAACTAAAGTCTCAAAGAATGCGCTTTGTTTGTAATAAAAACGCTGGAATTACACCTCGAAAACCACCGTCAGTTCCGAGAGACCCATGTAACATTATACATTTCATAACTCCCAACACTCCCAAAGAACCGAACAATGATTGGTCTCATTAAGTACTGGTTACAATTTGGAGACGCCTACGTTTCAAGAAATAATTGGTTTGTCTTCGTTCGTGGGTGGAAGCTTTCAAAACTAATGGTATTCAAATCATGGGATGTTTTTTTACGGATCTAGATTGTTATCAAACAAAAGCCACACCATAGCTGCCTAGTTGTCCTTGTGTAGAGTTGTTTATTTTGTTACAAAAAATTTAATTAATGGATTAGGTACATGATTGTTTATTATTATGATAATCTGATGTGACAAAAATTGTATTTATAACGAGCAATAAGGTTCACCTCACCGCTCTCAAAAGTAGATAGGTAATTGGACAGTATTTGGAAGCTAAGTTTTAGGAAGATCAGTCACAACGTGATGGACTGACGATATTATAGCGAACGCAGTCAGTCGATCGACGGAGGCCACTCTGAACAGCTATTTATGGCGTCGTTTAGGGGAGGCCTATGTTCAGCAGTGGACATTTATGTGCTGGTGGAAGATGATGGTTAAAAAACGTGTTCTCAATAGCCAGGAGCCATTCTACCAAATTATTGACGACACCGTCCCTGCTCCACATTTCCATAAAGAGCGGAGTAATCATCTTCCAGCGCATCCGGTCGGAAGCTGCGCCTTGCATTGTTCTGCCCACTGCCACTGTCGTAGTGTTATGCAACTGGGTTTACGAAGGGTTACAATGGAAGTGGGCTAACCATCAATCTTTCAAATGGTGTAGGTTTGTCCCATATACTCTATGCAAACAGCACGCCAAATATCAGTACGAAACGATAACCTTTAGCTGTTTTATTGGTGTATGGTTACTCCATTTGACTTGGTACAACAAAGTTCGTTACTATTTTACAAGTTAAGTATCATAGAAGAATAGAATAGAATCGTTTATTCGCTAATATTACAATGTTGTTGTTGTATCAGTGGTATCAATGTAATACTACCGGTAGTTTTGGACTGGTGTGTGAATAACAAGTCTGGTATCAGGGGTTAGGGCTTCTTCCGCTTTTGCCAGACTCTTTTATCCTGTGCTTCCTGCATCGACGCCAACTTGCACGCAAACTTACAGACTAAATTCTATGAATAAACGACTTCTATAATTTAATGATAGAATTTTGGACTGAGCGGCTCCCCCTCTAATGAATGACAAAAATATCCCCTTCTGAAACTATCATTGCCTGATAAGCAACAGCAGTTTTAGAAATAAATTTTGTTTACTTCCATGGGGGCAAACAATAGCGTGTAGAATGCAACCCCTTTCAAACTTTAAATGATGCGGTAAAAGTTTGACACGACCTTAGTTCATAGAAGTTTCCAGCCAAATATAGCGATTTAGTGTAATTAAAAACGTACCTGTAAACTAGCGTGCAAAACTCTGCTGTCTCTAAATTGAAGGTGTTTTTCAGGTCAAAGTCATTGAAAAAGCACGTATAAAATTCAGCAAACGCTACGAGTTTCTTTTGAAATTAGTTGGTATTCGCAATCAAAGAACCAGAAACTGTATGTAAGATTGTATCTCTTCGAAAGTAATACAATAGTTTCGCTCTTATCTTCCTTTCGTGCTAAAATAGTTGCCGTAACAAATCTGACACGAACAAGCTTGTAACTATGTATTACTAAAGCTATGTACATGGAAAGCCTAAGAGCCTCTGATAGCGAAAGTGGCCCTGTTATCACAACCTGTTGATAACACGCACCTTACCAATGAAACTGGAAGTGTGAGAACGGAATTAGAAAAGCTTAAGAAAAAAGCTTAGACGGTAGAGGTAGATAACTGTAGTTCCCATTCAATAATAATAGGAAATCACATCTATATTCTCTAAGTGTACCTAACTTTTTGTTTAAATCTGAATCAAAACTGATCTTTAAATAAATGATTTAGAATACCATCAATACAATCAGATCAAGAGATTAGATTATATTATCTGGCGAGCACAATTGGAGGGCGTTATAAGTCATAATCATAACATAGTCATCAAGTTTGACCAGCGGGTTGGTGACCAATGTAATGTCAAGTAGGTTCAAATAAATTTACTAATTTTAATCATTGCATATTTACTGCAGGATGTGGGAAATCGCGTTGATAGTCTCTCAGGGTTTTGTTCAGTTGTGGGAAGACAGGTTTAGAACAGAAAAGTAGAGGACGTTGCTCGTCACGTTGTGAGATCTCAAAACCCTCAGAAGGTCACCACGAGCTGAATTGGAGGCGTCTTTTCAGGCATTCGCTGCCCAGCCTCTGTTCTACTCGCGGTGGTATTTCTGAATATACATTCATCGTGGGCACCCAAAGTGTTTATATAGCCAGTAATTGATTTGTTATTATCATAGATAAAATTGCTGCCAGGCTAGCCAGGCTGTAGCTCACAAGATTTCTACTAAAACTAATATACAAAATGGAAATCTAAACAAGTCGCGGTAAAAAGTGAAACCGTCTTGATTACCATAAACTAAAGGATAATTACAACAATTACGCTCATCGGCGCAGGCGCAATCGTTGCATATTTACTGAGATTGCTGTAATCAGTGGACCGGCTTCAAACCTTTCAGGGTTTATAGACGAGTTCACTTTCAGGGCTTAGGAATGATGACATTAACATTAACTTTTTATTACATTATGTTATATTATGTTTAAAAAAATAGAGATCTATTCAACACCATTTCAAAAGTCTACATAAAGAACAATCGAAAAGTCATCACACTAATATTATAAATTCTAAAGTTTGGATGCTTGTTACCTCTTCATGCCAAAACTACTGAGCTGAAATTTTGCATTGAGGTAATTCTAGTTAACATAGAGGTTTTTTATCCAGAAAAAGGTGAGCATGTACCTCTTCCGATAGCGCAGTACACTTGGCACCGATCAAAACACATTTCTATTATTATATATTTAAATATACATATATAACTACACTAATATTATAAAGAGGAAAGATTTGTATGTTTGTAACGACTAAACTCAAAAACTACTGGACCGATTGCATTCTTTCACCCTTAGAATGCTACATTATCCCTGAGTAACGGCTTTATTTAAATGTTTGCAAAATAAATGTCCCCCCGTGCGAAGCCGGGACGGGCCGCTAGTACTATATATATTTAAGACAATCATGATAATTTTAATTTGTCCTCGTTTTTTGATTTCTTTTAGTTATCTGTATAATATCTAAGCTGTTTTCATATTGTGTACTGATGTATCAGATAAGAACGTATTTCATTCATTCATTCAAAAACGCGTGGGAAGCCGCGGAGAAAAGTGTGATTATAAAAGTTTATTTGTATAGTAATACAATTAAGCTATTTCATAAACTCCTTCAACATAGACAACAATATTTAGGAAGAGGTGAACCTTAGCTGTGTGGTGCCGACTTAGATTTGCACCACCCCAAACCTTCCCACGGGTGTTGTAAGAGGCGACTAAGGGATATCCACCGGGGGCGGGCAGTAGTGCCCCCTGCACAACCTTATATAGAATTGTTGACCACTGAACTGCGATCCCAAATCCGTATGCCCAGCGTGGGGATTATAGGCACTACCCCCACGTGATAAAAGCCAATAAGGTGCTTATCAGGGGGAGGCCTGCGTCCAGTTGTGGACCAATACAGGCCGCTGAGATTGAGGAACCTTAGTCCAAGCTACCTTCTGTCATTAAGGGTATCGATAAATATATATCAATAAATTTTCCGTGTATGCTGGTTTTTCGCAGTAATTTCCTGCTTGCATTAGCCAACGCCCTGCAAAAAGCCTCGTTAGAGAGAGGAAGTATTTTTACGAGATTGGACGATTAACCTGTTAATAGTTATACTAGAACTGGATATTAAGTACACAGGTTACATACGTGGGTGTGGGTTGGTGCGTACATTTTGTATTATGTATTTATTTCTGGAACAAGTTCTTATTAATTCCAATTACACTAGTATTTTTCTTTCGGTGTCTTTCTGACAATATAACAAAAATTTGTTAACTTAAATCCTATTAATCCTACTAATAATATAAAACCGAAAATTTGTGTAATCTGAGTTTTTGTTACCTAGGATCTCCAAAACTACTGAACCTAACTTGAGACAATAGGCTATTTATTATATTGAAAATACCTGTGCTAAGCCGCGGGCAGAAGCTGGTAATACATATAATGTACTTGGATTACCTTATAAACTTAGGTAAAGTTCTTTGGTAGAATGGTAAGTTTTACTTGACTGCGCAGGAAGGAGGATCCAGTTTTTTTTTATTTCCGTTTCTAATGCGCGTTGATTTTTTATTTGCACACGCTGTGGCACCCTGATAATGGAAAACCACTATACCTAGGACCACTTTCTCATGTTCAAGTTTCATGTGTGATTTTCAGTAATTTAACGTCGTTAAATATATAAATTAATAATTTTAACGCAGTAGACTTTTCTCCGTAGATGATGATGATGCTTGTTTAACTGATCTGTCCGGTATGAATTTGTCTAAGTTCTTTTAACAACGAATAGTATCTCGATTGTTATTTAAAAACAAAGGGGTTACGATACTAAAGAAATTGGTGGTAAATATTTTACGAGACTGGTATCGTTTAAAGCCGTTTCGTTTTCAAACTCTTATACGCACCTTTTTCGCTGCGCATCTGCAATTACCTATACGTTGTAAGAAAATATCTTTATTCATAAAAAAAATTACAATCAAATAATAGAAATAAATTAGAACTACTATTATATAATTATATATTTATGAGTAAATATAAATATAATATAAATAACCCATACGTTGTTGAAGTTTTTTTTTATCGTTATCAGGTTTTATTAACTTTCCATTCGTGTCTTTATTGACATAAAATATCTTGGATAGAACTGATTATAGGTACTCTTTTTATTTACCAAGCTGTTTACCAGAGTTTTTTAAGCTCTCCTTGGAGGAGACCGACCTTAAAACTATTTTAAAAAAAGATCTTAGTTTATTTAAACTACTTAAGTACATGTTTTAATGATGACTTTCCAACGTTATGGGTTTGTGAATGATCGTGAAAGTATGATTGATGATGTGTCATCATCCTGGTCATTATACAATCGCGCTATGAATGGACAATCAGTACTGAACAGTCATGTGTTAATGATTTCTAACATAGCGAGCAAATGTTACCTTTCTAGTATGTATGCCGCCACCGGATTGTAGAATCAGCCAATTCTACAAACGGGAGAATTTTGTGATCCAGCAGCGACATCTAAGATAGCAATTTAGTACCTACCTTTTTAAACTTCTTTTGTTTACGTTTCCTTCCTTTTTATTACGATCGTTATAAAAAGGACGCCAATGCAACTGGTTACGAACATCCGGTTTCGTACGCAGCCCATAAAAAAAAATTAGGTTAGTAAAGTTTTGGCGGTATTTGAATTTTCAAATTGACATAACTGACGATCACGATTCCTTTGTCAGGAAATGGATTCGTCTATCAGGGTACCCTTGTTTTAATCTAAGTACGGAGCGATCGCTTTACTGACCGAGCAAGAACAAGCATACAATCCCGGACTTATCTGATTATAAAATTTAACTAATATTCAATTAATGGAGAAGCCTTTATTCACAAAGAAAATTATAATATAATTGGTATATACAATTGAAACAATTGAGCTAACTGCAGACCGTTGCAAACAATCTACAGGTAGCTCAACTGATCCATATCAATACCAGTCGGAAGCGTCCCCAAGACGCTGGCTGCATTGCCCCGCTGTATGGCAATGCTGATGCGCTGTGCCAGATACTGACCAGCTCTCGGGTCACGCGTCGCTTCGACCAGACGCTCAGATAATTTTTTGAAAACCCGAAGAGCCTCGGTACCCCACGGACCTAGGGTCTCGACTCCAAGAGGAGCAAATGTGTAGGCTCTGTCGAGACCTGCATATTTGCGCCTCTTGAGATCTTCGGCCAAATCTGCCGCCACGCCTGCCCTCACGGATGTCCTCGGAAGATGGGAAGGCGCAAGTGTGTCGACGCATGTAGCGTCCCACACAATGGGCCTCCCCAACTCCCATGGGACTAGTGTCATACCGTCGGGCCTTTTACCATCGTCACGTAACAGACCATTCGGTTCGAGAATAGCTGGTACGTTAGCGGTGACAAAGGCCCGCCGGATGATTTCGTTAAGGCTGGCGTGGCGAGATATCCGACCGGCTGCCCTAGTACACGATAATCCGTGATGACCAAGCTGTTCGACAGCAGTACCGCACTGGCATTGATGAGGCGCGCAACACCTTGCAGCCAACCGAAGACATGTTGCGATACGGAAAGTTACGGGATCCAATAAAGTACCAGTGTTATATGAAGGAAACGCTTGCAACCAATGTCCTGACTCCCATTTAGAAACGGCCAGGAGGCGGGCACGATCCGCAGAGCTGGAGCACGTTTGTAACAAACAATTCCGTGTCAACTCACACAGAGGCCCGTCCCATTGCCGTTGGGACAAAAGTGATTTTGGGGGAGCAGCATCGGGGCAAGCATTATGCCAAGCCGTTCGAGCTTCGTCTAAAAATTAAATTTTTAATGACATTCCAGGCGGGACCAAACGAGAAGGCTTTAAAATTTTGTCAACTAAAGAACTAGTGCTGTAGACAGAAGACAAGAACAAATTAATGGAAATAAATTATAACTAGTATTTACAATTACAATATTGAGCTAAATGCATACTGTTGCAAACAATCTACAGGTAGCTTAACTGATCCATATCAATACCAGTCGGAAGCGTCCCCAAGACGCTGCAGTGCTGGCTGCATTGCCCCGTTGCTGTATGGCAATGCTGATGCGCTGCGCCAGATACTCACCAGCTCTCGGGTCACGCGTCGCTTCGACCAGAAGCTCAGATAATTTTTTAAAAATCCGAGGAGCCACGGTACCCCAAGGACCTGGGGTCTCGACTCTAAGGAGAGCAAATGTGTAGGCTCTGTCGAATAACATTTAGTTAGACCTAGTAGGGTTATGATGAGGAGACTTAAATACAGATTAGAGGTACTAGTTTCTGCCCGCAACTTTGCTCGTGTTCTTTCTATGGAAACGTTTAAAGGTTATTTCTATCTAATGGGAACTGATTAATGGAATAAAAAGTCGATGTGTTGATGTATGCTTATTCAGCCTGATCCGTCCAGTAGTTTTGGCGTGAAGAACTAACAAACATACAGCCATCCATCCGTCCATTCAAACTTGCGCATTTGTAACAGCAGTGTGATTTATTCTGTGTTCGCCTAAGATGAAAAATTTAAATTGTTTTCATTTAACTGAAAATATAGTTCAGTCTTATCATATTTTATTGTTGAAGCTTCGCACCAAATCTAGGTCTTCCGCTTTCTTCATTCACGTCCACGGTCTGCGATTTCTACTTCCGAATTTGAAGTCTAGGCCGGCATAGGTTTATTTTATGATCTTTAGACTTGGACGACGTGGTTTAACTTTAAAAACAATGCGTGACCTCTGTTGACTGGTAGCGAAAATCAGAACGGGAGTAGAAGAGTGACTTGTATAGCTCATCAAAATTTAGTAGAGCCATGGCAAGACTTAACTTTATAAAGGCCTATTTAAAGCTACGGTATTCACTACCCAGAGCGGCAGCGATAAAATGACAGCGTGATGACGCTCGAAACATAGCTACTAACCGACGACGTTGAAGTTTCGCTGCCACTCTAGCAGCCAGCGTTTCGAACGCTGATCACCTTTAATTAAAGCCTCCCGGCTTTTACTGCGAGCGGAGCGGACCCATTAAGGACACCGTTTAACTCGCAAGAGTAAATTGCATACTTGTATTTCGACCTACAAATAGTCGTGGGGAAAGAACTGAGCGATCAGAAAGCTTTGAACTCCGCTCACTCATCTCTCATTTCCCGTTCATTTCGCCCTTCGCCCTTTCGCGGTGGAAAACCGGCTTAATAATTTTCTAATCAAAGATCAAATCTTTGTCAACTTCATAACAGCAAGAGATACTGCGAAAGAACGCAGGCAGATACTGGATGCGGCAAGCTGAAGACAGCGCGCTATGGCGCTGATTAGGGGAGGCATATGTCCAGCAGTTGACTAATTTAGGTTGATGATGATGATAACAGCAAGAGAAATAACTATTTGACAAGAGATTTGAGCAGTTATTAGATGTCATACTATACCTCCAAAAATTCACTTTATAACTGCAGTTGCAACTTGCAAGTTACCACACGGTAATGTTGAGCATTGTGCCAATTAACCACGTGGTGGCATGAGGTAGGTATGTGTGACGGACAAACAGACCGAAACAACAACTAATTATACTTGTTAAATTAAACCAAGTAGTTATTAAAACACAACGGGCGACGCAGAAAAGTTTTCACGTAAAAAACAGTAGCTATTCACGTCAACGTAAGAATTCGTATTGTTTTATAGGTTTTAAAATTTTATTTGGTTACAAGTAGTAAAAAATGGGTTAATATGCGGGACTAGAAGGATTAAAGGCATGGTTGGTTTGAACCAATGACTCAAAGTCCTTAAATTTGTTATGATTAAAAAAGAAAGAATGCTATAACAGTGGGAGGTCAAAGCTGCCCTATACTTATAAATTTTAACAATCTTATCTAACCAAGAAGCTTATTATTTACGACTTCCGAAAATGTCATCAGACCAACATCGTAGTTAACCTTTACAAACTTTCTTCTGTCTGTTTAAGTATTACACAACTCTTGCCCTAAAGAAGCAAGTATAACCCAATTTGTTTAAATACTTCATAAATAATTATTAAATTTTAATGGCTTTTTTTCTTGTTTCAGGTGAGAGATACTTCCGTTAAAATGCGTTCTCGGAATTCTGAGCAAATAACTTAAAGGTAATTAAGCTTTTACATTTTGGACCAAAGCACTTGCACGAAAGATAAAAAGGGGACACCTTTCGTTAAGGAAATTAGGATCAGTAGGTATCTATCTAGTAGACACATTTACTGAGGGATATAGAAGTCTTACCGAATCAGATTAAATTAATGTTAACACAATTTTTCTTCTAGATATTGCTACAAATATTATTTTGCTAGGTTATCAAAGCATTATTGTACGAGCTAGCAGAAGACGTGGGATAATAACAGATAGTACTCATTCAACAGATGCTAATACCTACACAGATAGTGTCAGGATTTCAGGTCAAGATCTCTGTAACCTCTTTGAAATTGACAACATGATTGCTGATAGATTTATTATTGTTTACAAATATATTCAAATGTAGACAATTAATAAACACTTGTCAATTTGAAGATTTACATTTCCTTAATTCTTTAGACTCAAGACTAAATATTGTCATCGTGGCATATTAAGCAAATATAGTAACAGAATGGTTAGAATACGGTTTAGGAATCTAGATTGAAATGAAAATTAGTGCCCATATTGCCTCCTCAGAAACCGGGTAACATTATATGGCACATATATTGATATGACAAGTCCCCAAACTTCCATACCATACAGTATTAGGGTTATACACATATCTACACCATATTTATTTCATTTACGTCGTTACAGTATCATGCATGCCGTCACGCCCTTGCTTTGTAAAATATGGTTATTATCCCATTACGCTTTGTTAGAGCAGTCATGCAAGAAGCGAATTGGCTTGTCCTTGGCCCAGAAAATACGAATCACTAGAAAATTAATTATTGTTTTGTTGTTTCAACGTAATAAAGTAATTTAGTTAAAAGGTGTCTAATTAATTTGTTACTGTGATATCAATATGCACAAGCAATCTGACGAAAATCATATAAATCTAATCAAAGACTCGTCAATAGCATAGCAAATAAAAATAACAAAATAATATTGCATGCATGAATTAGAGTTAGAAGGTATGTAGCACGAACTATAAGCCATGCCAACTGTAGTTATAAAGCAGGAATTAGATAACGTCTTTGAAAGGAAACATAATTATTATTTAATAGGAGATAAGCCTGGTAACCAACACAAAAGAAATACCATAGAGCATTTACCAGCAAATCAACATTGCTAACCGCTTAGAAATCGTCAATTAGAAAATACTCTGAATACAGCTGATAAAGAGTCATTATATAATTTACCTGTCTTGTGGAAAGGTATGGACATAGGCCTAACAGGACGTCTACTCCGCAAAACGCATGCGATATACAAGGCTCTACAAAACGTGCAAACGTGCCGAAAAGGGATGATGCAACTGCTGACGATAGATCTTTAGTTCAATGATCACTTAAAATATTATTTTATAAAAAAAAAACAAATGTGTCAGCTCAAAACAACCAATCTTTTAAGTTATAAAATCAAATTTTATACGTAGGTATCGTTCGTAGAGTTTACTTTTGTCTGGCGACCTAGACTTTGCATCGAATGTTTAGTTTCTTTGTTCATGCGATACATCGACATCGTTTAACGGTGTAGACACCCGACATCAGCGCATAGTGTTCTGGAAAACACGCGATGGAGGTGTAACAATACGTACTATTACCTCGATAGTGTATACGCGTGCGTTTATAATTACAGTATTTAAGCTGGATTTGACAGTTCAAGAGATCAATCAAGCTGGATTGAGTTGAGAAACTTCAGTCACGCTATCTGTCCATGTTTGTGATAGTTTAACGATAGTCGTTTCTATTTTCTTTTATATATGCATTGAAGTAAATTGCTATTTATTCAGATTAAGGCGCTAACCCGACCCAAATCAGCACCACCACCTATTATATCTTATTATTATTTCATCATCTCATGTCTTTTTGCCGACCATCATGTCCAAAAAGAGAGAACTTCGCATCTCTGCCTAGACTGTACAAAATAAAACTTTTACAGAGACATTTACAATGAGCTTATGATAGGTTTCACAAACTGCAAAATCGATTTTTGAAAATTCCTTCGTATAACATAATAAATAAGATAAAATAGGTGGTTGCGCTGATTTGGGTCGGGTTAGCGCCTTTACAACCTGGTCGGTGTTTTTGGATTATTGTTGATTGCGAGGACGTAACAAAATTTTTAACTATTCTTCTAACATCTACATTTTTTTTTCTAAAATCTGGAGTAATGTGTAGTGGTTGCCGACATTGTTCATGTAAAAATTTTATTTATCCACTTGCCTTTGTCAGTAGAATTTCTAAAACATACCTCACAAAAACAATAGCCAACATTCGTGCGATATTATAAGAAATCTCATCAAATCTAAACACGACATCTCGATTGACTCATGCTTCGTGTCTTATTTGCACGTCCTTGACTGTCTGGGCAACAATCACATCAAAATCCATTGATTTATGATTATATAGTCCATAAGGACACGATGGATTCTCTAATGGGTCTCGTTTATTTGTTTGACTCTTTATATGGTAACTGGCGGTAGCAAAAAGCTTATTGAAGATCGTATTGTGAGCCACGTGGGAGGAATATGGAATGAATTCTCGTTTTTGCCAATCAGTAATGCCTAGGAAGCCCTAGGAATTAGAAGTTGTGATTTTCTGTTATGTTGCTTTTTCGTAGCCTGATTTTTTTCAAAGATGGTTAAACCCAAAGTTTTATGATTAAATTAGACAAGCTTGCAATGAATTTTCTTATACTAATGAATGCTTAAGTGTTGTACAAGGAAAATTACCACTAGGCATCTTAATTTATGTAAATGATTGTCATGCATGAGTCAAGCAAAGCTTTTGGATAGGACCGTGCGCAGTATTATCTAATTCGATATTTCCTAAAAAGGGAAACACTTTGTACTTGGTTTATTTTATAGCTCTTGGGCAATACTCAAATGTCAATCTCAAATTATGGCCACTATACTGATTGGTACATAGATAATCGATGTGCAGCAAAGAGGCGCATAAAATAAAATTTTAATTAATGACTCCAAATCACAATTTACATGTACACTTAACTTGAAGACTACCATTATAAATTCTGAATACAAATAGGTACAACAAATATTGTAACGATTAGCATAGCTGAGTCGTTTATTCATAAATCATCAAACTGCAGTTTGATGGTATTTGGACTGTCAATATCCTTGACCAAGATAATTAGAGAACTTCCATTGGGAAACAGGTAAACGCAGGCCAAAAAATGAATTTGGAAAGTCTAGGTCTTATGATGCAGTAGTACTAGGCTTGAATCACAATGACATTAATGACTTTAAATGTGAAGGACAGAGATAAATACATAAATAATGCTGGAAAATTCACAGAGCTTTATCTAGCTCCAAGCTAAGCAGAGCTTGTGTTATGGGTACCACAGAAAAACTATAGTACTACGTATGCAAGACGTTATATTTTTTCTATTGTGTGTAAGTATAATTACAATTAATATCTGCAGATCGTACAAACATTTGTCCCGAAGCGGGATCGAATTCACAACCTCCTCCATCGCGGAACTACTCCCGCTGCGCCACAGAGGTCTTGTATATGTCGATACAAAGATCCTGGATTTGCTAAGTATAATCCATTAAGTGGTTTTCGCATATCTAACATGCACCAGTGCACTCAGTTTTTTGTTTTGGTGTCATGTTATACCAGTTCTGTAATCTACGATAGCTTACGCTGAGTAACCTTATCTTTATCGATGCCTTTCTGTAAAATCAATTTTTTTTTAACAATCGTCTGGTCGAAGCGACGCGTGAACCGAGAGCTGCTCAGTATCTGGCACAACGCATCAGCATTGCCATACAGCGGAGCAATGCAGCCAGCGTCTTGGGGACGCCTGTAGATTGTTTGCAACAGTCTGCAGTTAGCTCAATTGTTTCAATTGTAAATAATAATAATATTATAATTTTCTTTGCGAATAAAGGATTCTACCAAAAAAAAAATTGTTTGATTTTGACTCGAAATAAACGCTCTCATTCCTTCATGTAAATTAGTAGGGTTTCAATTGATAAACTTACGGTTCAAAATAACAGTAGGTACTGCTATCTAAATAACTTCGTGTTAAGCCACTTGTAATGCCAGTTGTTCTATTAAAGACCTGTCAGATTAAACTTAAATATGACCAAACATGGATTTCAGTCAGGCTAACGATATACCCTTACTTAGGTTTCGATGGATGGTTGCCATTAAGATCTAAGTTAAGCCAACTTAGCTTGCACGTGTTAAGATACGATCAATACGAGCGAGGTGGGTGTAGCGATTAAGATAACGACCATTGAAGAAATAATAGAACGGATCTAGTTATAAGTTAACGTAGCTGTCTCAGTTCTTAATAGAGTAAATGAGTAACGTGAGAATCGAGCGTCTGGGTTATGGATCGTGCTTGTTTCCACGACTGTGTTATGTTAGGTTCTTCAATAACGCATTTAGGTTGCTCCTGCAGTTGCCGCGATTGTGCAGTGCAGTGCGTCAGGTATGTTCGGTGAGGTTCGCACCGGCTCCTTTGATGCTATCTGTACTAAAACGACAGCCTCACTGCTCAGCAGAAGCCGCGGAAGCAACAACATCCTAAATGCTATATCTACCAAATATCTTCTGATGTATCAGCTCATTCAGATGACTAAATTCCTGTTTATTATTAATAACTAATCCCTTGGGCTTTAAGTACATTAATAAAATAGTAGTAGTAATTGTATCAATAAAATAAACACTTTGTTACTATTTTAGTACTACTTTTGTACTATTTTTGTTATATTACAATATCACATTGTTGTTACATATATTTCATACGGGTAGTATTTAACCCCCGACGCAAAAAGAGAGGGGTGTTATAAGTTTAACGTGTCTGTCTGTGTATCTGCGTGGTATCGTAGCTCCCAAACGGATGAACCGATTTTCGTTTAGTTTTTTTTGTGTCTTAGATAATTTTATCCCGAGTGTTCTTAGCCATGTTTAATGAAAATGAGTCAGGGGGTTTTTAAAATTTTTAGTTTTGTTCTTGTTTTTCTTGCATTTTGTTATTTATAGAATTGAGATTTGCTGCTATTTATATGCATTTTTATCCCAGGACGCAGAAAGAGAGGGGAGTTAATTAATTTTTAATTTTGTTCTTGTATAATCTTTAAACACGTTACCCAAAAGGTTACATTGAGATTTAAATCGAATATTATAAATATCATCGATATAATCAATTTATTTATAGACGCTCAATAAATCGAAAGCGTGTAACGTTCCAGAATGCGAAGCCAAAAATGGTGATGTTTACTTCGGGCATGAAAGCGGCCCGATGTCCCCAATGCTTTGTTATAATAAAATATGCATAACCTGACTCTGGCTATGCAATTATAGTTGCGTATGGCCACACACGTAATAATACTAGTGTGCATAGAAACGGAACTCACGTTGGGCTTCAAACTCTAAAATAATTTCAGTCATTTTCAACCAACACGATTTATTCATCTTCGGTGACTTACTAAGGTTAAAGTATACTCATAAACGTGATCAGACAGAATGTTAGCTGTTGTTTGACTTTTTTATGATGATTCAGTTCTCTTCGTACCAACGTAAGACACGCACGAAAGTGCTCAGCTGACTCGCAACGCAACCATACTGATACCAACAACAAGGCCAATGATGACGAGACATTGTCATATCGACCGACTGTTGGTAAAAACTTTACAAATCATCATCATCATCCTGACTCTACAGCCGCGGGTGGGCCTTGGCTGGTCTAGTAAATTTCGCCATTCGATCTTATTCTTGGCTTTTTCCTGCCAGCTGGTCAAAAACTTTACAAGTGTGTTGTTGAAAGTGTGTAACGATATCGACCGACTGGGTTGGTATCGGTCGGTCATCATCATCATCATCATTCGCGACCCGAGTTCACCCGCTGGGTATAGGCCTCCAAACTTTTGTGCTACTCAACACGGTCCTGCGGTCCTAAACAAGTTTGCCCTGCGATGTTAGAGATATCGTCTGCCCATCTCGCCGCTGGACGGTAGTTCCAACGAATTGTTTCACCATATAATAGCTTTCGAGTTTCACTTCTACCTTTCAGTCCACCAAACAATAACTAGCTCACCTTTTAAGTGCTACAGTTGTACAGAATATTGATCTTCGATTAGAAACTAATCGGTCCGATACCATCTACACTTCATACGTGATAGCTGTGATGTAATAGGTTTATTAATAGCTTTTACTTTTATAGCTTCCTGCTTATAAATTGTTTTTTCTCATCGCTGAATTTTGTATTGTCATGCAAGTAAATGCTTATTGGGTTCTGTTTAGATACTTGCAATTGTTAGGTAATATCGGCTGTTTGAAAGTTGTCTTCCTCAAATTTTGTTTAGGTACAAAAGGCTTGTTTATTATTTGACCATAAACATTAAATGTAAAAGCCTAAGAGGTTACATTATACGTGTAGATACTCAAGTAATAACCGAGCCTTTTGTACTGCAATATAAGTTTCATGGGGGACAGGTGTATAGCTTTTGGTTTTCCAGCTGCCTAGCATTTTCTGCCCATACCTCATTATTTGTTTTCCTTGGAACGACTAAATAAATAAGGAACATAGTTCTGGGCAGCTCTGACTTCTGTGGTAGTTTTGATAACTGTGTTACAGAAGTCAACGATTTTCTCTGGATCCTTGGCCCTACTGTTAAAATATATTGACATCTGGTCAAGCCCGTCCAAGCCAAGGAGCGGTTTTCGTTGTGCGTTGTTTTGTCTAGATTCAAACCCTAGATATCATAGAAGATGCAACTATAGGTAGTGACTTCAGGAAGTGGTTACTGTTCTCACGTGGTCCGTCATGGGCGGACAGCTACTACCTCTTCAATTACCTGTGGCTATACTAACTAACTTGTTTGCGGCTGTGGTTTCAATAGAGCTTCCCACATTTTTACAGTAAACGCTATCCCTATTTAATTGAAGAGAAATGCGTTGTATTCATAAAAGTAAAAAGTGTATTGTGTGAAAACAAAAGAATTATTATAATTGCGGATGCCCATGTGCAAGAATAGAAGGTCAGGTAAATTCTCTTGCAAATACGAATCTACCAAATTTAAAACAGTTACTGGCCGAACTTCATCATCATCTACAGCCTAATTTTACAAAATGCTTCGTACAGGGTTCCCTAAGCTTTGTCATCCGACGACTGTCCTACGGAATACCGGCAGTCGAAATACCGGCGCACGGTAACGGACACGAAACCGCAGATCGAAATACCGAAAGCTCATGAAACATGTGGAATTGTGGATCTCGGATGACACAACTTAGGAATTATAATAGCTCGGACTGTAGTGGACAGTCCCTTATCGTCGACCCACGTCGCAACTGGGCGCCCGACGCTTCTTTTGTCCATCCTCGGCCACCGATCAATGCCACCTGTGTTCACGTCACCTTGTGCTATGTGTCCCGCCTTGTCTGATCATTATCTAACTGAATTTTAACTTTTATGATCAGAATCACATTATTAACACCCGGCGCGACAAATTGTAGGGTGTTTACGTTTAATTATATGTAGTTCTGGTCACAGAAAATAACTCATCCATCACGCATCGCGTTTCGTCAGGTCGCTTGGCGTTTCAATTGTGTGTGGTGTGGAGCCTGTCTCCCCCTAATTATTTTGTGCACTAAATATTGTAAGTACTGCAATCCAAGGTTTTGATGAAACTAAAGCAGCAAGACAATTCTAAAACTAGGTCATTCAATACCCCAAGAAGCCTTGGAATAATTATCATCTTTCACTATAGTCTTAAACGAGTCACGATCGAGTTACATAAAGACCTCCATAGCAGCATCCTATTCAGCTGTTCATGGTCCGTTGACAATGCTGCACAATGGAGGATGGTACCTCGAAGAAGCCTTGGCCGACTGAATAAAAAACCTTTTGTGCGATGCTGTGATTTACCTAGCTGTAATTTATTAGGTACTTAATTTAGTTCCGTTTTGCTGTTTGAATTTTTTTCTATTAGCATGTTGTTTTTCTTATTTAGTAATTGGCAAATTTTTTATTTCCTTTCTGCCGAGTATTTGAGACTAACTTGTTTCATTTATCCATTTAGATGTTAACTTATTTTAACCAAGTTCTACATCTCAAGTTATTATGTTCTAGTTACGGATCCAGTATCTCTGAAATTCTGTGTCTTGCAATGTTTAATATCATTACTAGTCATATTTGTAAAAGCATTATGGTTTGGCTGTGTCACTGAGATAACCTAATATCTGCATGTGCACAAACATTCAGCCGCATAGGACATGTAAACATTGCCTAAGTGGTTCATTACACTATGTATTTGGGTTGGGTGCGGGTTTTATCAGTCTTACGAAATCATGTGTGGTGGAATTATCATTTACCAAGATATTGCAAACTTGTTATACGACTTTGGTTTTGAGCTCTACTTTGGAGCTCGATTCCACTTATTCCCAATTGCACGCAGTCAGTAAATTTTATATCGAGCTAAGGTAACTTTACATTAGGTATGGCGCTCAGAAGATCGCAAAGCATTATTGTATTGGAAAATACTAGTAGCTTTGCTTCACTAAAGTACAGAACATTCTTGCTCATTTCATATTCTTAGTTTAAATTATCTACTAATATTGCTTCGCAGATTCAAATACTTATCTCTTTATACGGGCCAACTGCCTTTGACTCGGTAATTGACACACATTTTTTGCCTCTATAGAAACTGTTACTTTTTTTAGGCGCATTGTAAATATTGAATATCATTGTTGAACTGTTATGCTCTCCAAGATCAAGATTTATCTTAACTCTTCTTGGCTATCTATCATTCTGAAGTAGCACCATTGGTAAGCAGGACTATGCCACACACCTTCTATGCAAATAAACTTGAACATTATGCCACTAATATCGTATTCGTGTGGCGTAATCCTATTGATTCGATTAAAACCTCATTCATTGGTTCTGTGAATCACGACTGGGGTTAACTACTCAATGCCATCGGTGTCACATTATCGTCTTGTCTAAAGCATCAGCGCAAGCGTGGTACAAAATAGCAAGGACAACAATTCAAAAAGAGTTTTTGTTTTGGAATAAAAAAAAAATCCATCTTATCTTTTAAAACTCTACAAAAGTTTATGACTCTTTTGACATGGACACTGGCAGAGTTGTGGCAGCACAGACACAGCGAGCCATGATATTAAGAAGTTGAAAGAAAAGCAAAAGCTGCAATCTTTTGTTCTTTTGCCTCTCACAGCCGATTGTTCGTACGCAGTTAGCTTGATCAGTGTTTAAATCTTTTGTAAAATAGCTCTTTAACTCGCCAAATTGAAGTTGGAAATAGGTCTGATCATTGATCAGTTAATTTGCAAGCACCTTTATTATTTACTCTAGTTTAATGTAGGAAGCTTATGTAATCATTTCATCATCCACCACCGCTTTGTATAATTAGTAATTTCATTTTTTTAGGGTTTTGAAGATCGAAGATCGGTTTCAAAACCCTTATGGTCTCGCTTTGTCTGTCCTTTTTTCCCTCCTTAATAACTGAAAAACTGCTGCAGCTATCAACTTGAAATTTAAAACAATAATACATTTCGTGCGCCTGTACAGATTTAGAGAAAAATAAATGAAAATAAATAAAAAATGAAAATGAATATTTTCCATACAAATTGTGATGCCGAAATTTTAAAAGATACCTACAGAGTCATATGGGGTATCAAATGAAAGGTATCATTTTGTACATTTCAAATTATTTTTTGAAATTTTTGTAGGTTTCATACTTTTTAAAATATTTCGAAAAAAGTCGAAAAAATACCCATTCCCCCCCCCCTATCTCCGAAGATTGAAGAGCGATCCATGTAAAATGTATGGACCGTTTATAGACATGGATCTATATTTTACAGGAAAAATATAGAGAAGTTTGAAAAAAGAACACTTTTTGAAAAATGGTCAAAAAGGGGGGAAATAATTTTCAAAAGGGGAGGCTTCCTCACCGAGTGGGGTATCAAATGAAAGGTATTGGTTTGAACATTTCAAAACAGTTTTTTAAATTTCTGTAGGTTTCATAGTTTTTGAAATATTTTGAAAAAAGTCGAAAAAATACCCATTCCCCCCCCCCCTATCTCCGAAGTTTGCCGAGCGATCCATTTAAAATGTATGAAGCGTTTGTAGATATGGATCTATATTTTACAGGAAAAATATAGAGAAGTCTGTAAAAAGAACACTTTTTGAAAAATGGTCAAAAAGGAATAATTTTCAAAAGGGGGGCTACCCCACCGAGTGGGGTATCAAATGAAAGGTTTGGGCATTACAAAACAGTTTTTAAAATTTCTGTAGCTTTCATACTTTTTGAAATTTTTCGAAAAAAGTCGAAAAATTGGTAAAAAAGGTTGGTACCTACTATTCTTAGGTATTCGTAAAATTGCGAAGTCTCTAACCGGTACTTTTGGTACATATTTGTTGAACCCGTTCAAAACCCTCGGCGCGCGAGTTACAGCACTTGACGGATCTTGTTTATTTTACCTATCTGTTATTAGCACTCTCTTTGCCTGAAATACAGGTTTTATACCTAGTTCAGCCACACTCATTATTAATTAAAATTATAATCTTTAATAAACCTTTTTGTTATCCTTCTAGTCATAAGTTATTTCGAATAAATTATTTTATCTATATATATAAAAGAAAGTCGTGTTAGTTACACTATTTATAACTCAAGAACGGCTGAACCGATTTGGCTGAAAATTGGTGGGTCGGCAGCTTAGAACCAGGAGACGGACATAGGTTATGTTTTATCCCGGAATTACCACGGGAACGGGAACTACGCAGGCGAAGCCGCGGGCAGCAGCTAGTTATATTATAATTATAGAGATGATCAGCGTACAAACGTCCGTCCGTCTCAGACTCGTTGACAAATGTAAAAAATTCCGTCAAAAAATGTCCAGAATAATAATTTTCTTTATTCTACGTTAACTAACTAAAACGGCTAATTTGTTAGGTATATACTTTTATAATGTTATTTAATTTTGTTCGCTCACTGTTTTTGAGCACCAAAGTTAAATAAAAAAAATGTTTGCGACCGAGCCTCTGTCAACAATATTTTGTTGTGATTTGTGCCAGAATGTGCATTGTGGCTTGGCATATCAAGTACAGTTTTATGATGATGCGATCCCTGCGTTTTGATTCATCGGACAAGTTCCATTGTTATCAAGCGTTGCGAAATACCTATGTTAGACATCATCACCATCGTTGTTTACAATTTGCATTTTTTAACGTAGTATTTATTTACAGTCAATTTATCACATTTTTCTGTTATTTTTGTTATCTGTATTGATTGCTTGTACCAAGTATCTGCTTAATAAAAGATATTATAAGAGGTGTCGTTAAAGGTGTCACAAAAATGGCTTCATTTAAACATTCAGTTGCTTATCACTACATGAATACTTTATTAATAATTTTTCCTCTTTTTCAGGTACGAGTAAATTCACGCCGCTTACGCTGCTATGTAGGCAACAAGGTATTGGCAAGTACAAACTTGTTCAATGCACAATTCTAACTTTCTTTCGTAACGAGTTAAAATAGAAGATTATTGAATTTTAGGTTTAGATTTTTTTAATCCTTATGATCTGATTTAGAATATTATCAATGTAAAAAGTATTTAAAAACAAGTTTTTATTCAGTAATTTCAAAGTCCTTGGAAAGACAAATCCAACGAACCCAAACCAACGGGTTTAGTCGTTTCGCTAAAGAGTTCTTATGGCCACCTTCTGTCTCCATCATTAGACTAGCTCGATGATACCATAAAATTGCACTGTCACCAAACTTACATAAGTAGGTATGCCAAATTTCACCTCAATCGGTTGAGGATAACTGGTCAAATATTTTGTTGCAAGATTAGTCCCATATATACTAACTGGGCAAGTTAAATAAAACCTTGTAAAAAGATATGGTACTATCATGATCCCTCTGTGGAAAATTTTTAACATTGAGTACTCTTCTAGCTAGCAACTGGTGGTTTAGCCAAATTGCAGACGCAATTTTGTCATCACCGTCACTTGCTTGTTGTGTTGCACAGTTTTGCTGCCTACGCGGTTGTTATGTCTGATGATAACGTCCTTTGATGATAGAATTGGTTCAATAAACAGGGGATATACACAACATTTGGTTACAAACCCTTTTACAATCAATTTATGGATTGACGCCAACAAAAATAAATTTGACAACAGCTTCCAAAAAGCTAGAGAAATATCGGTGTAGTATTCAGCGGAATTTAAATTTCACTTTTATCCAGTGGTTGAACACAATGGCTTATGATGGCACAGTGTGCTTCTGAATTGAGAGGAGACAACCAGTTGTTAGGTAAATAATATTGGTTAGGTAATTTATGAGTGCAGTAGACCTTGCATGTCTTTATTGTCATGAGTGAAGCGAGAAGCGACTTACTTATTAATTTAGATATACTAGGAATGAAGAAGAGTAGTACAAGGTATACTAAGGTCATCAATTACAAGAACCAAATTAAAAATTTTAAAAACATCCCGACAGATTTTCATGAAACAAAAATTATCTAGGACACAAAAAAAACTAAACGAAAATCGGTTCATCCGTTTGGGAGTTACGATACAACAGACAGACACGTTAAACTTATAATACTTATCCCTCTCTTTTTGCGTCGGGGGTTAAAAGGCCTGCAATTAATCAACAAAATTAAAGAAACTAACATTTGAAGTTAAAAGAACTGCCTCGCATTATAACTAGTGTACTCTGTGGTAAAGCCAAGTTTTTGTCCACGGATCTTTCGTTTGCAAAGGTCAATGTTGATCGCTTTTTAGGTAGCCGCTCAGTTTACCACCAAGCCACACAAAGGCGGAACCACACTTTCCCTACACACTGTGTTTCTATAACGTCGACACAGGTAAACACTTGTGTTTTATTGACTCTTTTTCGTCTTTATGGCGCTTTTTGTCGCTTTACTTACGTGTTATGTTAATGCATTTTGTTAAAGGATTGTACTTAGTGATAACTTTCTTCTTGTTGTTTGTTATATTATTTTAGGTATATTTTTCCTTATTACTGTTATCTTGCCTGCTTGCGTTGCCGACCTATTTAGCATACGTTTCTCACGTTAACTTAGCCTATCACCATTGCGTGGCGTATCATGCAATGCAAATACCACATCGCCACTCATGTATTCACAATGAGCTTTCTGCTGATTCATAGAATTAGGTAGCCATGGCATTTAAGAGGATTTTTGATTCAAGTGATTCATTCTATTTGGCCTGTTTGATGAATTTCAACGGTAGATAGATATTGTAACATCGTAATACCTTGGTAGTCTTTCTTACCACCCAATTCATTTTAAAGGTCTTACGTTGTTCAGTTATAAATTTTTGATTTTGTAAGTCTCGCTCCAATATTTATTTGTTTTAAGTATCTGAATAATGATTAACTTAAATATAAGTTGGGCCTCTAGCCAAACCATGCATAAAAACGTTTCGCATGCATAACTGTTTCATTAAATAGAAACAAAGAAGGTTTATAAAGAGTCAAATTGAACTAAATAGTCGAAGTAATTAACCAGGATCGTGACGAAGTGATGCTAATTTGATAGCTCTCGGTCGTGATTCAAAGATTCATTATCACTTGGGTTTTGTTTTAATCAGTAACGGAAATGGCATCTACTCTTTGACGAAGGCATGGGACGTTTAGCAAAGAATGTAGGTGCTGTCCTACAAATAATTAACTTACTTTATGTTGTGTGTATGATGGACAAACTTTCGAGCACAGATGCAATTTAAGATTCCTACCTGTGTTGGTGTTGTCGATGACGATCATCCTATAAAGATATTTTGAAACTAAATTTATAGAAGGCAATAAAGTTAGCTGACTGACTGACACACCATAATTTGTAAACAAAGTATACAACCCATAAAGCCCATTTAATTCGCCAATGTTCTAAGAAAGTCCATAGACATAGACACATCCAGAATGACAATACGAATGAAAGTGCATTCACTGCGGTTATAAATTACTCTGTGTCTAATATAGGAGCTACTTAATATTCTGTGTAAGCCGGAAATGTCTACTTCTACGCAGAATAGACAAATAAGACGTTTTGTTGTGTTGTTGTTATGTAAGCAAAGCTAGAGTATACAGGCGATCCTATTTTATCTAGGTTTCTTCCGGGAACTATAACGTGCCTAAATCAAAGTCGATAGTTGCTGATTAGACAGTAAAAATATGTAAGAAATGCAAAAGTACAATTATCAAACATATAAATAGCCTCACGATGAAATAACCTTGGCTCAAAAATTATAAGAACAAACATACACGGTAGAAAATGCACATTTGCACGTTCCAGTCCCTCATTTTCTAGACAAATATAATGATACTAATTCAAAACATAATTATACAATTCTTAATCCACGTATGGGTAAAATTATACATTTACACAAGGCTAAAATTATACAAGAAGTACTGTTAAAATTCCTTGGCCAACTTCAAACAATTAAAAAATTGCACGTTTAACTGTTGCTTCCAGATGATTTTGCAGTCAAGTGTGAGTTGCAAATAAAGCCTTATCTTAAAAAGGTTACTTAATTAAGTTTCTGTACAAACCTAAGTACAGAATAAAGCTCAAAGTTTGATAAGACCTAGCAAGACACCAAATTTATAGCACCCAATGTAGGTACATTTATATGCAGCGTACTTTGCAATAGTTTTCTATATATGAATCGGAAAACCATTAAATGGTGCCGAAGCGTTTAGGTGCCTCTAATTACATACACGAGTATAAATTTTTCTTTACATAAATTATGTGAGAAATGAAGGTATGATTTGTTTCCGGGAGTATTGTATAAAGTTGTATAAAAAGTATGTAGATTGCTTTATCTGTATTTAAATTCGAAGTATCGCTTGCTTCCCATGTATTCTTAATTTTTCATAGAGTTACTATCTCTAGGCTAGCTACTTTAAAATCAGTCGTCAAAAGTAAGACAACCTTATTTTTTATTTTATGTATAAAGGTTTTATACATTGGTTGGTTATGGTGTTAGGTAGTCCATTTATTTGTTTCCTTTTTTCTTTATAAAAATATATTTATTTCAGTGCCACCGTTTACTATTTAATGTCCAGTCCATCCCAAGCTTGCCTGGAATAGATCGCTCACAGCGATAAGCGCAGCCCGCCCTTTGTACTTCATCTATTCTAAGCATTTCTGACAGTATTGTTTTTGTGGTATAAAGTATTTTATATCTATTTATCAGTCACTAATATATCATCATCATCTTTACCCTATTTTATCCTACTGCTAGGTGTCTTCTGGTTAACGTTTATTTTGCATATAAAAATTTATAATCAACCTTTTTACATATTCTGTAGAAAACTGTTTATTTCTGCAAACTTGTGTAATATTGTCCATGTATAGGCAGTTTCATTGTGCAAGTTTTGAATATTAAGTACGAATCACTCGAGCAGTATTGTTGTATAATTATGAGTGAGACCTGTCTTTGTTACCTAAATAGAAATTATGTGACGCATTCTGATTAACTCATGCTTTGGCTCAAAGGTAAAAAAAGTATCATTTTATACATTGTCTTACAGAGCAGCCTTATCCTTCCCTGGGATACAACACTTCCTTGCTGAATTAAGATTCAATATCGTCAATTAATTATTGTAATCGTTTCTTTATCTTACAATACAAATGTATGGACAATTCACTCAAAATCATCTAGCCCCATATTAAGCAGAGTCTGTATTATGGGAACTAGATAGCTGATTTACGTTATATAGACTAATATTAATTCGAAAGTGACTCTGTTTGTCTGTTTGTTATCTTATCACGCCTAAACGGCTGAACGGATATCAATGAAATTTGGCAAGGAGATAGATGGTATTTTGGGAAAGGACATAGTTACTTTTTATTCAGGAAAACCGCGTGTAAAGCCGCGTGCAGAAGCTAGTAAATAAATAAAAATAAAATATTATGCGCTTAATTTAAGAGAAAGTCATAAAATTAATGAAGCAGGAGCTAACCACTAACCTAGTAATAAACTTCACGTTGAGAATACTATTGTGAAGTGATTAAAACTAATTCCTGAACAATAGATATTCATTACTTCATAGTTGACGTTAATTTGCTAGTAAATTGAAATTACCCTGTCCAAATGTCTATCCTATTACCGAAGGCTCACCTGTTACGATCAATTTTATAACTTGGTACAAAACCAAAGACTAACGTAAGTATAGAAAAAGAGATAAGTTTTATCTTGCTTGTATATATTACTAGTTTCTGCCCGCGGCTTCGCACGCGTTGATTCTATGGAAACGTTTTAAGGTTATTTCTATCCCATGAGAACTTATTGATAATAAGTAGCCTATGTTTGATTCCAGGATTAGACTTACCTGTGTGCAAAATTTCAGCCTAATCCGTTCAGTAGTTTTGGCGTGAAGAGGTAAAAAACATCCATCCATCCATCCATCCATCCAAACTTTCGCATTTATAATATTAGTGTGAAGTGTGATTATTATATTTCTATACGTACCTAACACGACTGAACGACAGCTAAACTATGTAAAGTTACCGTCCGAACCATTTAGTAGATAGATATCGTTTATTGTCAAAAAGATTTCAAGCTTTTGGTTTATAGTGCTTTAAATCCTAAGTTAAGTTTATCTTGCCTCTATGGTTCTCTTAATTATAGCAATATAGATAAGTTATAAACGCATGTTGTAAAGTCCATCACAGACGTAGCTATAATATATAGCAATATGAATCATAGCAAGGCATAGCGCAATATATGTTCTGTACAAATTTTCGAGTGATCACACACGCAGCTATAATTTATATTTCTAAGACGTCACCAAGCTATATTGTAATTTATATTATTGCATAGCATAGTATAGCAAGAAAACTAGGCCGACCATCGTGAAATGAAGGCAAAGTATATTATTACATCGGTTCAGCTTGCTATAATATACAGTATAGCACGATATATTGCTATATGTTATAGCTACGTCTGTGATGGGCTTTACGCAGTTAACTACTTGATATAAAGAATATCATCCATCCCTCCATCCATACCAAACTTTTGCATATATTATATTAGCTTAACTCTGCATTTTGATCGGCCCTCTGATGCATCACAATTTGCGGTCAACTAGTTCTCAACTGTCATTCACCCCGACACCTGAGTATGTTGGTACTTATGACAGAGTATGTTGCGCAATAACACCTCTGTGGTGGATACCTGATCTTTGCGGATTTATTACAGTGATTAGGTATGTAAAGTAATGCACATAGGTGAGCGGTCAAACCTGAATTGAGTTCAAATGATTAGAGTGTTTACGCACAATTTACTTTAGGCTCCATCACATTATCATTTGAATTATTTATTTGACGATTATAATCTCACAGCGAAAAGATACCTAAGGTTTATCCTATTTTTACTTCCTCCGGTTCCATTGAAAAATTCTGACACGTTATTTGTTTGAGATTTTATTCAGATAAATTTTTCAGATTTTCAAATTCAGGGGCCATTTCTATGAACCTGTCAAAAATCAACTTCCACGTCCACTGTCTAAATGAACGTCTGATAATTCATCAATATGTAGATTTCTTGTAACAGTCCGCAGTTATGTCAATTGTAGATACTAGTTCTAAATTGTTTCTATTATTTGTATGTAATTTTCTTTGTTAATTAATCTGATATACAGTTCATAATTTTTCAAACAATGCATAATTTTGTACATTTGCCCTCCATCTACACAAAATAATTTCCCATCCATGACATTCCCTTCTCTTTAGTTTATTACATTCAACTTTTGTTCCGTATCTAGTTCTTGAGTTAAATAAATGTCACCTCTACGCTAAATCGATTATTAGATAAGTTTAATAGAAAGCTTTTCGCCGTGTCTCGATAATCTCTTCACAGCTCTGTTAGCGAGTCAGTGTTTGCTCACAATACCCTGTGGTTCGGATCTCTATTTGTTGTTCTCACGTCCGGTGGTTTCCTTCGAAGTCTTTGACGGGTTATGACAAACACGAATGCTTACCTTAGGGTTATTGGTTCTTTCTGTAGAGCTTTGGCGCTTAAGCGCAAAGTGCCATTTATTTTATCGAATCCAAATTCTGTTACTGTGAAAGCAAGAAGAAAAAAAAAACAACATACAGACGAATTGAGAACCTCCTTTTTGAAGTCGTTAAAAAAGGAAGTTGAGCTGCCTTTTCAGTTTTGGAGATTTTTGATGAATGCATATTGTTCTTCTTAATGTGACACTGAAATTTCTTTCGCTTCTTACAATGGTTTAGTAAAAATATATTATTAAGTCAGACACATAATACGCTTCCAAAGACGGGGGCTTCGCAACTTCGGATGATAAGAACTAGTGTATGCTTCCAGTATCGACAGATTTGTTACATCGGCGGCGTGGTTAATTGTACATATCTAAACAGTTATTAAACGCCGATTCCCGTCTGGCGATGAAAGGCAACAAAGTGTAAGTAATTTTGAAAAAAAAAAATAAAATTCGTTGTTTGAAATTAAAATTCGTCAATATCTACACCGGAATGTAAAACACGGTCGATAAACAAAAGACGGTGACGGTTTCGTTACCGATTACAGTACAACACAAAATTAATTTTTTTTAAAACCCGCTGACTTTTATTGGCTGAACAGATTTTCATGAAACGTGGCTAAGTACACTAGGAAAAAAATTATCTATGACACAAAAAAAGAACGAAAATCGGTTCATCGGTTTGGGAGCTACGATACCATACCACAGACAGATACACAGATACACAGACAGACACGTCCAACTTATAACACCCCTCGCCGTTTGCATCGGGGCTTTAAAACCAGATAATTGAATTAAAATATGTTTGTTTTGAAGAAAATACCAGCGTTTTCATAGATCTTCGTTCTTTTGCTATGTCTGCTAGTGAGTTTGTGAGATGTGGATATTGTCACTATTCCAACAATAGGCACATGATCGCTATATTTATACAAACAATGCTATTGTCAAGACCTGCGAGGTATATTTGGAGTCATTAGAGAATATACATACAAAGTGTTCTCATAGACATAATTGGTTGTTTGCAATCACGATGTCCTAGAAAGTCGGTGACCGAGTTTGGTTCATGTTTCTCACATAAACTGTTCGGGTATTTTGAGTTTTTTTTATACATTCACTTTATGAAGCGCGACATTGAAATCGTAAATTCCTTTGCTCATCTTTTTACCGTGATATTCTAGAGACGCTCGAAAATAAGACTCATTCCCGAAACTTTGCTACAGCAACCATTCATTTTTGTGTAGGTCTTGAAATTAAATAGTATTTATTTATATAGGTTACTAATGATGGTTTTAGAATAGGGTATCACTAAATTTGACTTATTCGTTGTGTAAATGTTAATAGTTAATAGAATTTGGACAATTATTAGGAGCAGAAAATTAACATAATGTAATCGTAAAGTTATACAGAAATCAAAGTTTGCTCTCACAATTTTTAAAAATAGCCTTTTTAAAATTAGCCTTTTGCCTGCTTCTTTGTGCAGTAGATCATCATTATCATTAAATTTCAATCTATTTGGTCCCATTGTTAGGAATACAGGCCACCTCTTAATTAGGTATTAGAAAATGAAGTTGGATGATGCTACAAAATTAAAAGATAAAATCAATAGATACACGGCATTTTTTTTTTAATTATAGTACTCAAACTTCACACGAGTGGTCCATACCATTCGATAGATAGGGTATTTAGTACCAAAGAACACGTTGCTGTCCAATTAAAAATAAAATAGGAGTCAAAAAAACTGAATAGAACCTAAGTCGCACGGTCGCCACAATACTAATAGCGTCTATTGTACTGAAACTGAGTTGAATATCTTGTTGGAGTTCCGTTCCTATAATTACATTGATGTAAAGTTCATGTGGGAAACCGAATTAGGATGTGATTGGTACTTGTTTTAGTTGAGAAAGGCTCTGGATCACTGGAATCTATAAGTGAGTATAGACTAGAGCATTACAGTGTAATGTAACGTTCTTACGATTAGTACAATACAAAGGTTAAATTTCCTAGAGCATGCCCATTTGATGTAACGTTCTTGCAAATGCTCGAAGCTGTGTTGGACGTAATGCTCACGGCGAGTAAGCATTTACCTGTAACAGTTATTTGTAACGTGCATACATTTTTCCTCGGTCAGCGCATCTCACGATCCGCCGTCCCTGGTCGCCCACGCTCGTGCCTTTGCTCGATAAAATGCGATAAAATGTTACACCTAAAAGGTTAAATTTCCTAGAGCATGCCCATTTGATGTAACGTTCTTGCAAATGCTCGAAGCTGTGTTGGACGTAATGCTCACGGCGAATAAGCATTTACCTGTAACAGTTATTTGTAACGTGCATACATTTTTCCTCGGTCAGCGCATCTCACGATCCGCCGTCCCTGGTCGCCCACGCTCGTGCCTTTGCTCGATAAAATGCGATAAAATGTTACACCACAAGACATTGAGCGTCATGTTCGAAGTGTAGTTCGAGTAAATTTAAAAACAGCGTATGCTTAATGCTCTGTAACACGTACATAAATGCTCTAGTCTAAAGTCACATTAAGAAAGGAAAATAACAAATAGACAACAGGAAAGACATGGATCAATAGGAATAGGACAAAAATATAAGAATTTGCACCACCCTGTATCTCCCCGCGGGAGTCGTAAGAATAAGGCATATCCACCGAGGGCCGGGCAACAGCGCCTCCTGCAGAACATTTCTAACACCAAACTGCGATCCCCAACCTGCATGCCCAGCGTGGGGATTATGGGTACTACCCCCATGTTACAAAGGTCAATAAGGCGTTTAACAGCGGGAGTTCTGAGTTCAGCAGTGGACCGGTATAGGCTGTAGATGTGAGATACGGCTAGTCTGGCCGCCGTGTCCGAAATCCGGCCAGGAGGTCATGCTTTATTTAATTTTATCAACTTACTAGCTGCATTCTTATTACCCGTTGTCCTATCGTTTTCCCGTAGGAATGATGCATTTTCCCGCGGTAAACAGTAGCCTATGTTCATCAGGAATAATGTGGGTTTCTAATGGTAAAATAATTTTTCAAATCGGTCCAGTAGTTTCGGAGCCTTTTCAATACAAACAAACAAACAATCAAATCTTTCCTCTTTATAATATTAGAATAGATAATTCGTTTTACGTCATCAGATCACGTTTGTGCGTTGGCAGTAAAAAGACTGGTGTAAGTATCACTTGTTATTACATTTGGTGACACATATTACCGTTAACATTCACTTCACGCACACGATAATCTATCAGTCGTTTGAATCTTTCGTAAAGTTTTTTAACCTTTCCTGTGTATAAATATAAACATTGGATAATTAAAATTCCAAACATGTATTGTGTTCGTTATCATTATAAACACTTGGTAGTCCTACCTACAAGCACCGTTAATTTCTCCGTAGAGAATTCTAAATTCTCAAATTGCAAGCTTTGATACTAAAGAATATTTCGGGTAGATATTTATTTATCGCGTTAAGAATTCGAAACAAGTAAAAAATTATACCCGTTTGGATTTTTATTAAGTTATAAGAATATATATGAAAACTTTAATTCTGATAAGAGTATCTAGTGGATAGTTACTGTTAATTGGATCTACTAAATAGTCGGTCATTTCCTCTTAAGTCTGTATTTACTGACTTCACGCTACCCTGTGGTCTATCAATCACGAAGTAAACATCTGCCATTATAACTGGATTCCAAGAAGACACGAGCCTTCTGTAGAAAGATTGTGTAGCTGCACGCTACACATACTAATCGTAGCAGACGGCAGGACCACATTCCACGCATCAAACTATTATCTCATTCGTTACAAGGAAACGGGGTGGTGCAGGGTGCTTTACTAGGCCCGTTACTGTACAATCATCACAAGAATGTTGTTAGAATTACCTAGCTATTTTAAAGCTCATATATTATTGTAAGAATTTGTAATAAAATATCAACGTAATTTTACGAACAAAAGATTTAAATTGAAGAATGCAGGAATACAATAAAGACTTCAAGAGGGTAACACAATGAAAAGGTCAATGATACTAAGATGACTAAGGTTACCTACTAGTATATGAAGACAGAATTCTTAATGATGTGGGTGTAGATTTTTTTAGCAAAACCAATATTGCAAGTTGCAACAGGCTGGCATGATAACGACTTACGTAATGTTGCACCTGTCTTTAGGTATCCAAGATTTTAGTACGGGTTGGCAAGAATGTTCTCACACAAAAACTCGATATTTTTATGCAATTCGCACTTATGCGATCGTTCAACTTCGAAACATGATTGCATGCTCTACATCTACACAGGCTAAAGCTGTGTTTTTGGTGGAAAACATTGTCGGGAGCGGATTTGTCAGCTTTTAAAGGAAATAGCCCATAGTCTTTTGAAAGTTACAAGCGTTACTGTGTGAATTGTCCAGCATTATTTATTTATTTATTTATTACTACCGAAATAGCACCCTTATATTGAACGATACATTATTAATTAAGTTCGGCGGTAAGTCATCGATTAAAAATTTTGCTGCTGGTCGTGGTGATTTATTCGTAAGTGTATCACTCATACTATTTCCGCCGGTCATTATCTTTGTTTTTTAATCGTAATGTAATCAAAATGCAGTCAATAAACGTCTCAAATAGTACGAGTTATACACTCACAAATACGTCTGTATATATAAATGAGCAATAACTCGCCAAAGAGCGGTAACCGCTTTCGGACGTGCAAAGAGCTTGGCGTGCGGTCACGTAGTTAGTTCTCATCGTGCGTGATGAATTATTAATTTGTATCAAATATATTTGCGAGTATGTTTACGCATTTCGCAATTCGCATGGTAACTATCCGGGATTCTAAATCTTGAGCATTTAAAGCAGAATTATTTTTTGCGGGAATAATTAAAATATGTCTAAAGTAAGAAAGAAAACTTTTTTCTTTCTTGCAAAACCATAAAGTAAGAAAGAAAACTTTTTCTTTCGTGTGAGCTTTGAAGTGAGTTTTGATTTTGTTTAGCATATCATAAATACATTCACCGATAAGGTCAGGAACAAGAAAAAAATCTTCATCTGCAGTAGATTATATCACACTAATATTATAAATGCGAAAGTTTGGATGGATGGATGGATAGATGGATGGATGGATGTTTGTAACCTCTTCACGCCAAAACTGCTGAACGGATCAGGCTGAAATTTTGTACATACGTAATTCTAATCTTCGAATCAAACGTAGGCTCCTTTTTATAAATAAAAAGGAAATTCAAATTCAAATTGAATATCATAAAAAACTACTTTGTAAAAGATAAAAAGCTGCGTTATGTACATAGCGAAAGTGTTTCAAAGAAAGATAATTACTTTATAATATAGGTCATCTTCGTGGCTTGCAGCATATTGGTTTCTATGCAACTTTTTACTGTTACACTCATGTTGTGATGTGATTTCCTTGACCCACTGAAATTGGTAATGCTATTGTTATTTAAATCACAACTGTTTTGCAAACGTCGTCGTTAAACAATTTGTAAATATTGACATTGTCTTATTGTGCCTTTAAGACCATCTTGCCACGTGCTATTGATGGAATGTAATTAACATCGTAATTGTAACATGTATGTATAGTTCAAGGTAACACTTTACCTTTACCCTTAGGGTCTTCTGTGTCTAGTGTTTTATTTCACTCATCAGCTGTTCTGTCTTCCTTCAATACTGGCTCATTAATAATAGATACGACAACATTCCTATGATGATATTAACATTTAAGACTGAACTATTTTGTACAAAAAGCTCAACCATCCAGACTATAGGTCGTCGAAACGGGATACAAGCACCTTACATTAATTGCAGACTCGTGCCATCTTGCGTCCATAATCGGACCCAATTTCCTTTTTTATCTACCATCGATCTTGCAAAAACAAAACGCTCTTTTGCGAACCGGTTATATATGTCACCTGACAGGTTGTGTCAGCTGATAAGATGCGGCTTTCACCTGTAGCTTTTTCAGGTAGTTTTATTTTCAAATTAGCCAATTACAAAGATCGTTGGTTTGAGATTACGTTTAGATATTAAATTATCTTTTTCATTTTGTTAACCGATAATAATCTCGTTTCGTTAGCTCAGATAATTTTATGATATACTAGACTGGACAAAACAGGACTATTAGCACTAGCAAGTTAAAGAATAAAGATGATTAATGGTATACTAGAATCTTTTAAAAGAAAGGCACAAAGATAAAATGATAAACTCATTAAAATTGGTTTACTGATACTTGTGCCTATACAGCTCCAGAAACTCCATACCCAGAACAAACCAAAAAATCTAACAAAGAAACAAGGTCACATTCGTCAAATTGGCGTCAAAACATGCCAGGAATGCTTTCACCTGCCCACGACAATTTATTGGCAGGTGATATCAAACTAGTTATAAACAGGCATATTATTGACCGACAAACCGCCTATGATATCGATGGTAATGACCGGCAAACATCTGAACTTGAATTAGATTATAACTTTTACTTTCTTTTTAAATATGCAATTTTGTCTGACACCGTTTAATTTTACACGTGTCACTATATACAGTTAGAAGCTTTACAATAAAATGAAAACTCTGTCTTTCTATAGGTACTTAGTCTACATCATCCTTAGAAATTTAAGGTAATGTAGCACATTCGCCATTAATAAATTTTAATCATCTTAAAAATTTAGCACAAAGTTTTATTTTTGTTACTATCGAACCATTGGTGGTTATAAAATAGCCATAAAAAGGAGATCTCATAAATATTAGTATCAATTGCATAACATGCAAAATAAATCATAGCATAATATCAGTAGCTAATGAAGTAATGAATATTCAAAAGCTTCCGATTTTTAATTACCTAGATCTAGAACGATATGAATAATGCTTCTTAGATACCATCACTTAATTAATAAAATATTTATAGTCTATGGACACAATTAAGTAGAAACAAATGATTGCATAAAATCATCGAGGAATGGAGTTCAATTACCTACACAATTTTCTTCCTAACTTACATGTAATAATCTGAAGGTATTTGTTCTAGACCTATGCACCTATATCAGTTATCTGATAATAATTTAATAAGCTCAGCTTAATTCGGGGCCAGATGTGTTAAAATATCCAGCATTATAATATCCTACGAAATGACAGTTACGAATGTTACAAGAATATTGACCATATCACCAGACAACGATAATAATTTAAACGAAAGCAACAATAATGGGCGTAGCTAATCAGAAGTCGTGGCTTACAAAACATCACATAAGTTACTACATAGCCTGCATACTAACTATAAGGAATTACGTAAAGTAAAAAAAAAAACTGCAGCTTTATAGTATTCTGTTCACATTGCCTTTTTGGTGAAGGTCTCTTTGTTAAAATTTTAGCTTTTGTTTTACTATTTATGAATATGAATATTTTATTCCAACTCATACAAAAACAAATATGCTGATAAATAGAAGTTAGACAGTACAAACAAAATATACTAATTTAAGCTTAAATATAAATAAATAAAGAAAGCTGGGTGTGTGTATTAAATGTTTTTAACAGCGTGGGCCCAACATATGTCCCTGAGAAAGCCCATCAACAAGTCAATATTTATTATACCCGTCAAAGTTCCAATTGCCCTACATACTTAAACACGTAATTCTCGTAACTCTTATCGTTAAAATAGGGAAGTGAAAGCCGAAGAAAAAGTAAAATAAATAATACTTAAAACTGTCACCCGGTCGGAAGCAAGTGAAACGACAAGATATAATTTTTAGGTTAATGCATCCAAAGTCGTTGAAGGTAAAAGCGGAAGAGACATTGTAATAAAGCTCTAATATCTCAAATATTTCTGAAATTTTGCATTTTAAAACCATACGTACGTTGATGTTGATACGCACAACTGACATTGTCCCAGATATTTGTGAATATTTTAGACTTTATTATTATTTTGTTATGTCACCATCACTTTGTTAAACGGCTTTTAAAATTGTTTATTTAAAATCTTATTATTTTAAGGTCACAGAGTTGTACGTCCGCTTTCCCTTACATAATAAGTTTTCAATATTACATCACTGATAAAGAACGCCTTGGTTTTACGATGTAAGGGCTTCACATTCAGGTGTTAATGGACACATTGTGAGAGTTATTATTTAAAGCTTTATGAATTTCAAAATAACTTTCTATAGCATCGCTGCAGCCGTTTAAATGATCTATTGCAGTATTGTTTTGTATTTGTATTTATTTAGTAACCAAAAACATACTCTTTTGACTCCTAGACACTATGTAACAAGAGAAGGTTTGTATTTGTGTCCATGGTCACAGGGTGGTGCCACACATTAAGTGGGTCGAAACAACTTTACAGTATTAGGTCTAAGTACCTATTTAAAACTATCAATATACACATTAACGGGTCACTCCTCGAATCCTCATAATATGCTGTGACATGATAAGCCATGGTGGCCAATTTGGTGTTTACTTGCGATCGTGTGTCCGCTTCTTTGTATTGTGAAATTGTAATTCATCTAGCACACGAAGGAAAGCTTCGTGTGTGGCCGCAAATGCGAAATGTTAATTGAGAATCTTTTGTTCTACCGAAGTAGTATGGTTGTTTTAGCCCTCATTGAAAATCAATTAAAATAAATACTGATTTTTATTCAGTGATGTCAAATCACACTAATTATGATCTAGTAACCGCCTAAAAAAGATTGTATTTCATCAAAATTTGTCATTAAAACGTCAAAGGAGGTGAAAAAATCTTAGAGATTTAGAAAGATGGCGCAAATAGATACATTTGAACACCCTAATGGATGATAAAATGCTCAAATGCAATCTTAATTTACAATTCATGCTTCAAATGTATTTTTATTTATAATTCTTAATTTTATTGAATGAATTAATCTATATATATAAAAGAAAGTCGTGTTAGTTACACTATTTATAACTCAAGAACGGCTGAACCGATTTGGCTGAAAATTGGTGGGGAGGCAGCTTAGAACCAGGAGACGGACATAGGCTATGTTTTATCCCGGAATTACCACGGGAACGGGAACTACGCAGGCGAAGCCGCGGGCAACAGCTAGTCATTCAATAAAATTAAGAATTATAAATCCTGTCTGGATTTAAAAATTGAGTCAAGATTTTGATGTAGGTCGGGCGAACAAAAAGTCGTCGTAAAAACAAATTCTCACAGTTATGCTAACGCTAAGGTTAAATTAGTGATTCATTTGACCAACTGATTTTGACATGTCAATATGAATCCCGCAGAAATTAAATAGACAACTTTTGTGTCTGCTTATTCGCACCGAAATGTTAATGTGTTATTGAATGTATGCAAAATCTTTTTTACAACTTATTTCAAAAGATTATAAAGTAGGCTCGCAAAACTCAACTTCTGAATTTCTAGTATTTAGCTACATAGTTTTACTTAATACCTTAATAGATACAGGCACTATTTATTGTACGATCACGAAAATACTTATAAGAAAACAAAAGAAAAACTTAAGAGAATCGCAAGAGAGTTTCGAAATCGTAGTCGTCGCTGGCACCTGGCAGCAATGATGAGCTATTTACAAGCAAATTAGTAAAAAACTGACACTGTATACGCATTTAATCAAAACGCTATAACATCTTGTGCTTGACTACAACCGGACTGTCATGTCACGCACTAGTTATCGTTACGAACGAGTACAGGCAGACATGCAATACAACAATGTTGTTGTATAATTAAATTCTAATGTAAACGATACTGGTCATTCCGCGATTGGCGAAATCGGTTCCCACTTTACTGTGTCATTATCTGTAACACTTTGGGTTGTAATTGTAACATAGGTTGTTAAGAATGTTGTTGAAAAAAGTAATAACTGAAAGCAAGTCCACCATAACTAGGTTAAATTTGCTAAATAATTCGGTTTCAACTTTTGGTTTGAACCTAGTCGGTGGCTTCCTTAGGTACTTAATCGCATTCACTGCCCAGCCTCGGTGGTGTGACCCGGAGGGGCGCCGCCGCGCCGCCCGCCGACGTCGCATCAAGGACCTGCAAATGGACTATATGCGTCTTGGCTCTTGAAAGTGTTAAATAATAAATTAACCATGTTCGTTGAGACTTCGTGCTGCTTTGAATTGAAAACTTATCACAAAATCTACCTGAATTATCAATTTTGGTTACAAAACCAGTTTTTATTTTGGAAACTAAGACAATCCCTCAAGCTATGCCCTTATAAGCAGTGGTTATGTCGACGGTTATCCAACATCTCCCAAAATGGAGTAGTTTCGACATACAACCTTTATTGCCCGGTCACGATTGTCCAGATCCTCTAGTTAAACTTCATTTCTTAGAACTGGTGGCGGACCTTGGACTAGGTACTTTGTCTTGAGACCATTCACTATACAATGGCGTTACTTCTGTTAAGGTTTCGGTACCTTTGACCTTATATTGCCTTTGCCCTTCTCCTGTTTTATGATGTTAAGGCTCTTTTGACTATTAATGTGACTAATCTGAGAGATGAGTTTGCTTGTTTTGTATTCATTTAAATTCATGCATGTTGTAGTTGTGGTATATTCTCCTCTGAAATCATTATGTAACCGTTCTTTTTAGTAAAGATTGAATGACGATAAAAATCAAGCTATAAATATCCTCTTCTTGATTAAAACATTGTGACCATCAGCGCATCATTTCTTCAAAGAGATTTCATCAAAAACACTTGCAAATCTCCACATCACTTAGCCATGATTAGCGACATCCCGACAACTATCATTACTTATTGCTTGAGCTTTCCATAGCTCGGCTACTATTCCATTTACAGCTTTATCTACCAATGCTTAAGTTTTACAGTCGTCTGTATCATTGTCACCGCCAGATAATTCTTCTCGTCCAAGCGAACATTACTCTAGCTCTTATTACATTGTAATAGGATTTATATAAGGTTGTTAGGTCCACCGGATGGAATATCTGTGATCGCAAAGCGGATGGATAGATTGCTTTCCTGTGTATCTCCGAGTACGGAGTTCTATTTCCAATATTAACCGTATTAAGTACTTTTTGATATGCACGATAGTGATAATGATCGCAGGAATAATGATGTTTCCATTGTTTCAGACGCCAAAAATGGAGTGTGCAGCGAGCGAGATGAATAGAAAGCTGCGGATAGAACAGGTAAGATTATTAACTCTTTTAAGTTCTCAAATACCTAATCCATGGACTGCAGCTACTGTAGGTAGTCAAAGATTTAAAAAATATTAAGAAATGGTGGAAACATTTACCCTGCAGTTACTTTTTGACGCGACGGGTTGAAATAAATTACAAACCAACAATTTTTCTTGAGGAGTTGGTTACTTAATTTAGTTTTAAAAAGTCTTTGATCCAATTCGTGACGCGAATTGACTCTACTCAGACCTATTTCGCAATTTACGTCATTAATCACCCGCTTTAAAAATACAGCTGCAAACTAATCGATTAATTTAGGTAGCAAGACTAATGGTGTGCCCAAGCGCATAATCGTTCTTCAATTAGACATGTCCTGTCAAAATTGACAGATGTCATGCTACGCGACTGGTTTGACAGCACCTGTCATTGGAAATAACCAGATCAGCTGGCGTTGTAAGGTAAATTAAAGTCGAATTGTATTTTCAACATGAAATCAATTAAGGTCTTGGTAAAACGGTAGTTAATTGTTTAAATGGGCAACGCAATTTTATTGTATCGATCAGCTGATACTGCGTAAGTGCGTACACAAAGAGAGATTAATGACCTGAACTGGGATGAAATATCTACAGTATCTACAGATCAAGGTAAAACTCATAAGGCCCTTATCATGGGAGGCCTGTGTCCATCAGTGGATAAATAGAGACTGTAGATGTAATGTGAAGAAAAATGAATCTTACTATGACGATGTCAGAGCTGGTCAGGGCGAAGCTTTAAGTTTTTTGCTTGTCCTCCTCCTTGCGTCGATAATGCTGAGGGTCGGGATCTTTATGTAGGACTTTGGAATGCACGATGTGTCTCCGACGGGGTCGCTCTTCCGCAGCGTGGCGTCGCTCATGCTGGCTTCCAGCGTTCAGCGAATTTGGACACATCAACGCATAGGGCTCCGTCTTCGCAGTCGTTTCCGTCCATCTTGCCGGTGACCACGAGCCTTTCCAGGTTGTTTCCGTCTTTACTGGCAATGTGTCTGAAGAAGTCAAGGACTCTGCAAAGACATAACGTGGAGAGTCGCTTGTCTTAATGTTGAGCTCCTTCAGTATGGAGACATTGGTGCGGTGCGCAGTTCACGGTAGTTACTTACATCAACTGGTAAACTTCACTGACGTTGAGGCAATTATCAAATTTAAAGGTATCAAATCAAAATATATTGTAATATGTGAAAACCTTTCTCACTAGTTAATATATTATGTGGCAGATAAATACTTGATATTCTCTACCCTGAGTCAACGGTATACAAGTATATGATGAGACGTAACGAATGAATCTACATTCATATGCATGCACCGGCACGAGGCATTGATGCAACCGCCACGACCGCGTTATAGCTTATATCTTTGGTTGGCTCTGAATAATTGTATTTGATAAGGCTATTACAACTCTTATGCATCTTATAATGGTTATATGGGAATTGGGAAGTAAAAGCCGGATAATCAGAGGTGAGGTTTATCTATTTAGCGATTTTCAATTTATATTTGATTAATATATAGGTATTAAAGACAAGAACTCAGTGGCGCAAAATAGAGAAGCGTGGAAGGAGCGAAGGGAGGCCTTTGCCCAGCAAAGAGACTGTTTATGCTTATATTAATAAAACTTAATGTACCTTATGAAACCTTGCAATAATTTTACCGAAGTCGACGAATCACCAGAGATTGTATAATAGGTACAACGATAGAGACTCTAGTAGGTATGTGTTTGCAAAATACCAAAACGAAAAAGTTTTCGAGAACTTTACAGTATCGCTTCCTTTACCTATTTTTCTTGTCGTCAACTCGCGCGAACATGATAAAAGCGGTTTTGTACAGTCAGATGCATAAACTTAAACTGCCAAGACGACTATATTGTAGCAGAATCGCCGTCATACTATGAAAAGTATTTCCTCTCAGAATCCTGAAAGGACACTGCAAGGTGCTGAATATATCGAAGGACACGAAAACTCTTATAGTTTTCGTAAACTATGCAAAAATTTTCCCAAGGTTCAGAATTTATTTGTTGTTTCAATTCTTTTCTTTCGACTCCGTCGTTTGATTTGGATGCATAGTGTTCACTTTTTACTTTGACTTTTACATTACAAAGACATTATTTGGGTTGATTAAGCTGCTCACTAGACAATAGTTTTTCAAAATCATTGCAATTAATATTCACCTCATCATGCGTTGCTGTTTTTCAGACCTCAATAGATGACCTCCTTTCTACACTGTCTCGATTGTTAAGTTAATTACAATCGAATGGCTTCAATTAGCTTATGCAATGCATATTCATCTTATGTGACTTGCCTATTGGCCGATGGGTTTAGATTATTAGCTCGTAAGAAGTAAGTGTTACATTATAGATGCGAATACATTGGTCACTACATTGATAAACATATCCTGTGCTTGCGCACACACTTGCGCACTATAATATGTCCTAAGCACTTGGCTATTCTTCGTTGAGACTGCCGCCGGGACCGAAAATTTGACTAGGAGGACATCAAAAATATCCAACCTACCAGTATTGCTGTATATCTAGTATCTTTTCATAACTAAACGGTTGACTGGATCTTCATGAAATTTGGCAGGTAGGTCGATTAGATTCATTGTATCCTAGGCAAGAACCTAGGCTACTTTTAATCCCGGAAAAGCCATGGACATAATATGCCAATTCGTTTCTGAAACAACATTAAAATAAAAGCAATACAATATCATCGACTTTGTTAAAAATAACATAAAACATCTCAATAGTGTCGTCCATAAAACCCGATACTAAAAGCACAAATAAAGATAAATAAACTCTCAATAGTGTAAAATCCATATTGACAAGTATTATAACAATACTGAGTCACAGCTCGAGGTGCTTGGAAACGGTAAATGTTGAGATAGGACGCTCATGGGAACTGCCAGATGATACTCGTATACACTCTCATACATATACATACAAACATAACTTATGTATCGTGTGTGGTCAAGCCTTGTCGTTAGAATACATTATGCAGATGGGACCCAACACAACATTAAGAAATGATAGGATTTTATCAAACGATTATATGCCGATAAATGTGAGAAAGTTCACAAAAACCAAAATCTCATTGTAAAAAACTTTTTTATTTCCTGCCACCAAAATCATCGTGATTTATCTTACCTACTTTTTATGATTTATCTACCAGGTCAAGTCAAAAACTTTCACAGAACTGCGGTGCACTAAACTGCGTTTTCACGCCGCACCTATTGGCCATCGATTTGCGGTAGTAGGAGAGAACAGATTGGATCGCCTTGTAGCACAGTTTTTGAAAACCACAGTGCATTTTAAAGTCAGAATGAAAGGCACTTCCATGTTGTCGGCTATCCATCATGTTCTGAGGTTGGGTCTCCTACGTGCGCTTTTTATTACACACCACGCACCACATATTAAAATTTGCGATATGACTGGTTACTTTCTTGGCGTTTCCTTGGGTAACTTGGGTGGCAGGAACAGCATGTTTTAGAGTCAACCACAGACATTTGACTCATTATTAGTATATGATCCGTATGGATCATATATCCGTATGAATTACCGAATAATACCGAAACCGAACCGAACCGAAAGTGATCCCACGTGTATGCCTGGGGTCGGTTTTGGCATATTTTCCTATTTGAAAGGGTTGTTATTCCGACATGGAAACGCTAGTTTATCTGACACTCAAGGAAGCTTAAAGAAAATATCGTTGCATAAAGCTATCTTTGTTCACAAAGAAATAATAGAAATAAAATTAGAACTAGTATTTGCAATTGAATAAAATTAGAACTAGTATTTACAATTGAAACAATTGAGCTAACTGACTAACTATAGCAAACAATCTACAGGTAGCTCAACTGATCCATATCAATACCAGTCGGAAGCGTCCCCAAGACGCTGGCTGCATTGCCCCGCTGTATGGCAATGCTGATGCGCTGCGCCAAATACTCACCAGCTCTCGGGTCACGCGTCGCTAAAATTTTGAAAGTTTTGTATATAAATATACGTTTATTTATGCAAAACTTGGTTATTATTCGTCATGATTTTTGCATTGCGTTTATGAAGCGGTCTCAGGGAACCCGGCATTACCGGATCGGCACAGCCAGACCGGTCGTCGCGAACGGTACCATCCAATTAAGGAGAAGTCGCTTTTATCGGATTTCGTAGTTTTTATGACCACGCGGAACTTGCAAACATTGTCTCTAGAGCTTCAATAAGGTTTTTACAGTTTTTGCACGTTTTTCTGTTCTAGATTTAGTAGAAACGATAAAAAACTAGCTCACTATTTTGGTATCTTTTGTAAGTTTTTCAAAGAAAATCTACGTTTTGTGAGTAGATTCTAAGAAGACTCAGGTTACCAACGTGAGGAGAAAACATTATACCAGATATGATAAGCAGACACCATTTTCCAAGTTAATCAATAGTTGCTCAGCAAGAAAAACATCATGGTCACCATAACTTTCCCTTGAACTTCCTCCAAGCATCCGCCATTAGACCACAGATAGCCCATAGTTCCATGCCATAGATAAAGTAGAAGTGTAATAAAACCTCGGATGTCAATTGAACTTTTTACGCGTTCGATACATTTCCGTTTGGGAAGCACTTACCCTTAATCGACGGACAGACGGACAGGTTTAACATGTTTGTATGTCGATGTGGAGTATTGGGTTATAGGTTCTTCGTTAAACCCATATGGGCCACTACCAGCCATAAAAGGTTGGCAAACATGGGCCTATAGATACATTTCATACCTAGGTATATGTTAAGAGGCCACGTTGCTCGCCATTTTGTGTGCCATTTCGCGTTCATAGAAGTGGGACAGTACATATCCTTTTGGCAAAGCGTAAGCGCAAAAAATCAAATTATTGTTTATTAAAAGAAAATACTCAGCTCATTAAGAAACTGGCTTAGAGGAACCAAATAATTCGTAATAACCTACAAATCAAAATATACCTAAGTCATTTCAACAGACCGCGGGTTCCTGAGATCTCGTGAAACAGTGCACTTAGTATGAGTTTTTGCCATCGTAATTTATGTAATTCGAGTTTTTAACCACAGGGTCCCGTGAGTACTAAGATCCAGGGTTCCTTTGACAACCAAATCTGTAAGGTTGGCCTCATATTATATTCACAAACGTAATAAACCCTTTTTTGATATTTCAAAAGAAGCATAGGTACTAATTCATATAGACGAGGCGACCAGATCTGTTCTTACGACAGCCATAAAGTTGATATAACGAAATTCTTGAATCTATACGGGACTTCGTCTTAAGTACCAGAATAAGAGATTCTTGAATTAATCATAGAAACACCCACAACCTAGATACAGTTTTTTACGGATTGTGATCAGTGATATATTCTATATTCACACAGAATCTCAGCTTACTTGGCGTTGTCTGCGCGCACATACGGTTGTAGGAATATCCGCTCAACATGGGACCACATAAGATTATATGAAATCTTACAAGGTGTGACTTAAATGGCAAAGAAAGCACCTGAGAATTTGCATGCTTCCGGCCGAGGTCGAGGTCTCGAGAAGGTGACTCATGGTCATCGTTAGTCTGAATCGTGGAATCTCCATAACATCTCTGTCTCTGAATTTACATAACGTTGGTCAGACCCTGAAGGTTGAGGATATGGCTTTACGTGGACTGCATCTGAATAAAGACTGACTGATATTCAACGCATTCACTGCAGTTTGAAACCTTTACAATTTCTGATGATGAATCAAGAAATCTTCATTGACTTGGTAAGGTCGAAAAGTGAGCGAGGTTTCGTCAATTTCACACTTACAACGAACTCCTAAATTCTATTTTATCGGAATCTTTTAAACCTTCATTTAATTTCAGCGTCTTTGGCATGCTTGCGATTGGTATTATGGATAAGTGGAGCTACCTCAAGATTGTTTGTAATAGTCTGTAGTTAGCTTAACTGTTTCAATTGTAATTGTAACTAGTAAGTTCTAATTTGTTTCTATCCTGTGATTGTATTTTTTAGTTAAAAAAGTTCTTTGCCCGTTTTCCAGTTAAATTATTTTTAATATTTTCTTAAAGCCAACCCATTTTCTACATAAAGAAAATTACAATCAAATTACAGAAAAAAATAGAACTGGTATTTACAATTGAAACAATTGAGCTAACGGCAGACTGTTGCAAACAACCTACAGGTACCTCGACTGATCCATATCAATACCAGTCGGAAGCGTCCTCAAGACGCTGGCTGCATTGCCCCGCTGTATGGCAATGCTGATGCTACATAAAACATCTCCTCAGACACATGGAATGTCACAGTTTTTATTTTTACCATCACTCAGGATACAATATTCAAGGTGGCATTCGAGATGTTTCACCGCACGTTCAAAACAGGTCTGTCATAGACCATAGCTTACTCAATGGACCCGAAAAACTGGTTACAATCTATCCCTTTGACATGGTTAAGGTGGGACCATTGTCAAGATTCACTGCATCCAAAAAAGATACTTGTCACGTAGACTTCAAGGTTTCAATTAAGCTTTGGTGGTAAGATTTGAAGTTTTTGTGAATGAATTTAAATTAAGACCCTTGTCGTGTTCGAAGATTAGATGTTTTACAAATTGCTGGTTACAAGAAGCTATAAAACTGTTCAAAAACTCTCTTGGAACGTGGTTTTCATGGAGGCATGGGATTTATACTTATTTTTCAGGGTAATAACTTTAAACGTGTAGGTAGGGGTACAAAGTTATCGCCCTGAAAAATAAGTATAAAACTTCAATTTCAAGCTTTCATCCTTAATTAATTATTATTGTACATAAATTTCGATTGTTTCGTACACAAACTTGGGGCTAGATGATGCTTTTTGTGGGTTATTCCAGTTTTCCCCCTTGACAAATCCCCCTTAAGGGGGAAAACTGGAATTTATTTTTTTTGGAGTCTAGTTTTCCCCCTTGAGATTTTTTTTCAAGGGGGAAAACAGAACATTATTTATATTATTATTAATTTATGAGGGGGTAAACGAGACGGAGAAAAATATGCATTTCGGCAATCCTCGATAGTTATGATCCAAATACATTAATTACATTTAAGGACTGCGAAACTTTAAACTGTGCTTGTTTTTTTGATTTTGTGTACATTTTGTTAATTCCTGGATGTCTGTCTGAATAAACACACTTTTTATAATATTAAAAGAAATAAATGCAGACATAGAAGGCAACATGATTGAAATAATGTCCTAAAAACTGCTTAGCATATAGAGTAACATATTTTATACAAATGAACAATTTGAAATTTTTCAATATATCCATCATCGCCACATGTATGTCTCCAAATCAAAACATTTCCACCAATATGTATAAACCGAAAACGAATAAAATCTATCGACTATAAAAAGTCGGTTCTCATACAAATCACTCGAGGGCCCGTCTGACCCGCCCAGCCGCGGGCTATGGAAAGCTACGAATGTAGGACACTGTCCCGTGGACAGCCCACCTGCCACTTGTGCGAGATGAAGGTGAAAACGAAAACATTTCTACGCTATGTGAAGGAGGAAAAGTTTAAGGTTCTTTTATGTTGGTTGAGGTTGACATATTTAAGGCGAGGTTTGATCAAATCAATAAATAATGCTGCAAACAAGTGTCTTGGGTAACTTTTTTAAATTATATTTAGTCCGTCAGTTACACTATCAGAAGTTAATGGACACATATTTTTTCTTTTGTCAGTGAAACAAAAATTTAAACAAGAACTAAATAAAAAATTTTAAAAACCCCCGACAGATTTTCTTGAAACATGGCTAAAAACACTCGGGATAAAATTATCTATGACAGAAAAAAAACTAAACGAAAATCAGTTCATCCTACGATACCACAGACAGATACACAAATACACAGACAGACACATTAAACTTATAACACCCCTCTCTTTTTGCGTCGGGGGTTAAAAATAAAGCGCGTCAAAGTTTGGGAGCTAGTGACGTCACACTTTGCTAAAAAGATAATTTTTTGCTCATTTCTTGTTTAATCGATAAAAGAAAAAATACGTGTCTAATATCTTGTGATAATCTAACTGATGGCCTTATTCGATTTTTTAGGACACTAGCCCATTTACACAGCATTATCTAGCTAAAAACTAAGCAGAGCTTGTGTTATGATAAAAGTACTAAAGCAAATAATACAAATACGTTCAGGACTTAATCTAAAACACATGATACAATTTATGGATAATTTTGTACATAATTTGCTGAGCGACTTTCAACAGTGATTTTCGTCGTCTTCTTCACCAGGCTGGGCCTGTATCGAGGGAGGCACTGATACTTAATACATAAAATTATTAGACAGATACTCGGAACAAATCTGCAGATCGTATAAAAATTTGTCCCGAGGTTTGGACCTGCGTCGTTTGATTCCTATCATGGAAATAAAAATTACTGCTCTGATTTACAAAGTAGGCTCATCGTAACAAGTTCACTATCAAAGTGACGCAGGAATATGGTAAACAGTAATGAATGGGTTAGACGACCTCAGTGGCGCAGCGGGCGAGAGTCCGCCTGCGACGCAAGAGGTTGCGGGTTCGATTCCCGTCTCGGAACAAATTTGTGTTCGATCTGCAGAAATTTGTTCCGTTGGTCTGGGTGTTTTCTATGTACAATAAAAAAAATCGATCTATGTATGTATATGTATAATGTAATAAATATATCGGCTATCTAGTACCCATAACACAAGCTTTCATTAGCTTACTTTGGGGCTAGATGGTGCTGTGTGGATTGTCCAGCATTATAAAAAAAATGGGTTCGTTGTATATTTACCATGATTTGAGGTTTGGGCTTTCCAATATTTCGGCCCAGTTTCATGCGCTACGATCACGGAAAAACTGAAGGCACTGCGAGTGAGTTTTTATTGGCAGACACACCGATCTACCCTAAATTTTTGTCTTTTGCTACAAACGTTACCACTACCCACTACCAATATCCCGTTGTAAATGACTTTAGCGTTAATAACCATGATGGTTTTAAAAGTTTCATCTCTGTCATCGATGTAAGTAAAATTCGGAAATTTGACTACTAGTTTCTTGAAATTGGAACGCTCAGGTTAGGTCCCAATAGGTCCACCCACCTCAGTCATAGTCGGAGCCTCGTGTTTCGCGTACGTATTGTTGTCTCGGTCGCACTTCGGTCTAGGTATGTCTTTCCATCTTTGTTGTTCTTTAGGTAGGTACGGTGAATTACAAAAGATTGGAAATAGCGCGTCTTAGCGTTTAGTTGTAACACAACACAGGCTATTTACAAATATAACACAGGCAATTTTACATAATTCTAGGATCTTTGGATAGTGATATTTTGGTCTTTTATTAGTTAGTTAGGTAGGTATTATATGCCTTGCCTTCACTAAGAATAATATCCTAAAAATTACGATCTTAATTTTATTGGTTTCTGTACAAAGTGAGTTTTACCAGAGCTTCGTAACCATGTTTTGTTCTATTGGTTAGGTTTAGTTGGGTACTTAAAGTCTTGGAATTCGTCAAGAGAGGTGTGGTAGAGAAATGTCTAAACTTCATTTCATCAGATGTTACGAAATTAAGTTTGCTGAAAAGATTTAATCGAATATATTAAATGTTAAGCAACATTAATTTACTATCGGTTCATCGATCCGGTAAATCGTAAATCGAAGGTTTACATTTATGACGAAAGATGGTAAAGATGGTGAACGCATCAATCTTCACCATCTTTGCCATCGAATGTGCTATTTTTTAAGACGCTACCCAAACAGCGACACCGTAGAAAGTACACTTTTTCGTCGCACCGTTAGCCGTTCTCCGACATATTACAAGCCCAAAAAAAAAACAGTGTATAGTCAAATGTATGGAAAAAAGACTTATACAAAAATATTTTATAAAACGATCTAGGATCTTGAAAAAAAAATCACAAGAAAGAACAAGAAAAAAATTTTTCGTCTCGAAATGCTCAATATTTTGAGTGACAACCATTAATTATTTTAATACTATATGAAAGGAAATTTTATCAACTAAAGAAATATGTAAAAAGTTTTAAATAAATAAAACCATTAACATAATAAAACCCAAAAAACACATTTTTGTAAGGCGTTTAGCGAAGTAATTGCAAAAATTATAATATTTTGCCAATAGAATTTCAACCTTATTACTCAAACATCCCTTTCAATATATGCTCAAAATAGCTTCCACTAGCTTCATTCGGAGGCTGGATGCCTCCTCGGACGGACGTGAGGTTATGTAACTTTTTTCGCGATGACAGCTGGGTTCGACGGACGAATTACGATTTTCGACAACTTTTGTTTTGCGGGTTAAATGGTTCATTCGTCATTGAAATAAAGTCTATATTTGATTGAAGCTAAGCCAAAAGAAATTTGCAGGAATTTTATTCATTGACAGACCTACCAATTAAGTAGAATAGGTTTATAGTGGTTTTTTCTCTGGTAGCTAGATAGGTAGGTACTACTCAACATGTTTACAGCACGGAAAGTATTGGTCGAGTTAAAATATGTTAAATAGGAAGGGCGATTTTGATGACCTTATATATAAATAAATAATGCTGAAAAATTAAAATAGGAGCCTACGTCCAGCAGTGGACTTATATAGGCTGATGATGATGAATTCACACATCATCACCAAGGCCGAAGCTAAGCAGAGCTTTGTTATGGGTACTTACTAGATAACTGATTTACTTAGGACCAACCATTTGCATTTTTTTTCTCGTAGTTCTACCAGTAGAACTACAGGCAATTTTAAATTACTCGTAGTTCTATCGGTTTGTTCTCTTAGAGAAGAGAGATTCTCAAAAGGACAGATACTCAAAAATAATAATTTACTTTAAATTTTTAATAACTCATAGAAAAACCTCAACGGAGCGGTTTGTCATAACTTTTTTGTTATTGGCAATATGTGTACATTGACATCAATATAATATATTTTTTTTAGCGTAACAAAGAAGTCAAGTAAAGGAGATGTTTAAAGACGCTAAAAACGTAATAAACATGCAAAACAATTGTATTTTCAATGACAGTTGTCAAAATTATTGTTAATCACTCATGTTAATCATAATCACTCATGAGTTCTTGGAAGGCAGCAACATAATAAAGAATACTTTATATCGGTATGAATATCAATTTGGATAGCAAGGCATGGTCTGTTGTGGTTTTTATGATTATTTTGTAGAATTACAATCTAAACTAAAACTATGTTCATGATTGTTGCGTTTTATTTCCGGAAAATAAAATTAATTATGTAAGCGAGTAGTACTGAGATTGTGTACAAAATTATATCCGTGAAATTCATCATTCAGCATTCCAACTTTCACGTATTTTATTTTACGAATATTTTTATAAATATATATTTATAAATTTTTTTAGTATCGATTTATAGATTATCTTTTAAAGGGAAATGTATACGATTCTACAACAAAACTACAAAAGTGTTAAAAGTTATCAAAAAATAATTTCAAACAATTTGTAAAACATATCCTTTGTTAAAAAGGCTTACTATAAAATATCAGACTATCTCTAGAGGATAAAAAACTTAGGTATTGCTAATAGTATTGCTCCAGCTCGAAAACTAACACCCTAACAAGGTAAAGGTTTCTTGTTCGCTTCTTTACTTTACCTTAAAAAGATTGAAGTGAACAATAAATTAAAGTAATCACTTTATTTCCCAGTTTTACTCTTGAACCTTATTTGAATTTATTGACGTGTCCAAGACTCCTGTAAGGGGTAAAGGAAATAAAGCACTGTTATATTTCATTTTATATCTGATTATTTGATTGACGACCTCTGTAGCGCGGCGGGGAAAGGTCCACCTGCGACACAGGAGGTTACAGTTAGTTTGATTCCCGCCTCAGGACAAATGTTTGTACCATCTGCAGATATTTATTCCAGGTGTTCTGGATGTCTTATGTATATAAAAAATATCTATCTGTGTAGTGTATTTAATAAGTATATCAAAATAAGTATACCATAACACAAGCTCTAATTACTTTGGGGTTAGATGATGTTGTGTGGCTTGTTCAGCATTATTTATATTTTAAATTTTTTTTGAGAAAGCCCTCCAAAACCAAATCGAAATATCTTCAACGATTGACACTTTTGTAATCCATTTAGACCTCAGTTGTTTTGACTAAATTAGTATATTTTTTTAATGTATAAAGTATTATCATAATGGTCGGTGATATTGTCGGCACTTTAACATGCATGAAGATGATATTATTTTTTTAAGTGTTTCTGATTTCTATGAATAACTATCGATGAATGTAATTTTTATTATAATTGAGAAGCTTCAAGCGACATAGGTTTTATTAAGGTATTTTACATGCAACGATAGTAAAGCCGCGGGCAAATGTTAGTTAACATTACATTATTACCTTGTGATTGTGCTATCAACCAAAATAAAACAAAAGTTTGCCTCTTCTACAACAGATAAATTTTGCATAAGTCTATGTTAAAAATAAGCGCCTCTGCCGACCACATTTGGTAATATTGACATGCAATCTGACAGTCTTAGTTTTCCATGCACAGCGCCTTAAGCACGTTCGGTTATCTGGTGGGTCCCTGTTCACGAAATTTCAAAGCGGCTTACATACGCTTATTAGGAAATTATGATTAAACAAAACACATTGTAGGTAATTCATACATACGTGTAACTATCGAATTCAAAACTTATCCAGAGATCGTTATTTTGTAAAGATCGTCAAACTTAAGCTTTATATAAATGTTTCGTTAACAAATTTATTGTTTACTAAAGTAGTCCTACGAATTATCTTACTTATAGGATGCGTCACAATTTGGATCCAATAAAAAAATCGTTATAGGTACGTTCTGGTAAAAGAGGTTAAATGTTTCCGACGAATCAAAATACCCCTGCAGGACTATTTCTTTGATAATCTTACAATAAAACGGAAAAACAAGGCTATTAAAAGAAGTCTTTCGTTATGTAACAGATATAAATGTCCTCCGATAATCTTACCTACAGCTCGCCTATACAACCTAAAACGGAAGAACTAGGTCATTGAACCACTTGAAAGCAAAAAGCACAAAAGTCCGCAGGTTGCATCAAGTTATCGCGATCCGCGTCTGCTCGCGCTCGTAAACTCAAACCAGTTCTTTCTGAAGAACTTATTGAAGTCGCCGCGCAGTTGCGACGGAGCTTTACATGTTTTACAGCATATAAAAGTAATGATGTTATTTTGTCAAGAAATAAATAAATTTTGTCACAATACATAAAATTGGCTATCATGACGTGACGAAAAATCTTTTAAATCCATCTTGGTTATTAACAGTCATTTACACCGGGATATTTACCATGATTTGAGTTTTGAGCTTTCCAATATTTCGGCACAGTTTCATGCGCCATGATCACGGAATAACCGCAGGTTGTCCTATATGGCCGGAGGTTGTCCTATACTACACGTATGCTTACTTAGGTTGTCCTTTACTTTCTTATTACTAATATTATAAAGGCGAAAGTTTGTGCCTTTTTGAAGATGTTTGGTCGAAGACAAAACGCATAAACTTCTGAATGGATCGGGCAGCAGTTTTGCACATATAAAGATTTGAACCTGGAATAACAAATAAGCTACTTTTTACTGCAAAAAACGCGCGTGAAGCCGCAGGTAGAAGTTAATATTAAATAAGATTAGCTATGATGCAATAAAATAAGCCGCACAAGTAAATAAAACCAGTTACGCTGCAAGTAAAGTAAAATAAGCCCGAAGAAATTAATTGGTTATGATAACGAGTCGATCGTAAAAGTACACCATGGTATGGTAACCATTTCTATTAATAGTCGTACATAATTATTCTATATACATATATACCTACTCATTAAACTTAACTATGAAAGACTATCACTTTCTTGGCCCACGACGCAAATATATATTATATAAAAAAGAGTCTGGGCACTGAATAATCATAAAAACATTTATTCGTCTCTCACAGTAGGTGCATAAACAAGCTTCCACGGAAAGGTAAACCCTTTCAAATATTATGCAGAGATATATAAAAATCTAGTTTGAGACATTAAGTTTTAGTTTAGTTTTATCAAACTAGATTTTTATATATCTCTGCTCTCTCTATTTTAATATAACTCTCTGCATAATATTTCACAAACTCCTATACACCTGAATACGTTAAAGCTAATTAAATCTAAGTGCCTTTGTGGCTTTAAATAATAAATCTACCTAATAACTAAGAATTAGTTTAAAGCACGCCGGAATACTAATAAATAATAATTATAAATCGTAAATAATAAAATGACATAAGTACTCAGGCTTATCTCATAACATAACTACGGATGTTTTAGTTTCTTCTATGGTTGTATTCTAACATCAGTGGCCACTGGCCATTCCAAGTAGACTGCTGCCATTATTCGCAAGTAAACATAATATTTAATGAGAATCGAAGGGTTTTATTGTTGAACGAGTTTCTATCCGCGGCTTCACAAGCGTTTTAAGTCACAGCGCCAGAATAAATAAATAAATAATGCACACAGCATTATCTAGCCCCAAGCTAAGCAGAGCTTGTGTTATGGGTACAAGATAACTTATATACTTAATACAATACACTACATAGATAGATATTTTTTATTATACATAGAAAACACCCAGACCAACGGAACAAATTTCTGCAGATCGTACACAAATTTGTTCCGAGGCGGGAATCGAACCCGCAACCTCCTGCGTCGCAGGCGGACCTACGCCCGCTGCGTCACGGGGGTCGTCAGAAATAACCTGAAAACGTTTCGCAGTCACAACTTGTGACTATGGAAGGTTATTTCTGTTATTTGTTTCTACTATGGAACGTTTTAAGGTTAGTTCTATCCCATGTTCTATCCCAGACATGGGGGTTATAGCCTAAAACCTAAGCTCTGCCCTTGCACTAGAGTACCGGTGCACAACGGTCACATGCACCGAACTTTCCCACGACATGCGCCTGCGCACATTGCTCAGGTTACTAATAATCAGCATTTAGTTCTACTCAATTGTCTTTGCGAGAATAATACAATTAAACAATCAGGGTGTTGTTAAGATAAAATAGGCAGTTGATGTTTGGCCTAGAGCTAAATTCGTCGGTGGCTCCTGGGAATGGGAATAGCCTTCGCCATCAGTCGGCTTGTATTACAGTACCTTTTACAGGTCAAAAATGTGTCAAAATTAAATTAAAATTAAAAAAACAATTTTTAAATTGAAAATTTGATTATGTAGTCATCTTAGGTACACTATTAGAAATCTATATTGGCTTATTAAGTGAAATGCTAAAGAAAATATTGATTTATTGCGCCAAATTTGATATGAGTCAAGTAGCCTATTAATATCTAAGAAAATTGCTGTCAAAGAATAGATACAAGTAAGAAAAAATCTACTTTTAGTGGTATTTAATCGAAACAAAATACTCGATACCTATTCATTGATTTTGCGAAGTTTTCCCGCTGGCCAACCCGTTAATTCTTACAATATCTACACAAGGCTTTTTCTTATATTAACTCTGTTATTGTAAGCACACTAAACCAAAATCTGACCCTCAGATGTTTTCTGCATTCGTCATTTGTTTCTAGCCCACCGACTAGAGTTGCACAGAGCTGAATCACGATTGGTTTGAACCTACCGATACAGCGGGCGCCAACATCACGACCGAATGGCGCTCGTATCGATAAATTTATGGATAACCAGATCAATAGTGAGGCCTGTTGAATATACAGGGTGTATATCAGACAACATTAAAGAAAAAGATTGTATTAAGTTAAGAAAAAATATTTTTTTTCGACGCAAGTACATAGTAAAATACAACAAAAAAAAAAGTTGAAATAACGGGAATTTTTTGGTGTAATTAGTTAAACTGGTTGAACTTACAATAGAACTAATCGGAACAGGTGAAAAGTGTATGTTACTGTTCTCGTTTTCCGTTTATTTGTGGTATTAATTTAAAGGTACCAAAAGTTATTTTAATTTGGTGACACAGAAGGGTGGTGTGGTAGTAAAAACAAGGTAGTTCTGGCTAAGGACCCTACGCCGAAGTAGGTTTTGGCTCAGCAAGTGCTGAACAATTAACTCTTCACACCAAAACTACTGAACGAATCAAGCTGAAATTTTGCGTAGATGTTGTTCTAGATCGGGATTAACATATACATAGGGAGGTAACTTCTTATCGGCGAGCGAAGCTGTTGGCATAAGCTAGTAGATAATAAATGTGATCTTTGATTCACAGAACAATATTGTGCAAATAAATAAAAGTAGCATTGGCCAATTATTGCTAATAGTAAAGTAACACAAGGGAAAAATAACTTTACATAACCATTGTAAGATTGAGCCTACGAAAGAAACGTTAGATCACAATTTTATTTAGTCACGGTCACTAAGTATATAAAAAGCGTATAATTTAGCAGTAAATCTTAAACACCCTGTGTGTTATCTATTGGCACTAAATTCGACACAATTTATGCCAAATTGCAATATACGTGAATTAAAATGTCGTTCCGTTACATAAGAGTGATTTATCTGCAACCGTTGCATAAAATTTTGTGTGAATTGAAACGTTTACCCAAGCGACTTAATAAACATTTATATTTTCGAATTAAATAGTTATTCACGGACAAGTAGGTATTGCAAGCTTTAAATTATTATTAGGTACATTATTCTTTTGAAATTGGTTTCTACTGTGAAATACTTTACAACCTACTAGCTTTGTAAGTAGAGTCTAATGCAATACCAAATATTTTAGTGTAAGAAATGCCTTTACTTGTCTTAGTATTGGTCCACTGCTGTACGCCTAGCCCGAGGATTTTTGTCTAGGGTAGAATACAGAAAAATACGTCACATTGCCATCCAATGCGTAATATGATTGAAACTCGTTCCATCAACTTCAGTAATTTACGTAATGTATGACAATGCGATGTCATTCTTCTCTATTCTCCCCTAGACAACAATCCCCGGGCTAGGCGTACAGCAGTGGACCAATACAGGCTGTTGCCCCGTTGAATATCCCTTATTAACCTCTTACGACACCCGCGGGAAGAGTTGGGGTGGTGCAAATTCTAAGCCGGCACCACACAGCTAATTCGTTATACCAAGTATTAACTCGCAGGTAGGCAATTCTTACAATTTATTTGCGCACAGTAGAAATAACCCTATATACTAAGGATCGGAATTCATTATAATATCATGCATGACTCCAGCTAGAGTAATTACGTGACCATGAGCTCAGTTACTATTTTGAAACGACGCAAAATTTACTAATTCATAAAGTCAACCGTGTATATCACTACTTCCGGTCTACAAAATGATCAAGACATTGCCAAGTTATTACAAATTCCTTCAGGATATTGCAACACTGGCAATCCATCAAAAATGACCTGCGGTAAATCACCCATAGCTTGGTAGGGTAGGTACAGTCAGCGACAAACAGAGTTGCTGAACTGTTATTGAACGGACGGGTATTTGAATAGATATTGTCTGTCTTGTCTAAACGGTACGTTAGGTTAGGTTAGGTAGTCACATCACACTAATATTAAAAATGCGAAAGTCTGGATGTTTAAATGTGTGTTATCTATTCAAGTCAAAACTACTGAGCGAGTCTGGCTGAAATTCTACATAGATGTAGGTTGTTAAAAAAATGGAATATTTTTATTTTTATCGCAAAAAAACGCGTGTCTGTATGTTATATTTTATTCGCAAACAAATACATTTTTGTACGTTTGTCTTTAATAAACTATGTTACTAAGGTAAGTACCAGATTTTATTTACGAAAAAATGTTACAAAAGTTAATAATCACGTGTTTTCAACAGTTACTGCAAGTCAGTTTACTACATTCACCGAATGACGTGCTTAGACTATTTTTGCTGTTAGTTTGTTCTTTTTCTCCGCGTGTCACAATTAATTAATTTTTTATTTACACTAAATGACGGTCATAAATTGAGTAGCAAAAGTCGTTATACAGTTTACCGGAAATCAATTCGGTAGGTCCAGCGAATTTATGATTACGGTGACGATGATAGATTCTTTTGTTGACTGTACCTGTCCACGGCCCTGGGAACTGGGCCAGAAGCCAATAAGAGCCAGCCCTTGGCTACTTACATTGTAGGTTTGTAGCCAAAGTTGAATAGGTATTGGATACCTTTGTGGCTGCATAAGGATAATTGAGGTTTGAATGAAATTTAATAGGTGGTTGAACTTTGGTAGATGGATTTTGTAATTAGTAGGTAGTTTGTTGCATGCTAATTGCTTATGATCCTAAAGAGGTATTTAATTACGCATTTGTAGAAGATTTGAGTCTTAGTAGTAAGTAACTGCTGTGTGGTGCCGGCTTAGAGTATACATCACCCTAAATCTTCCCACAGGTGTTGTAAGAGGCGACTAAGGGATATCAACCAGGGCCGGGCAGCAGCGCCCCCTGTAGATTTTTTTTCAACTAATTGCGTTCCCTTACCCGCGTGCCCAGCGTAGGGATTATGGGCATCACCCCCCATGAGATAAAAGTCAATAAGGCACTTATCAGGGGGAGGCCTGCGTCCAGCAGTGGACCAATATAGGCTGATAAGGTTGAGGTAGTTGCAAGTTAATTGCTTATATTAAAGTGGTATTTAATTGCGTATTTGAAGTAGAGGATTTGATTCTCAGTAGTAAGTAACTTAGTATGCATGTTATCCGAAATCAACGAGCTGGTTTTAATTTTTTAACTACCATTTTAGTCCCGGTGACTTAATTTTTTGCGAAAACGAAACGATTTTTTTCTTCTAAACCGACTTTGAAAAATAAGGAGGTTTATTTTTGTTGGTATTATGAAATCATGTTTTTATTTTTACGTCCGTCCGTAGATTTTCTGTCATTTATGGATCGAAGATTTCGAAAGGATTCCTTATAAATAATATTCCCGGGGATAAGTATTTATCCCGCAAAACTAAAAAAAACAATTTAGAAGTAAGGAATTCGAAGTCAGTTTTTAGTTTTTTCAAAAAACTCAAATTATTAACAAATAGGTACATAGAATATTATTATAAAAATAATTATAGTATTATTGTAATTATTCTCTTCTCATACCTAATAGATCACACACAGATATCTATCTTCAATCCAATGATCCTATACATCCACGGTTGTCTGGTAGAGATCGCTCTTGAGCGATAAGACCGCCAATTGTCACATACTTTGTAATTTTTTGTTGTTTATTTTGTTTGTTAATTATTTTTATAAGTGTGCAATAAAGAATTTTCTATCTATTTAGCCACGCAGAAAATAAACTTTATTATTAATATTCTGAGTACAGAACCTTGATTATCTTCCTGTTAATTACTTGGTGAAAGGAAAGTTGCTTTTGGTCTTTCTCCGACCATTTGTGTGGTCTGTCGTACTTAAGATTCAATTTCCCAGGCAACTTGCGATGGTGCGGAGCTTTCCTTCACTGGACGTATTAAGGACTTAATCTGGGGTAATTTTGGGGTCTTTTAACTTAAAAATCGGCGATAACATCAGAACCTATAAAAAGTAGGAACCTGGTACAGGTTACTTTAGTTACTATAATAATTCATTGGGTACAGGATTATAATATTTCCCTCAGCTTACACGTAATTTCACAGAGTAAAACTAAAAAAAGGGAAAATTAAAAAAAGGGAGCGCGTTGAAATCCGTCGTATCGGCGTTTTGAAATAAGCCAATTTTATGACATATTTTCTTAGCTATCTTTTCAAATAGGTACTTATGACTTTTGCGACTCAAATAGAGTATTTTATGTAGGTATACCTATTTTATACAATGCGCAACCTATTGAAGTTGATGTTTATGATTTCCAAACAATTTTGCATTCGATAAATCTTTTTCTTTATGATCATGAGCTGGACATAGGCCTCCGCTAATGAGTACCAGACCAGTAAGTAAGCCCCCTTTAGGCCAGTTTTAGTGTCACGCTGATCATCGGCGCTGAGAGTTCAGCGCGTAGCTGATCAGCGCCAACCGTCGGTGCGAGTCGATTAAGCATCGTGCTGATTGCCACGAAGTTCAGATGCAAACAATGAGAACGGCGGTTCCTCACCGGCGCGTGCCTTCAGCGCGACACTAAAACGCTCACTGATGAATGAGGAACGCGGCCGACGACGTCGACCACGGCCGAGCGCCGACCGTCAGTGTGAGAAGAAAATCAGCCTAAGCCCCCAGCCTCATTACGTCCTCACAGATCCGTGTTGAAACTCTTGTGACTTGGGTATGGACGAGTCGGCATTGCCGATTCCATTCGGGTTTGGATGGCTATCTTGAACAGAGAAACATTGCTAAACGGTCACTAAAGAGAATCTTGTAGTGAAAACTGTCGGCTAATATTTTTGTGAGTTAGGATTGAGCTTTTTGTATTCTACTTATGTACCTAATGTGAAAAGTTCTATCGAAGATCGGAATGAACCAGCAGATTTGGAATACTTATCCAAATTAAGAAAACAATATTAAAAGGCTCAAGTGTGAGACTTGGCTAAGGACTCACGAAGCGGTTTTCACCCGTGCCCGCCGCGGTTGCGGGCCCGCAGCCTTTGTAGAATACAGATATTCTGGATAACAGATAAAGTTGAGCTACCTGTAGATTGTTTGCAACAGTCTGCAGTTAGCTCAATTGTTTCAATTATAAATACTAGTTCTAATTTATTTCACAGATAAATAGGCAGCTAAGCTAAATCAACAATTAAGTCTAGGTTTCAATTCATTAATTCGAAGGAGAATAATAAATAATTATTAGCTATGGTTTGTTATTAAACATATTTTTATTAAACCTTAACAATACTTTCAGTCCCAGTAGGCGTGAAAAGTGCATAAAATTAAGCTTACAGGTCTGACACCTCCTTTTCCTCCTCCTCTACAACAGCCTATATTGGTCCACTGCTGGACGCAGGTCTCCCCCTGATAAGCGCCTTATAGCCGGATTATAGGCTATTGGCCCCTTGGGGGGGCCCAAGGGGCCAATAGCCTATAATCCCCACGCTAACAGGCGGGCTGGGAATCGCAGTTCGTGGTAAAAAGGTTCTGCAGGGGGCGCTGCTGCCCGCCTCCGGTGGATATCCACTAACAATTTAGTTAAATGCAGTCAGCATATTTTTACACCCTGGCTCTAATGATGAAATACTCTAATATTAACTACTTTCGCGCCGTTTCGTTGGCTGTTGACATTCTGCCAATCTTCTACGTGAAACAAAGATTTCAAATCTTACATCACCGCATTCCAAACTCTACTAGTACAATTGCTTTCTTCGATTGCAATGCCGATCTCGATTTATTTATCAATCAATTCCAATTCAGAGCACTGCTATCACATCTGATCTTCTATTGAGGCACTTTCTACAAGCTTTCGTTTACCAATACGTAGACAGAATCTAAGAAAATATGTTTCATTTCGCCATTTGCCTGTATGTAGGCCATTCAAGAAAAACCACTATGCCATAATCCTATCATGAGTTTGGAACAGAAATGCTAAACCAACGTATGCTGAGAATGTCTTAACTATAATATGCCTGAGATTCCCTAGCTATGAGAATGTTTAAAGCCCTTACGTTTGTGTCACTCTCTGTGAGAGCGCGTTGAGATCTTTTGTACGGCGATTCACGAAAAAGTCATGAGGACCGCATGCATATTGGACTTATTGTAGTAGGTACCTACCTAATTTTAGACTATCTAGGAGAGTGATTTTAAGATCAATCAGAACAATAAAACAAAAAAAATCATTATGATTGTAAGCGGGTTAACTACGAACCTAGTTTGTGTTGGAAGAACACCAACGTTTCACCCCTACGAAAGTTTTCATAGTAAAAAAAATACCAATGTCAATGTATCTGTGCTTAATGTAGTACATATTATATTCGTATTGTTCAAAACTGCTGGTCTTGCTTCATCCAAACAAGGCTTGCTATAATCGCCTTGCAGAGATGTTATAATACACCTTCTGCGTATTGTAACACCATTCCTGCGATCATCAATCCATCTGCCAAGCGTGATGAGTATGCCTTAGCTCTGGTAGGTTCCTTTACTTGACAAACATAGTTTTCTCTGAACTGACACCCAATGCTCTCTCTGTATCACCCAGACTCAGAGACTGGAGTTATACGGAGGGACCCACTCCACACTAAAATAAATTACACTTGATTTACACATCTGGGTCTCTTGTTGCCCTCTCTTCTCAGACTTTTAAGAGACTGGAGCCTCGGGAGACCTAAGTACACATATAACACTGCACACACAAACACCCACACATACACACTCATACACCAACACATAAGCGCACGCGCGTACTTTCTACATCATTTGTGCACATATATTTTAAGTTTTATTGTTAATCTAAACTCTTAGTGTCTTAGCTTAGTTTGAAATAATAATACCTCAATCTACTACTCATATTAAATCTGTCTTGGAAGAGCGAGATTCCCTAACACAGGTATTTCTTTTACTTCAAAGGGAATCTCAAACACTGTTTTATTATTGTACATTACCTATGTTAAAGAAATAAATATTTTGTATTTTTTTTTTTTTTTAATCCATCGGCTCGGTTGGAGGTATTGATTCTCGTTGCGATCGCTGCTAAAACAGTGTTTCTTAATATTCTGTACAGGGCTTGTAGGTTACTTGTTACGACTGATGTTATCTCATCTAGACAAGACAACTTTGTCAGCAACGTGATTGAGTCATTATCACTGAAAAGCCATTGCATTTGGTGAAAGCTAACACTATAAAGCTAGACACCATTCCTTACACACAACCTAAGCTGTTGCATAAAATTTTGTCGGTCGTTATTCTAACATAATAATGCAAGTTATTTCGTTGGATGCATTGTTGCAAAGGTAGAGTATTGCGAAAATTGTCTGTGCATAAAATTATGAGTTGGTAACTTGTTGTAAAGTTAATTTTGTGGACAGTTTTAGATTGGTTTGGGTCTACCTGCTTTGATATTGTGATAAATGAATTATTTGGACCCCGCTCTTATGTATTTGTTATTTAATCGTTATCCGTGCTAAGGACTCTGTAAGGACATCGCGATTGATGTCAAAAAACCATTTTTATTCTATAAAAATGACATTAACCACAACAACAAACAACTATACGAGATACAACTGTAATGCTATAATCACCTAACCCGTTACTTTATTTTCGTTTATTTTCACAAAACCCTATACACCTGCTGTGTGAATTGTCCAGCATATTATATAGCTACTTTTTTATTAACATTTTTACATGTACATATTTTAATTTTTAATTTTATTTCTGACATTATTTTAATTCCAGGCCCTTTTACAGCCAACCATTTTGTTATTTTATAATTATGTATTTATAAATGAATCACTGTCTGTCTGTTCTTTTTTCTTTCTCTTCTTTTGTGTACCTTATGGTGTTTCCTTCCCTCTAAAAAATCATATATCATATTTTATAAATATGTATTTATAAATGAATCACTGTCTGTCTGTTCTTTATTCTTTCTCTTCTTTTGTGTACCTTATGGTGTTCCCTTCCCTCTCAAAAATCATATACGTGAAAGGAAAATTGAATATTAGTAAATTAGATTTCAACTACATCAAGTGTAAATAAATATGTACCTACGGTGGAGTAATGAAATGAAACTGAATAAAGGGCCGAATATAGCATGTAAATCATCACCCTAAAAGTAGGAGTAATTTTAGGCATAACATTACAGTCTCTAAACTGACTTCCTATGTCTGTAAATAATGGCAGTAATAGTAAAATCATTATGCAACAGACCCAAAAAGGCTTTGAACAATCGTGAGTAATCATAATCAATAAATCAAACAGTTGTGCTTAGTGGATCACGCGTGTAATTCATAAGCGAAATTAATGAGTAGCCACTGACTGGATCATTTAAACAATTGCCTTATGTAACATATGTTACATGAACAATCATTAGTCAAAACGCAAATTAAGGCTGTTGGGCAGCGGTAGGGTTATATTTGCAGTCGTTCCACGCATTGAATGCAATGCGAGCAGAAACACACCCATTCGAGCCAGAACAGAATTTGTGACCGTGTTGGTCGTGGCGTAGGAATCCACTCTTCCAATTCAGCTCGCTGATGTTGTCAGAAGTGAACAAGGGGACCTAGGTACCTGAAGAAGGGTGAAATCGATTCAAAGGACTGTTTTAAAAAGCTGACACGTGAGCATTTTTAAAAAATCGCTACTTGATTCCTAGTAAGGTAACTTAATCATCTTCTCAGCTATTGGTGAATTTTGTTGCTACTTTCCTATTTAAAAAAATTGTTAGTACCTATAGATAGATAGACAGATAGAAAAAACTTTATTATACCACACAAAACAGGAAAATATACAGAGAAATTGCTTAGAAAAAGAGGAAGTATAAAGGGCGGCCTTATCGCTAAGAGCGACCTCTTCCAGGCAACCTTGGGACGGACTGGAAATGAAAGAAAAAAATAGACGGTGGCACTGAATAAAACCGATTGTAATGTAAATTATATTTAACTATTCATATATAAATAAGAATTTATATACATATAGTGCAAGTTTATTATTATTTTTCTGTAGTTTTTCTGTGTAGTCTCTCGTCTTAGACTTTTATCTAGGTTGGTTTAATTATAGCATGCCTTTTGATTTTTTACTACATGTGTGGTTGGCAGGTAAATAATGCCATCGGCATTAAGCCCACCCTTGTATACTTTAGATTAATGTGTGCAATAAAGGATTTAAAAAATAAGGACAGCTTCCTTCTGTGTATTTTAACACCTCCACTGCGATCACCATCCGTCTACCAAGCGTGGTGGTTATGACCAAACCCGCCTTGTTTCAGGAAGTTATGTTCAGCAAACGACGTGTGCTCCTCATAATTTTTTCATTAGGGACAGACAGCGTCAGAATTAAGTAACCTCCTTGTATAACACATCATCATCATCATCAGCCTATATTAGTCCACTGCTGGACATAGGCCTCCCCTAATGAGCGCCATAGCGCCCTGTCTTTAACTTACCGTATCCAGCATCTGCCTGCAGTCTTTCGTCATCCCACCTGGCCGGAGGGCGTCCTACACTACGTTTGCCGAGTCGCGGTCTCCACTCAAGAACACGTTTACCCCAGCGGTTGTCGGTTCTTCGCGAGATATGGCCGGCCCACTGCCACTTCAGCTTTTTAATTCTTTGAGCTATGTCGATAACTTTGGTATAACACATGCAGGTTTAAATCAAAACCTGTATATTGTAGGAGTTTTAAAAGTAGAAAATAAATAATTTTTTTCTTCAGGTAACAAAACGAATAGATTAAAAAAAATAAAAAATTGGATTCTATCCTGCATTTTGCTATGGGGGGTTACTTAATTCTGACGCTGTCCGTGCCTATGATTCGATATGTTAAACACAGGCCAGGCAGTCGTACGGGCTGCCATTAGTTAAATCAAATAATAATTCAGATTTTAATCGAGTAGCTTTGGATCTCACTGGCCACACTTTTGTATCTTTATGCATTATGTTATAATTTGCCAAGGGATTTTATTTTTAAGCTGCTAAGGCAACCAATATTTTCTACAGTGCGCATAAATGTCATCAATATGGATTAACCGTGGATATTTCAATTGATTTAACAGTTATTATTTGAAACGCCTACATGATTGATTAGCAATCATAAGCGTGGAAAATTTGTTTGCTATTCATTTAACCGGTCGGCGCCTACTGCATGCATCGCTATGCAACGATCGTCAGCCTTGCTTGATAAAACAAAGTAGCTATACTCGGTTTTAAAAATCCATACTAATATTATAAATTCGAATCTGTCTGCCATCTGTCTGTCTGTTACCTTTTGACGCAAACATCACTATATGAAATCTGCAATTCGATATTTATCGAGGGCTTTTCTTCGATAAGTTGCTCGATATGTCGCAAGAGAATGCAGTTTTTGGCGGGACTCGATACATTTGTGATATTTATCCTGATATTTTATACCGTGATACTGCTTATCACTAGTTAAAATATCACGTGATACGCAGATTTGGTCTCCGGGTTATTTATGTTTACTCTCAGACGAGATAATATCGTCAAATGAAATCCAGTGAACGTAGCAACCCAGGTCGTGACCCGAAGCACAGAATACACAGCTACTAGCTAACCTTAGCGTGTTTAGAAAGCCATGCTGCAGCATGTAGCCCCCGGCAGGTTCAAGTGGTGATGGTTAACCTTCAATCGACGACAGGTTCTGTTATAATTTAATTGTTTTGAAAAACTAAGAACCGACTTCGAATCCCTTAAATTTTCACTGTTTTGCGGGACAAACTAAATCCCTTGGGTATAAAATTAGTAAATATTGATGGGAATTCAATACTTATGCGATCACCTCACGATCATTCTTTATACAATAGTGAAAGAATTTTCAAAATCGGTCCATAATTTTATGCGGAAGCTCCTCCTGCTTATGCACTATATTATTATGGTGTTGCGTGGTAAAGTTGATAACCCAGTAGCTTTACAGCAAATGGGCCTCGCGGTCCTGGACTGGAGCTGTCGACCCGCGACGTCTATTTGCGCTACCACCCTACCATCCGGATATCGGACGCATGCCGGGGAGAGCGCTCCCACTCCTAGAGTACTTACCCTCCTAAACGAGCTCATCTCCTCAACTGATGCCGACGTATTCTTTGACAGCATCGCCAAATTACACCATTTGATGCTCTAATTTTATTATTTTGACCATTATTTTGTCATTTTTATTTCATTCTATTATTTTGACGATTAGATAATATATTTTTTTTTAGATTGTGACATTTCCATAATATGTATTATTTAATATAATTTTACGTACCTACTCTAGATTTTATAATATTGTTTGACGTTTTGGAATGTATTCTGTAAGTCAAGTTTGAGTAAATAAATAAATAAATGTGTCGTGATTTGTTTACAAACATTCCGCAGTTTGGCTAGTGTATAAATAATAAGTGAAAACGTGGCTTATGATAAAGCAAACATTTCCAGAGTGAAAATTCACTCGTGACTAGAAAACTCGTTATTCGTCTGATATTTCGGTCACTTTAAACTCGTCCGAGATTCGAAAATAATGAGAGTTTTCTTTGTTACAGGGTAAAGAAAAGAGTAACCGTGAAGACCTCAAAACGGATATTCAACATCGGAAGGAAACCTTTTACAGGGTCAGTACTGTTATTGTTTTTCAAAAATCATATCCTTCTTTATTGTTATATTGCGTACTCACTTGCTTGCTTTTAGTACTTTATTATTATTTGATTATATATATTTTGTATGAAATATAACTTGTCTAGGAGTTTATTTTGTAAGCCTATGGATAAAGCGTTATTGTTTTTTAAACTAAGACCATATTGCTTCTACCACAGAATAACTACAACCTAGGTAGAGTCTATGTATCAAATCGTACTTCCTACCGTAATATTCTAGCACCAAGCTACTATTGCTCACGTTTTCTGTCAGGCGGTCACATACCACATGTTAGGTAGTGATACCTACGTACGTTGACTGCTTGCTATGCCAGTAATATGCCTTTTGAAAATAATTATAATCTTGTTATAATCTTCCCTACTGAAATATAACAAAGTTACTTCACTTAACGATGATGATGATGAACTCATCAAATATATCAACAAACCTATTTCAGAGAATAGAGTTGCCATCTCATGAATACTAATGCACCGACTTCATTTAATTAGTATTAAAATCAAACCGTTAGATAGCAAAGTTGACAGTCACAGTTACTATTAAAATAAAACCTACCACTATAATTGTCTGTCGAACGTGTGTTCACTCACTGGACTATTTTCTGACTGACGTTTTTCAGTTACCTTTATTTTATGGACTGCTGTGATTTTCTAATGAAGATGAGAATGATTGTTCCAGGAGACGCCATCGGACGAGGACTCTGCAGTATCGTCCGCCCCAGCGTCTCTCTCGCCGCAGCCACTCGCTGATATGTGGGTCAGTATCACACCAATATTATATACTAGTTTCTACTCGCAGCTTCGCACGCATTGTTTTTATAGAAACGTTTGAAAGTTATTTCTATACCATGGGAATGGATATGACTGATGAAAAGTAGCCTATGTTTTAAACCATGCCTAAAACTATCTGAATGCATACACACATTTATCCATTCATCTTAACAACCAAACTTTTGCACTTATAATATAAGTGTGATGTGAAAGTTTTGATGGATTTTTGGGTGCTTGTTTCATTTTCACGACAAAACTACTGAACGGATCGGACTGAAATTTTACATAAAGGCAGATCTGGAATAAAACATAGTCTATTTTTATCCCATAAATTAGTGTGCAGAAAGTAATCATAAATAATATGTAAAAAATTATCGTAGGTTTCACAATACTTATAAATATAAACTCCCTTTAGGCAGAAATATAAAAAAATTTCCTGGCAAACACGCCATTCATGTCTTCGTTTATCAGATATGGATGGCGTGTTTGCAAGGAGTGTAGAAAATTTTAAGTAGATGTCGCTGAACAAGATCGAGCTAACGAAGCGTTTTGGTTTCTGATAGTTTTTTGGATATTCGTTGAGTTATCTTATACTTTAAGTTTTGAATAACGTTATTCTATTTGACTATGGTAGACAGATACGGTACATAAGTTTGCATAAAATAGAAATATTTTACTTACTTAAACACAAAGGTTGAAAAAATTATTCATCTCGTCGGGAACAGCGACCTTTTTCAACGGTTACAAAACTTAAATTAAATAGGTACCATAGTTTGGAGAAGTTACTGCGAGCTGGCAATTATCTTTGGTTTTATCATATAACCACGCTGAAAAAAAGACACAAATCTGTCGATACTGGAAGCTACTCTAGTTCTTTTCATCCGCAGTTGCGAAGTACCTACGGCTCCAGAAATCAACGGGTAGGGGTAAAAATGTCACTGGACCAACGTCTGTTGCTTACTTACGAATGGGCCATTTTCGGATGAATTTTATGATTTTTTCATATACACCATTGTAAGAAAGTAGGAGGTTGTTTTATAATGTTCATCTGTAATTTGTAAACCGAGCTGTAAGTTTCTCCAAAATTGTAAAAAAAACAATGTCAAATATACATTCCAAAAGAATAAAGCAACCGAACTTCGTACGAAATTTTAGCGGTCAAACAAAACGAAACGAAATTTCGTATGTGGACCTTCCGTATATACGAAAAAAAAAAAGACGATCGCACCCGGTTTCAGTAATTTGCCTATAATAATTATTAAATAATTCATTACAATTAGTATGCTACACACATGGTAGCATGCTAATTGATGTTAACCACATGCTAACCAGCATGCTAACCTACTTTTGGGTTATCTTTGTGCTTTATCTACGTTGCATTATGCACATCGGTGTACTAGGCATAGCTAAATTAATCAATTAATGCATGTAGGTTGATTACAAACACCTGGGTACCTACGCGCTTGGGTTGGGTAATCATGATTGAAATTCAATGATAGAAGAACCAATTTTACTTTACATTTTGTGCAGAATTCTACCTTCCTTTCATTTAAGACGTTCTGCTCGGTGCTTTCAAATTGCTGGGTATACATAATTCAGCTAAGTATTTATATTATTATGGTATGAGAGTAAGCAAATGTAATAATTCCTTAATTTTTCTAATCAAAGTTTTTTCTTTTATATTAATCCTAAATGAATTTAGTGTTAAAAACCACGATCGTTTAAAAAGTTTTATTTTAAACATACGTTTCTTTCATAGCTACCTAGCTAATTTAAAATTTATTACTTGGTAGTAGTTACCTATCATAAACTTTATTAATAAACAAGGCCTAAAAGTTTTGCTGTTCGTATAATTTCATGTGTCAATTCATTTCATTGTACCGATTATCGGATATGGATAAAATTGTTGGTGCCAACCAAATTTCGATTTATGAGGTCTACACCTTTGTAAGATTTACACTATTTTACGATAAAAATGTTCTAATTCTTCTGTAATTCTTTAATGTACACAGTTGAATAAAGCATGAATTTATATAATAGGAAGTGTACATAGGCGAACTTAACCCTGAAAAAGAGTTTTCTTTTTCTTAATCTATTTTAGTAGAGTAACGGAGCAGAAAATTGAAGGAGTAGGCACGTAGGTACCTAAAGTATTTCAAATTTCAAAACTTAAATTATTGTACTTAAATTTAGTTAAGTAGGTAATAATACTAATACTACTCGAGCCATATCTGGCTAAAGAATGTCAGGCATGACCTTGTCTGGGAGCACCGTGCGAGGAGCAAAATGTCAGTAGGTATATCGCAACGTAAACATTTTGTCACTCACTAAACTATTGGCGCTGGCGCTTGCGCAAGCGGTATTGTTTCGAAGGAGTGTAAAGCGGCCATGCGTTTTAATGAAGAAAGACCTATTATTATTTTTTACCACAAAAAAATTGCAAAAGATTTTATAAAAAAGCTTTTACGCTCGAATTTTAATGGTTAATCTTTATTTACTTCTCAAAAGATTTGTAATCACTGGTGAGAAACAAAATAAGCTTATTATCTATTGTTAGTAGTTCGGTACGAGCAAATAATCAAAACGATGTGGGTAGTTAGCAAAATACTGTACAAAGCAAAATAAAGGCAAAGTAAAGGTAGGTAATACAAATTCTGGATTATAAAATATGCAATAATATAAGGATGACTACTGATGAATTTTGCGAGCGACTACTAGTAATTTCATATTTATTTGCTTTTTAATAATATCAAGTTATTACGAACATTTAGTAAAAACGCAGCTAAATCTATTTGCTAAAAAGCTAAATGTGTCGGTTCCTCCCAATCGCGTTGAACTTGTATTTACCTACATAACCTTAGTGGAAGATCAGTCACGACTAGGAGGACGAGGAAAACCTCGTTTTCCTTCTATTTACTATTATTCGCATTTAAGGCTTACCCAACACTGCGAAGTTTCGCTACGCGATTATTCCCGCAAGATTCTGCAACATGTGGAAATAGTATGAAGCTGCTCACACAAAAAAACTGCGTAGGTTACAATTCAGTACGTGGGATGAAGACCGCGACAAAAAAATTCGCGCGGCGAGATTCCAAAATGCGGGCTAAGCATAAATTGAGAGAATCCTAGACGTGGTATAATTTTTTACCTTCCATTATTATCATTAGTAGTATTTATAGTACCAAATGTGAAACATTTTTCCCTAATATCCCACCTAACCATCACCGTGTGGTTGCAGCCATGCGCGCAATGCCGGTCGGCGTCGGACCGCGCGGCGGCGTCTGCGCGCGAGTGCACGCGGCTCGCGGACGCGCTGCGCGACGCGCGCGACCAGCTCGAGCTGATGGAGTTCAGGCTGTTGGAGCTGGAGGACGCCAGCCCTGATAAGGTACGTCATCATCATCAGCACACATACATACATCTTCATTAAATTTCGTTATAAAGAAAATTTTTAAAGGCAAGGGATCGCGATCCTTTTTTTTTGTATACATTATAGAGGTTAGCGAGTATAATAATATGAAAAAATAAAAGACAATCACGCCAGCATTTAATAATTTACCTATAGTTACAAATATGTTCTTCTTCAGCCGGGTACTAACTGCCCGGCGTAAAGGGACGTAACGAAACGTGTAACACAGCGTGCGTTCGAGGAGTTAGTATCAACGGGGGGAAAAGGCGTTCGCAACGAGCAACGAGACAGATTTTAGCACACGGCGTAACGTATTATGCTCGCTGCAAAAGGTGTATTACGTCCCGGTCACTACCCGGCTGCAATAGTGCCTCTCCTTTAGATTACGGGGCACTAAGGGGCAGCGGTCATCCTCTGGAACTACATTCCTTATTGACGGACAGCGAAATTGAGGTGTGATCAGAGGGTCTACACTCATGCATTTTTTTGAATTCAGTTAGTTTGTTTTGTTTTTAGTCGATTCGGTCCCTAATTTAACGAGTCACTTTGACTTTTGGTCCGTCTGGCTACACCCTGATTGCATTCAAAGTCGCGCATCTTTTTCAAGTTCCGGCTCAATACTTTTTGGATGTTTTTTTGTAGTTTTTTTCATTCGATTGAGTTTGATTGTGTCAAAGCAGTCATGACAAAACTCTCCTTTTAAAAAAATCTAGAGAATAGACCAAATTTTGTTGTTTTCTAACATGGATAGTAAAATTTGAAATGGCCCATTTTATATTCATAGAAAAAAAAACTAGTTGAATGAGCTATGTAATGCTTAATTTTTTTAGTATAATATTAATAATAAATAATAATAATAAATAATGCTGGACAATCCACACAGTATCATCTAGCCCCAAAGTAAGCTACTCAAAGCTTGTGTTATGGATACTAGATAACTGATATTATATTTAATACATTATATACATACATAGATTTTTTTATTATACATAGAAAACACCCAGACCAAAAGTAGGTTATTTCATCAGGTTCAAAGATAAGTAATAAAATATAGAGTTTCGCATAAAAAACTAGAGAAATCATGAATCATACACGTCATACATACATCATACATTTCTCCGACCCCTGTCTGCGCGTAACCACAATGTGGGTTCACTAAGGCCCTAATCAAGATTTTTTCAATAATCACGTTTCACAGTGTACAGGTTATCCAGGGCTAGCATAAATAGGTCTTCTGTCTTCCTCGTGCCAGTCCATTGCTCTATTTTGCGCAGTCAGGAAGTCAGAACACAATACGGCCGAACATGGCTGACAGCGTTTTAAGAAATCAAAATTAAATATTAATATATCAATTTTTAAATTGAAAATATGTAGTCATCTTACACTTTTAATATCAGAAATCTATAAATATTGGGTTCTTTAAAATCTTTATTCACAAAATATTATATTTATTCTTATTTGGGTTCTTATGTCCAATACTACAGAAAATATTGATTTATTACGCCAAATTTGATGAGTTCAGTAGCCTATTACGAGAACTATAGAAACAGAAGCCTTGAAAAGACCAACCCATATTGTACGAAATTACCAGTTTCGATTTCAACATCAGCAGGTTTTGTTTTCGACGTTTTCGTTGGCTTCCGTTCATCAAATTAATTGGATTACGAGTACAACTCAATCAAACTACTTTTCGACAGCGCATTAGTATTACTTAAAATGGTTCAAGACTAAATGTATCTGTGTTTGTTAGTTCGTCACGCCAAATGTACTGAATAAATCGAGCTGAAATTTTGCTTAGTTGTAGTTCTTGACAGATTAGAAGAGGTGAGGCTATTTGATGTTTGTAACATGGCGTGACGTCTCCTTTATTAAGCCCCGACGCAAAAAGAGAGGGGTGTTATAAGTTTAACGAGTCTGTCTGTGTATCTGTGTATCAGTCTGTGGTATCGTAGCTCCTAAACGGATGAACCGATTTTCGTTTAGTTTTTTTGTGTCATAGATAATTGTATCCCGAGTGTTCTTGGCCATGTTTCATGAAAATCTGTCGGGGGGTTTTTTAATTTTTTTTATTTTGTTCTTGTCCATACAATTTGGTACTGGGCCTCTATCGTGCGGATAGGGATGGTTAAATTTTAAATAGGTTGTTTTTACGTTTTTGACACAATTTTGTATGTACATTAAACATCAAAATTAACCGATGCAGACTTATCTTTTGGTGAACACTAGCAGAGACGTAATAATCATGTCTCGTTAGTAACGTCAAATAGACTCACCCTTCTCGTATAACATTTTATACTTTTTATCGGAGAAATGTGACCGAAGCAGCAGGCTGAAGCTAATTTTATAATGATATTTTTTTATATTTTTGTCCTGTTTATTATACAAGTTATTATTATTACTTATTTCGGCAGATAAGGCGAAGCGAAGATTCCACATGATAACTTACCATATCTCACTATACTTCGTCTACGCATTTATAGTTTTTACTGACTCTACTTATATTATTATTTATTATTGTAATCTTTCAGCTAAATATCGAAGATCTCGGAAGTTCCAATATTTTTCGAGACTAGAGATTGTCATCACTATTCTTCAAAAGGAGTCTTCATAGACGCTCCTCACTTCACCTCAACAGCATATAACATAATATATCAGCGCCTTACTGGCTTTTATCTCATGGGAGTAATGCCCATAATCCGCACGCTGGGCATGCGGGTTGGGGATCGCAGTTCGGTGGTAGAATTGTTCTGCAGGGGGCGCTGCTGCCCGCCCCCGGTGGTTATTCCTTAGTCTCCTCTTAGGATAGTTGCGGACAGAGACATTCATAGACTACTCTTTTTGACATTGACGATTTTTTTTTTCAAATCGTGTAGTAACAAACAAAAGGCGTGCTATAATTAAACTAACCTAGATAAAAGTCTAAGTACAGAGAAAAACTACAGTAATATAATAATACACTTACACTACATTTAATACCCTACCCCTAATAGCCTACGCTAAAAAAGGTGACTTCTAGCTTAAGCAAAGTTTGTAAATAGATAGTTATATAAGTAGTTACGTAGGAAGTAGGAAATGAAGGCTGTTTTTATTTTTTATATTTAATATCATATTTATATGAAAATTATATATAACAAATACATATGATATTGCATTTTTTCATTCAATCAAAGAAAATAAATGCGTGGACTCAGCATAACAAAGCGTTAATCACTTAACAAATATTGATGTCATCCTTGAGTTAACAACGGAACCACTTACCTTAGACATTAAGTTGACTCGAAGAGTAGAGCACGTGTTTTGCTCAGTGAATTATTCTGTTTGATTATTCTCCTGATAATATTCACTAGAAGTTTCGTGTTAAAATAAACGGAAAGATTTCATTCGCGGCAGCGATATTGTGATTAATAGTCGAGCGTGTTTATATTAACTTATAATTATTTTGTTATAACATTCTCTTTGGTTTATTACTTTGAGATTTATATTGGAAAATATTTTTCCTACGTAAATAAACAAGTATATCACGACTTTCTAGCTATCAGAGAGTAGGTTTAAAGTCAGTGTAAAGAACACAGTGGCCTATAGCTTAAAATTTTCAATGTGAACTATTTTATTGCTTAATTTGTGGGGCAAAAAGTGATTAAAATTAGTATTTTTCGTGATTTAAAAATGGTGAATGAAGGATTATTGAGTGAACAAGTGGTAAGTTTAAAACTTAAACTGCAGTCCAATTAAGAACCTCCCCTCTTATTTTTAGCCTTGTTCATGTTTAACCACAGTAAATTTTTATTTAGAGGAAATACTTAATAATGCGGAATAGGAAGTTAACCTTTGCCTAGTCCACACATCGTCATATTTTGCTACTACCTTATCACTAAGAATATCTACCTGCTTAGATAGGTGAATACCTACTTTTGTGTATAGATCTTTATCAGTGACAAGTGCAGTATGATCTTATGAGATACCTACTACGCCGTAGAACTGACTACGTCATCTCATAGAAGATTTCGTAACCTTTTGAATTCACTAAGACGGTTCACTGCGGCACTAGTACCTAACGAATATATTGCAATGAACCGTGAATTTTAGTATCCTACAAATATTATATGACGACCTCCGTGGCGCAGCGGGCGAAGGTCCGCCTGCAACGCAGGAGGTTGCGGGTTCGATTCCCGCCTCGGAACAAGTTTGTGTACGATCTACAGAGATTCGTTCCGTTGGTCTGAATGTTTTCTATGTATAATACAAAAATATATATCTATGTAGTGTATTGTATTAAGTTTATCAGTTATCTAGTACCTACCCATAACACAAGCTCAAATTTCATCTTGATCTATACAGTAGTTTTAGAGATCCTAGGTAACTAAAATTCAGATTTCACAAACTTTCGGCTTTATATTATTAGTAGTATGACAGCGACTTTCTCATTAATCTGACTCTAAGGTACAAAGGGTGGGCTTAATGCCGAGGTATTTTCTACCTGCCGACCAAAAACATATACCTATTTTTACAGGGGGTTGATGGCGTGCTAATTCTTCATCAGTCATTTTACTAAACGTACGATATAAAATATGCGTGTACCAGAAATAAACTTCGAGATCCAGGATATGCTAAGAGTTTTTTCAGGATATAAGTCTTGCTGGTCCGCCATCTATTCAAAATTGTAATTCCCTTCGCACAAAAACATAAACTTACATTACTTTCGACATAAACTAAGTAACTAGTATGTATGGGTACCTATGCTTAAAATGTGAGCTATGTTAAGAACACAATGGAAATGCAATGACTCTGTAACGGTTCCTGTACAAAATGATCTCCAGTTATGGATCTCCGGATGTCTTCAAACGGGTGTGACTTTAGTATTGAGTACAGAAAGTTAGTCATAAGCACACAGCCCTATTCTGCTAAACCAATCGCTTCAGTATTTATAAATAAATAAATAATGCTGGACAATTCACACAGCATTATCTAGCCCCAAGCTCAGAGCTTGTGTTATGAGTACTAGATAACTGATATACTTAATACAATACACTACATAGATAGATATTTTTATACATAGAAAACATCCAAAACGCCCTGGACAAATTTCTGCAGATCGTACAAATATTTGTCCCGAGGCGGGAATCGCCGCAACCTCCTGCGTCCTTCGCCCGCTGCGCCACTGAGGTCCTCACATGACAATATGGTATCGTCGCAGAATCGCCACGAAAAATAGTTTACATGGCGATTCTGCAACGATATCATTGTCATAGTAAAGCGATTGTTTAGACGGAATTGGACCCCAGGGTATAATCATGCATTTGGTTTCTTGTCACGTTACACTTCCAAGTATGTAATATTGTGATGTAAATATTGAAAGTCATGTTTGACAGGATGAAATAAATAGCATAGTTCTTCTACCTCACTCGTACAATGAAATAATAATATTGTATTCGGTAAACCTATACGAGGTGAAAATTGCTTTCTTAAGCTTACTATCTTAATCATGTTTTTATCCAAAATTAAAATGCTATCTCAAATTCTGAAAATGTGATGTTTCAGTTTTAAGTAAAATTTTTAAGTTTGAAAATTTGGATGTTTAGATGTATGGATGGATGGATGGACGTTTTTACCTCATCACGTCAAAATTACTGAACGGATCGGGCTGAGATTTCGTATACCTATAGGTAATTTTGGGCCTGAAATAAAACACAGACTACTTTTTATCCCAAAAATCAGTTCCTATGTGATAGAGATAACCATAAAACGTGTCCATAGAAACGAAGCGTTCAAAGACGCGGGCAGAAACTAGTAATTTAATAAATAAATAAATAATGCTGGACAATTCACACAGCATTATCTAGCCCCAAGCTAAGCAGAGCTTGTTGTTAAAGACGTCATTCGGATTGCTTGCCGATCAGTGGACGCACTGGTCAGCGGATTGTCCGATGCCGGCCTGTGAACGCGCACCCTAACGTTTCAACTGCTAACGCTTGAGCCGTAATGCCGTGCCTTACGGCATTGCGGCTCAAACGTTAACAACTATCGGTTGAAACGTTAGGGTGCGCATTAACACACCGGCATCGGACAATCCGCACTGGCCCCATCAATGGTTTGCCTTACAAGATCCATACCACACGAAGCGGACTGTCGGCCGCCGTAATGCCGTGCCTTACCACACCGTGATCGCGGCCCAGCATAGTGTTATTGAGTCATTTAGGTATTATAATATATGAAATATCCGTCTCACCATTGCAGCAGTGACGCAAATTATGAATACAAATGTTTGTCATAACCTTTTATGAATCTTATAAATTCCCCATTTCTGTCTTACCTACCATAAGCAGATAAAAAACCTTGAATCTGTTGTTTTCCTACCAAGGTTAGCGTGTTGTATTAAACAGAGTCAGGTATTTTAAAAACCTATTTACTTAGCATTCTAGCTATAGGAAATTAGAATAACTTTACATAGCGATACAGCGAGGTAGAGTCCACGAAGTTATTTAATCAATGTCGCAGTAAAGCACTTTGATTACTTCACACTAGTCACACTAGTATTATAAATGCGAAAGTTTGGATGGATGTTTGTTACCTCTTCACGCCAAATCTATTGTACCGGATGAGCTGAAATTTTGTATACAAGTAATTCTAATCCTGAAATCAAACATAGGCTACTTTTTATCCCCTAAACCAGTACCCATGCGATAGAAATCACCTTTAAACGTTTCCATAGAAACAACGCGTGCGAAGCCGCGGGCATAAACTAGGAGTTATTAAAGGCTACCTATTCAACCAATCCGCTTGCCGTGGCGGTCAGAGTGTAAGAATTGACCCCTCTCAACTCAGCTCGTGGATGTCGAAAGAGTCTACTAAGAAACTACCAGAGGATAAGGGCAGCTTCCTTCTGTGTATTTTTATGTATGATCAAAACCACATTAATAATAATAATAATGTCCTCCTAGCCGAATTTCGACCACAGCGGCCAATCTCATCGGAGACTAACCAGATGCGCAGGATATGTTATATTGCACAAGTGTGTCCGCAAACACAGGTGTACTCTATGTTTCCTCACTCTAATAATCCGATAGGACGACAGGTCGACACGACCGGGGAGAGGTCAGGCGCAGGACCAACGGCGTAACATGCTCGCCGAGGTACGGGGGTGTAATACCGGATCTATTCCTTTCTAATACCAAAAAACTAATACCAATGATATTTGTTTATTGACGTCATAAAATTCTATTCTTAACCAAATTTGAAATCTTTTTAATACGATCCGACAACTTCCTGACTCCGGGCTGCTACTGTGATTTATTTTTTCTAGAAAAACCCCAAGAATCACAGTACAGAACTAGTACCTAAGTAGGTATGATTATGCAATCCGTACGGTACGGTAGGTACCAACCATCCAAACCTTGAACTGGTATTTAAGGTTAGCAGCCTGACTCATTGTGATTCTAAGACTTCTGAACGGAAAGTCTTAAACGGTTACATTTTTGCATGGGATTAGTTACATGTTGTAACTTAGGCCAGTTACCAGTCAAAGTTACTTGGAAATAAACCAGCCAAGTGCGAGTTTACTCGCACACGCGTTCGGTCCCATCGTTCAAATATATTTTTCAAATGAAACCCTAAAAACACCAACTGTTTAGAGACCCCCTTAAATTTTCCTCTTTATTTAATTTTTAGTTTCAATAGATACCTACTAGCCTCGACAAACTTAGAGCAAAAATAGCAAAAAAATGTATTTTTTGTTTGGGAGCCCTCTTTCATTTTAATATTTATTTTATTTTTAATCTAGCGGCAACAAAAATACACATTCTATGAAAGTTTCAACTTCTAGCGGCAACAGAAATACACATTCTATGAAAGTTTCAACTGTCTAGCTCTTACGGTTCATGAGATAGATCCCTTTGACAGACGGACAGACAGGCGAGGGTTTCGTAATAGAGTTTCTTTTGCAACATTCGTGTACGAAACCCTAGTCACAGCGACCTACAACACGGGTTTCTATGTCTAAACCTATTATAGTTGTTACCAAATAAATTATAAATAATGCTGGACAGTTCAAACTAAGCAGAGTTTGTGTTATGGATACTAAATAAGATAATAGATAAACATTCCATTCCAAGAATACTAAACATAGAAAACATCCAGACACCCAAACAAGTATCTGCAGATCGTACAAACATTTGTCCCGAGGTGGGAAGCAAACCTTTCAACCTCCAGCGTCATAGGTGGACCTTCTCCCGCAGCCAACAAGTCATGAAAATGTAAATGTGAAGCATTAAATGTAACTAAATTAAAAAAAGAAACATTATTTAAAATTGTTATAACAGGCTCTTCATAATGAAGATGAGAAACATTTAAAAGTACCTAGATTTAGTGCACATTTTGGCAAGATTATACGTATTTATCAGGAATTTTTAAGTTTGTTTTATGTCTGTTGATTCTTCTCCTTCTTCTTTTAAATTTGCGGCGGGAGCGACTAGAAAGATAAATTTCAAACATTGCCAAAGAAATTAGAAATATCTGCCCCGAAATGAATTAATTTCGACTTATTATCTAAATCCTAAATAAATTTATTATTCTGCGCTCGTAATCTGCAAGAAATTCCATTCAAGTTTTTAACGACCTATAACATTAGCCCAGCCTCAGGTGTCTTGCAACATAACTAATGCGAAATAATAAAATAAAGTTGTACTAAACAGCCTATCATTCACAAATCTCGGCCAACGGCTCTATGTAGGCGACAGATTTGGACAGTCATCCCACACGATGGCCCAACACGTTCTCTAACCATAGTCTATACTCATTAGTCTGTCTAAGATCACGATTGTGCCGAAACCAGGGAAATTATATTTAGTTAAATCACCACCAATTGAATAAAACAGAGAAGTCGTCGTGGAACCCCGGATAATTTGGCGGGACGAACTAGGTAGATTATTTTAAGCCAGCCTAAGAGCGAAAAGACTGGCAGAAACGCGGAAGGTCTTTGCACTGCGGTGGTGGGATAAAATGGATTGAGAAAAATATCACATAAGCATTAACGAATCGCCTAAAACAATCGACGCAACAGTAAGCGGATGTTGCTGACCCAACGACAAATATCTCTTGTACCTAAACAATGGATGTTTCAATATTTGAAACAGCATTGCATTCTAAAGTTTCGCATTAAAATAAAGCTATATCTCTATTCTTGCAGGGTGCTAGGGACAACCTAACGGACTCCGATTCGGGCTGCGTGTCCCCAGGCTCTCGTATAAAGGACTCCGCATCTCCTGAGCTCAAGCGAATGGACTCCGGGTACAAATCACCCCACGCTCCGAGCAGCCCGTGCAACCCCCGGCGACATTTGACCCCACACGATGATTTTAAAGAGGACTTCGCAAAGGCGCAGTTCTTGGCTGACATCCTGGACCGCAATAGTGAGACGACTAGTGATTCGTTGAAGAGTAACCCAGTGAAGGAGCATTTGGAGCAGATGATTCTGAACGCGGCATCGGCGGAAGACAGGAGCTGCTTAGAACAGGTTCAAATGCTGTTATACAACTTCCAAGCTTTGAGCAGCTCTGTTAGCGAGGATGAATGCTTTCAGGTATGTGGACCGTTACGCATGTTAACCTTTTTTTTCAAAAGTAATCGTTGTGATAGTATAGTTGTCAAACTTCTGAAAGCTGTCTTCTGCATGTCAAGTAAGCAGTTGCCAAATTCTTTTATTGTTATTTATATCACGAAATTTTAAAAATGTTTTATCTCCGTAATTCCAGGCAAAACCACGACGAATATGCGACCTAAAAACTAAAGAGAATGACATTCCATCTCACAAAACCCAAAAAGCAATAGCAACAGTCACACCTTACAACCAAAAAGGGATAAAATGCGAATCACTCGAATCACTCTGCGAAGAGAGGAAACCAAACATATTGCAAGAGAGCGGGATATTCGAAGGCGTCGAAACTGAGTCAGCTAGCACTCAAACCGAACAGAACGATAGCTTCGAAGTTAGCAGTGAGCTAAACACCGAAATACAACGACTGAATAGTATAAGAGAAAAACTAGAGAGGCAAGGTAGTAGGAATTTTAGTACTAAGGATGATGTAGAAGGCCTGGAATGCAGGTGCGTGAAGTTGGGGCAGAAACACAAGCAGTATTACGAGAGGAGGCTTAAGTTCTTGGAAGGCAAGATCAGTATATACGAAGCGGCACAGGATATAAAGGAATCTAAGCTCGCACAAAGACTGCAGAAAGAATATCTTCTAGAAAATAGGATACAGGTAAGATCTTATTAAAAATTTAAAAAGTTTGATATTAAAACGTTGAAGGAGATAAAAGAAGTAACGAAAATGATATTGTTACAGGAACTCGAATCGCAACTTTCAGAAATTCAAGATAAGTATGAGAGGCTAGAAGAGGAATGTTGTGAATTAGAAGAAATCGAAAACGATACCCGCCTGCATTGGCAGCAGTAAGTCCTATAACATTATTTTTCTTTTCTCATTCGTCATAAGGGTTCCTGTTCATAGTTTGTTTCATAAATCTGGTCTTGTGTAGTTGATGTTGTGTAAAACCACATTTTTTAATCATTATTATATTTATCTCCAGAATTCTGAGTATCCATGTTCTTCCCTCTATTTGTTCCACATTTTCATTCGTACCCTATTACCGATCTATATCTAACATAGTACTCCAATATCCTACTATCTTATTTATCATATCCAACTCTAATTCAACCTTTCTCCCAATCTTATGCTTTGTCTTTGTATATTATACCTAAGTAATTGTTAATGTTTCTGGAACCATAATTTGCTCCCGCTGTGGCACCCTTTATTTAGAAAACACTAGACTTAGGGCCACCTAATTTTGTTATTCTGTATGTGATGTGATTTTTCTGTTGGGAGAGAGTGTATAAATAAATAAATACACTATCTCATTTCGTGTTTTCAATGAAACCTACATCCTATTCCAGACTTGAGTTAGACTACGAGCTGTGTTCCGCGCAACTGAGAGACATGAAGGAACAACGGGAGTGTTCGCGAGAGCAGGCCGAGCGACTCATGGCCGAGCTCGAGTCTAAGGAGTGCCAGTTGAGGTGTAGAGAGGTAAGATTTTATAAATAGGCAATATAATTTTTAGGACACTACCTACCTTAAAATTATATTTAGTCCGTAAGTTGAATTATCAGAACATATTGTACACGTATTTTTTCTTTCGTAGATTAAACAAAAAATTATGGAGATATAGCCAGTAAAAGTTTCGCGTGACCTTGCTACACTTTTTAGCAAGGTGTGACGTCACTAGCCCACATTCCCAAACTTTGACGCGCTTTATTTTTGTTATTTTTTGTTTGAGTGACAAAAGAAAAAATATGTTTCCAATATCTTCTGATCTAAAATGAGAATCTAACTGACGGATTAAATAGAATAATATTTTTTTACCCCGGACACTACCATATTGTTATTAGTTTTTTTTTATTTCACAGCAGAAGCACAAACACAACAAAACGACAAATTACCTACAGCTAGTAATTACACTTTAATCAATTTCCTAAAAACCAGAACCAAAAAATAGTGTGCCCAGATTGCTGGCAGCATTGTTGAATTGCAATGCTTATTAGCTTTTTACTTATTTTTGTAGGTACCCAGAACAAACCTATCAGCCTACTTATTATGTAGGTACCTATAGAATAATCTATGGAGCGTGTAAGTATAAAACCTATTAAAAGAAAATGTTTGATACAAAACTACGCTTAGTCAGACGAAAAGAATACCTCTAAGAATAAATACAACATTGAAAGTCAGTAACAGATTAAAAAACATGTTACAAAATTGACTCTACCTTAGCATGAGTTTTAAATGGCATCCAGGCAAACCCTGCGTTAATTTGATAAAACCGTTAGCCCAGGCACCTTTATTTCAGAGGCAACTACACTCTTCAAATCGAAACAGTGCTTGGCGGCACAAAAACATCGCAGTAGTATTACATCTTATGTCATTGTAGTCAAATAATTTATACTACACCTGCTCAAAAAGTTGCTTATTCCTTTTCCAAACATAAGGTAGTAAGTACGTCATTGCATGCGTATTGAAATGCGGGAGGGAAAACTCTATGGAATTTCGTTTCTCACGCGTTTAGCGGGAGTGAAAAGTGTATGGAAATCCATTTCTAACGTGTTATTTTTTTAATACTCTGAAATATCAGCCGGTAGCTATGGTTATTTTTATAATAGGTCAAACTACAAAAAGTTTTTAGTCTTAATACGCCATAAGACATCGGCCTCTTCCGTATTCGGGACAATAATTAAAAAAAAAGAACCACGTGAAAAAAGCACGTGCGCGTATTTATTGCTAAATTTGAGTTTACAATTTACTCGAGTATTTTGTAGATTCTAAAACGATGATTTTCCTCGATGGTGTATTACATATAAAGCACTATGCACTCGGGAGAAAGTGCGATTCCTACCTCGTGTGTTTTAAGGTCCGAGGCGCACACTCGTTAGGACACTTTCTCGCCTATGTTGTACAATGTAGGTACTATTCTCATTACAGACCGAGCTGAGGGGAAGATTGGAAAAACTGGAGAAGGCGGTACCGGCTTTGATCGCGTGGAACTTGTTGCAAGTCATCGGTTGCAACATCAGTACAGGTGGACAGGTAATGCATTACTACATTTACAACAAGCTGAGCAAGATCTCACCGTTCTCGACTGTTTTGTCTAGAGAGGGATAGACAAAAATATACTTATTATGTATACGTTGGATAAAACTGTAAAAACTCGCTGCTCTAAGCGTGTAGATATTGAATGGGATTGAAAATGACAGCATGCTATCCCCCGTAGACCTTACACGATTTATATACAATTTAACGAGGTTCCTAAATATAGATGCTTTTATTAAAAGTGTAACAAGTCCAATTCTGCGCATCGAAGTTTTTTTGCAAGGCGTTTTAAATGTGAACATATGTAATTAGTCTGCAGGTATGGCAATCGCGAACGAAGCCGCGGATATAGCTAGTACTCAATATTTTTATTGTCAACATGTTCAGGAGATCTATTAATCGATGCGTAAAATATTTCAATTCATTAGTTCAACGTACTACACTTGGCCGAATTTTGTAAAACCTATTGCTTTACTGTGACAATGACGCAAAACCTTCCTTATATGAAAGAAACTAGTAGATTAGAGCGACTACTATAGAATAGAGCGGTGACGCACGAAGTGATCCATCTGTGATTTTTTTCATCAAAGGTAAAATGCCAAACTGTGTAATTCTGAGGCGATAATATTGTTATGGTTAAGCGACTAATTTAGTAAAATTTGTCCCCCGTTCAATCTAAATCATTTTCAGCGGGTGATCATGAGTCGAATGGGACCTTTTGGCATCAGCACAAAGATGGCGATCGCACAAATTAAACATGATAAGGAACGACATAAGAACGCCTGCGGAGTACTGCGCATATGCGGACAAGTTGATACAGACGATGCACCGTCAACTGTAAAATTACAACAACAAATAAATCAGTAAGTTATAAAAATAAATATGAATTGTACTTTTGTTTTCCTGTTGTAAAAAGTAAAAACAAAACACCTAAAAATAGACGATGTCGCTATTTTAAGGCGTAATTTTGTGATTAATTAAAAACGATAAATACCTGACTCGGTCCTCGCTTTCTTACTTTTTTTCGCCAAATGAGACGGCGGCGAAGGCCCGCAAAGTGTGGATACAAACCAAACAAAAGACGCAACTGCAGCAGATGAGTATGCAAAGTTTAGTAACATTCTATTAAAAATTTGGTATTTCAATTTCAGACTCATCGCAGAAAAGAGGGCAATAGAATATCAATCCTCCAAAGCTACAGAAAAGTTGGAACTAAAAGTTAAACAGCTAACAGAAGAACTAGAAACTGCTCAAAGACAACTGGAAGCCGCCGTCTGCGTGTGTAGTACCAAGAAGAACAACATCGACAGCAAGATCAATCAGTTAGAACAACAGATGCTGAACCAAAAGAAAGAGTTAGAGGTTGGTGAAATGTGACCTAACAATGCAAATAATATGACCTACATATTTATTGAAAATTTGCGCCATATATTTTCAGAAGCCAGTAGATCCGGCAATGGAGGCCAAGATACGGAGCCTTATGCTAAGCGAAGAGGAGCTAAAGCGGCGAGTCAAAGAGCTGGAGAGACGGGAGACAGCTTACTTGGAGATGCTCACTCAGGCTGATGACATGTGGGCTGAGATGGAAGGGGGGTATAAGAAGAAGATTGACGAGTGTAAGCTGTACGAGATCCAACTTAAAGAAAAGGTAAACAAGCGTATTTTCTATAAATTAACTTATAAAAGCATAATTTATTTGAGATCGATGACTTGTAATGCTATCCATTATAAATAACTAAACTGGAACTGGGTGTGTGGTTGACTTTGCTTATCGAATAATGAGACAAGGAAGTAAATTGAACCAAAGCCGGATAATTAACATTAGAACATTGTTTTCTGACAACAGCTAAAGAAAACAGAAACAGAGAAGAACTACCACAAGAATTGCGTAGACCCTCTACGAAAGAAGCTTCAAAAGGCAGAAGAGTCCGGGACGACGATGAGAATAGCGATAGAGAAAGCAGACCGAGACACGAAGCAGTTGAAAGGGAAAATGGTGCAAACGACTATGGCCCTTACAGCCGCCGAAGCAGAAATAAAGAAGTATGAAGCTGAGTTTAGAGCTCTTGATGGGAAGTTTAAGGTTAGTTACTTTACACACATTCATTCAAGTCTATTGTTACAACTAAAAATAATGATTGTATTGATTAGATTTCATTTGTTGTGGCCATTCTCGAACCATTCTATGTTCCTACCTACTTCAAAACAATTACAATTAATATAACATATTTGCTTGTTTTCTTGAACATCAAAAATATATTTTGGTAGTCTGAAATATGAATTGTAATAATAATGGTTATTATAACAATACTTACCTGAATTCCTTATGATGCATTCGCTGTCAGTGTCCACACATAATAAATAACTTAAAACAACAAAAATATATAATTTCAGAAAGAAACAGAGCAGCTTCGCCGTTTAAACAAGCAGTTAGGTGATGAAGTGAAAACACAGACGGCATGTCACAAGAAGGCTGAAATGGACCTTATGGGAGATCTGGAGAGCATCAGGAAAGAACTGAACCGATGTTGCAAGGACAACCAGGAACTAGAGTGCAATAACAGCGAGTTAAGAGAGGAGGTAAGACTTGTTAATCCTGGCCGATAAACCTTTTTATCAGTTAAAAACAGTTTTTAAATCAGTTAAATTTTTTATCAAATATAAACAGTTTTAAAATCAGACAGAAAATGTATATGAGAAATTGTCATTAAATTACTTTATCACCTGGTGACCCATGATGACTAAAAGTACGTCGGTGATGGGATGGGATTTCCGGTGTTAAAATGTATGTTTGTGCCCGGTGTTTCCTAGTCTAATCATATCTAATGAAAAATATTGCCTTTGTTCTAATTGCTAAGTTGCATGTGCTTTACCGCAGTTACTAATGCTATCAGTGTTCGCATTGTTTGTTCTACTAATGCAATTTTGTGTTCGCTTGGCACACTTTGTCCGTCACGGTCGTTTTTTCACGGAATGGTGCATGGCGTGTAAATATGCATGAAGATCCAAAGGACTAAGAAGACATGTGTTCTAGGTCGAATCTCTGGAAAAGCAGCTAGCTTTGACACAGAAAAATTTAGCCCAGTGCAAGAGGAAATGCGACGAAAAGATCAAAACAATGAGTCACGAACTGTCAATCAAGACAGAAGAGTTGGAAGAACTTAGAAGTGAGACCATGCGACAATCTTTCCACGCGTCTAGAGTAGAACTTAAGCCTGACAGAACGGAATATGTGGACGAAGGTTATTCGATTTACACTGCTGTACCAAAGAAGACTGACTACGGAAGAATGCATCACAGCATGAGCTACATAACCACTGACACGCGATGCTCCTGTCCCTCGATGAGAAGCCAACTCGTCGGCCAACTGATCGAAGACTTGTTCGACAGAATACACAACACGGCTGACGACGATCTAACAAGACTGTGTAAAGAACTAGCCTCGGTCAACTCCAGAGACATTACCTTCGAAACCAAAGCTAAAATTACTAATTACCTCCTAATGGCGATTTCAAAGGAGCTGGTTAGGTCGATAGGCGACGCCGATGCTAAGACTGACACAGAGGTATGTATGGTTTATGGCTTTTTGTTGAATTTACCTAAGATTGTGACTAAAGCGTTTATCCTTAAAGTTACTAATGTTGATAACTTCCTACTTATGGTTGTGGTAGAATCCCTTCACCAGAAATACAAGGTTGATAATTTTTCGTTACAACGCAAGCAAATTTAGGTATATAAAATATAAAAAATTTGACTTAAAAATTGAGTTATCTGCACAACAGTAAATTCATAACTTGTTATTAAAGAAAAGCAGGTTGAAAGCAAACCAACAGAAATTTCTCTCCACTATGTTGAATTCTATCTAAAATCCAATCAATGCTTGAATATTCAATCAAAGTCTTAAAAACCTTGAGCTGAACAAATATTTATAAACTTCAGGAATGGCAGCGTGCGGTATCATCGATGACGTACACGCCGTTCCAAGATGTTTCAAGCGCGGAAGACGCTCTCTCACTCCGATTGGCTGGTAACGTGGGCGTGGTCCGCGGCGCGGCGCGATTGGCCAGCGTCAGCTGCGCTTGCGCCGCCACCAGGCTCTGCGCTGCGAGGCCGGATCTCGCTGATGCTGTCAAAAACTGTCAAGAGGTAAGTCGAATTTTCAACTAAAGATTGTATTGCAAGCGTATTTACTGCCCAGGCTCGGCTGTGCGACCAAGAGGGACACGCCGCGCCACCTCGCCGCGACGAGGCGAAACAGATGGACATGTGCGTCTCGGTCCATGAAAGTGTTCGTTTTAAGCTTATGATATAACAATTTTGAACTACTTTTTGTCATATAAGTTGGCACTGTTGTGGCAACACAGACACAGCGAGCGATCCATAAACTAAAATTAAATTATACTCAAAGGGATTTCTTTAAATCTATCTATCAATTCTTGTTTTCATGTCCCGAATATTAAAATAATTTTTTTCAATCAGTAAAAATATATTTTTATTGTTTCAGGAAGTATTGGATCACGGTGATGTTAAAATCATGGAAGAGCAGTTGGCGAATGCCATAGAAAGTATTGTTGTGAGTATTTGATAATGTACAATATTAGCATGCGAAGAATGCAGCATAAGCATAAGTATATTTTTCACGCTTTTCCCGGATCGGATAAAAGTAGTCTATCTTTAATAGACTACTTTACATAAAAGTAATAGTAGTCTATAATATACTTCCCTACTACTTTTATAGTGACGAATTATGTTCCACATACACGCAAGAACTTATCTTCATTTCTTCAGTATTTTTGAAGATCTTAGTGAACATGAACATCTTCACTCTGAACTTTCACCTTAATAATATGAGAGGATTGGTTGGGATTTAAGGGATCAGCACTCTTACTTCCACAGCAACGCATGCCTCCCCTAAAAATGGGGGTTTTGCCAAAATCACCATACTTGGCAGGCGGATTTTTGACCGCCAGTGATGTTAAAAAATACAGAGCTACTGGCCTTTCTCTGGCAGATTCCCTAACTGTGTTCATACGACATCCTCGGGCTGAGTTGGGGAGTCGATACCTATTTAAACCGCAACTGCCACGCCAGGCGCCCAATTCCGCTAACCAATCGCTTTACTATTACAATGGTATCGTCTTAGAATGGTCCGTAGATGGAAGTAACTCTAGATAGTGCGTGTCCGTTGTCTTTTTGCACGGAGATATTGATATAATGGTTTCAACCTTGAAACTTTTGATGCGCGTCCTTCTATGCAGGTAAAGATTCTTTTATCGAAGGTAAAATGCCAAGCCAGTGTCATTTTGAGACGATACCATTGTCATAGCGATTAGTTTAGCAGAAAAAGGCCCCGGATATTTAATATTGTAAGGTTCGTTTTAAATTAACTTATGTTGTTTCAGAATTGCCCATCCTGTGCATTGGGTACAAATGCGATAATTTGGAGCACGGACGTTTAGAGCCGCTTTATCTATGCGTTAGATTTATGTAAGTAGACTTACGATTAATAAAAGATACTTCATTCATTTTTTAGGGTTCCGTACCTCAAACGGAAAAAAGGAACCCTTATAGAATCACTTTGTTGTCAGTCTGTCTGTCTGTCAATTCCTATTTTTCAGGAACGCATGGAGGGTATTGAGTTGAAATTTACATCAAATATTCAAGTCAGTAACCTCTTGGAGCCTCGATATAAATAAAACTTTAAGTCAACGCAATCAAAAGCTACAGCCGCTTATGTCCGATATTTTGAAATTTCCAAGAGAATCACATGCACACAAAACCTATAGGGTACTTTCCGTTGACCGGGAATCATAAAATTTGGCAAGAAGCAAGGTCTTAAAGCACAAATAATGGGAAAAATCCGAAAATTGTAAATTTGTAGTTCACATATAAAAAAAAAAATATTGATTCTCTCCCTGGACCAATTTTATACACATAATCATAATATTACTGACTTAGAATCATAATATTTGGCAAGAAAAAGGTCTTACAATTAAACGGAACCCCTAGTGCGCGAGTCCGACTCGCACTTGACGTTTTATTTTGTATACTGACTGACCCTATTCTGGCTCATGTCTGTTTGAAAGTGTTAACATTTTTTTTCTTTTCAGATGTTATACCTCCACCGACCTCATTCGGGTGCCTTCTAGTTAAGACCATAATCATAACTGAATGTAAATAAATGTACCATAATAAAATTAATAATACTCTTATTAATACATAATAAGCAATAATGTAAGCGAAAATATCGATCAAGTGTACCTTCTATAACGAATAAGATTTTTACGACTTAAATGTTTGTTTTGTTTTTTTTTGTCGTTTCCGTGCCAATTTTTAGTGTTGTTTTTATTTTTTACTGCCATCATCATTCATATTTATTGCAGATGTAATGTAAGTATTTACTAAAACAAAACTTCGGACTGAAACGTAACGATAAAACGAAATAATAATTGCTATTTTTTTAGGAATTATGTAAATAACAAATTTTACAATATTTAAATTAACAATCGAGTCAAATACAGTAGAAACCTTTGTCAATTTCTGTTATTTTATTAAAATCTGAATTTGAAATTAATAAAATTATGTCAATTAGACGTTGTTGTTTATATCTCTGTATATTGATAAAATCCAAGAGAACGTTAAGATTGGGCTTAACTCAACTATCTCTGGGCTTTTTTCAATTTTTTGTTTTCCTTTTTACTACGTTTTTGACCTCACCTTTCACCCCGAATAAACTTTAAGACATATTTTGCAGAGCGGTTGGTCAGAGGGTAGAGGTCACCGAAACAGAATTAGATACATTGCGCCACCTCAGTGGCGCAGCGGGCGCAGGTCCGCCTGCGACCCAGGAGGTTGCGGGTTCGATTCCCGTCTCGGGACAAATGTTTGTACGATAGTCAGATAGTCAATTTATTGGTAAAATAATGTTTACAAGTCTATAAAATAAAAATGAGGTACATAATAACAAATTAAATTCAATTTTAAATACTAAAATAATTAATAATTGTCGTATTGACTTATCTTATACAACGATATTATCGTATTGACAACGTCAAACAAACGTCCTCAAACGTCCTTAGACGTCCTCAGTTGAACATTACCCTGTCCCATGGGACGGCACAAATAGCGGTCCTGAGCCGCCGTCGCTTTCCATGGATCCCCAGCTTGTTTATATTAACAGTCAAATAAAGAAGCCTGCTCTGTTGGTTGGTGGTTATAGGTATAAACTTATTATCACCAACAAAGACTGTTCTTCAAGGAGGCGATGTGCAACCTGGGATGTTTGTAGTACAACAATTACGATGAACAAGGACAAAACTACAATTTTGCGATCACCGGAGCACACATGCAGATTAAAAATAAGGTAGATTAGATACCTATGGTTATGCATTGCTGCAAAAATCAGTAAGCAAAAGTTATAGTAAAAAATTATAAATTTAACAACAAGTAAAATTAATATATCAGTACAATACCTATTAGTAGTAATATTGATATATCACTATCAAAACATTTACATTAAGAAAATAATGTCTAACTCACTTGCTAGGAATCGCATTTTAAATTGAGGACGTTCTGCTTTCGGGACGATTTGGACAACAACGGTCGTTTGACAGTCAAGTCATTTCGCTTTGTAGGTACGGGCAGAACTTTTTCATTTGAGGACGTTTTGCGCCCACGACGAATCGCGTTGTGAACGTTTTTCTACTAAGAACATTTAGCTCAAAGGACAAACCACTCCGTATTGGAAAAAGTGTTCTTTAGGCACACAAGTGGCAGTCAGAATTTGATAGCACAGTTATCCAAAAATACTACAGCAAGAACAGATTACCTACGAAAATTTATTGACTTGTTACCTTGGCCAAAGCCTTGGCATCGAAAAGAATGAACATGGGTAAAACAAGATAAAAATTTATTAAATGTCCGAAGGTACTCGAAAACCGAGAGACTTTTACTTTTTACTGAATTAATTTTTTTTATTTTCTGAACAGTTATGATGCCCCCTACCCGTTAGTAAAGCGTTGACCACTCTTTACGCCACACATGTACATACCATGTGCCTACCTTAATTTATCCTTGATCGATGGCTCAAAGATATTGTTTTGCCAATGCAGACCTCAAAAGTACAAAGTACAGCAAACTAACTTTCGATCTTTAAAATTTGACATTCAAAACTTCTATCACGAACATGTCAAAAACTTTGAAAAAATATGCAAAACCAAGCAAAACAGTAAAATTTGATGTGAAAATGTTGTGAATTTGTAAAAACCTAGAGAATGAACGTGTGATCTATCCTCAATTATTGAAATAAGCAATAGGAAAGAAGTACGAGAAGGCACCTACCCATTTTATAAAGTATTTTAAGATTGGTTGATAGAATTGCATGAGGGTGGGGTTCGGGGGTTACATTTTCAACTCAGTAAATAAACCTACTTATCTTAAAACTATGCATGCTATGATGGAAAGTATGCTCCTGGCAAAGCAGTGATTTCTCCTGATTAAATTAATTGAAAACCGATAGGGATCTATAGGCAGTGAGTAATAATGTTTTTAGGCCTGTTGGTTGATCACTCGATTTTTATTTTCAGGAATTGTTAACGTCAAGTTTCTGCAGTAGAGTGCCAAGTAAAAAAAGTAGTAGGATTTCCTTTAAACCATGTAGAAACCCATCAAGAAACACCACTGCTCGCAAACCAACAAGATACAAAATTCGAGATACATAGCAAACATGTTTGCTAACTCAGTAGCTATGCAAAAGGACCGAAAGTTTAAGTTAGAAGTGTCGTCTAACGCCGAGGTGGATCCGCAGTGCTCCTGCCCTGAATGTGACTCAGCAAGTTGCTTTGTGAAGCGGCGAGCCAAGAAGCACTGTACCTGTGCCAGGCTTTCCGCCTCAGAACTACACACACACTCTAGTCAGAGCACCAAACTTGTCTCAGAAACCAAACATTCAATAAGCAAGCTGCCAATAATATCCCAAGAACAGATAGTTCCTGATTTAAATAGGAAACGTATAAAATCTTCTAGCAGCAAAGTAACCCGACAAATTATAAGTGAATTCATGAAAGAAAGCAATAAGAACCTTTTCACTGATAGTACCACCACTATCTTTAAAACTTCAAACTCTAGCTTTGGGCAAAGACAGGACAATTGCAGAAAAACATCAAGCTTTAATAAAGATTCTCGTGAAGAAAGTAAGAAGGACAAAGGATCAAACGTTTATTGTTATCGCAAAAAGGCTTACCATGAAGGAAGTGAAAACCTGCCAAAAGACGGTCAGAATATGAGTCCGGCAGTGGATCATAGTATGCTGTATCAAGAACTACAAGCTCCTATACCTAAGGCAACAATCTCACCTGCTATAGTAAATTTATCTGCAGTGGACATTTACAACAAAATCAAAGAAGCATACAAAGCTTGCAGCTGTGAAGTTTGCAAGTGCGTTGTTGGAAAATCATTAAGAAATAAGTTTTGCGAATGCAAACCATGCGAGTGCCATAACTGTGCTAATTTAAGCGAATGTATGCTTAATTATATGGGCACTGAAGTTACTCAGAAACGCGACGAGCAATGTTTTTGTCTTTTGTGCGACAAAAAGTCATGTAAAATATTAGGAGATTCTGAAAGAAAATTACAGGATTATCATGGGCACCTCGAATATTCTAAATTACGGAAATGCGGTAAAGATTGTGATTGTAAGCATTGTGAGTGTATTGAATGTAAAGCAAGATCAATCCATAGAACACTGATAGTCGCACCTGTTGGGGGAGAATTACAGCAACATAACGGTTGTCGATGCGCACCTTGCGAATGTTTTGAATGTAGGCATCGCTGCGGCATGAATACTAATGGGCAGCATGAGATATCCACCGGCGTGAACAGACACCCTAATTGCCACTGCGAGGTGTGTGACAATGAAGCCTGCATCCCAGACAATAATCAATCCTGCAGGTGTGTTAGACAAAGCAAAGTAATGAGCAAACCTGTAGAGCGGGATTCACAAGATTACGATATACATACAGCACATGTTACTTATAATAATAAAGGAATCTGTGAAGGCAACTTTGAAACACTAGCTATGTTTGCTGCCCTACCTAGTTCTTACACTAAACGTTTAGACCAAAGTAAGCAATGCAAATGCGATCACTGTGAATGTTTGAATTGTGAATATTTTAATCGCATTAATCAGTCTCCAAAGTCATATCAATTAGACCGAGAACTGCATGGAAAAATCAAATATTGTGAACCAGAGGTTTTAGAACAATTCGAATTTGATGATAGACGTGTTTTAGACAAGTGTAACTGTAAAGATTGCTATAATTTAGCTAACTCAGGCGTCGAGGAAGAAAAGGAAACTAAAAAGTTGAACAAGAAATGTTCTTCCAACCATATTTGTGATTGTAATATTTGCGAATTGGTTGAGCATGAGAATACCGAGACCGATTACTTTAAAAATCACACTGAAGATGCGTCAGTTGATAACATTAGACTAATGAAGAGTAGAAGGCAAACTCGACTAAGGAATAATGATCCTCTAATTCAATCGTGTATTGACACATTAGAATCAAACAAAAAGATATTTCAACATCATGAATTGTCATTTCATGCTTCAAAATCATCGACATCTATTGATAATTTCGGTGAATCGCATCATCCAACTTGTCGTCAAGTATGCTACGGAAGCCACCGGATATTTTGTTCCAACTTTGAAACTGATTCAGCTGTTCTCGAACATATTTCTGAGTGTGCTAATGAAATAGATCTCGGAAAGCACAATAAGCAAGCATTAAACTCAAGTCTCTCCCTATTATCTTCAAAATCATTCGTCAAAGAGAGTGAGAGTGTCACACCTGTAACGAGTAAACTCAAGTCACGAGAAAGTTCCTGCAACAGCTCTGGATATGATTATCCAGACTATTTGGCGCATTTCCCAAAATTAACCATTAAAACATGCTTGGATGACGTTATGCAATGTAATCTTAACAACAATGAAGTAGTCAACATGGTTTCAAATCATAACATTGTCACAAAGCGCTCTAATTTTAATTTGCGTGATCGACAATCTTTTCAATCACAGGCTTTATCAGCACGTTCATCCAAAAACACAAAGGTAACCCGTAAGGCATCACAAACATTTGATATACAAAACTATATTAACCAAATCAGAAATTTGACAAAAGAAACGCGTAAAACGTACACGATAAATAAGTGTAAAAGGAATTCCGAAAACGAATATGACAAATTTAAAACTGATTCAGAATCTTCAAGTACAACTAATACAAGCGCAAAAGTTGCTTTTAACGAGGAGTACATAAGAGTTCAGAAAACTTTGCGAGATGCGCGAGAATATTCACAACATTTGGTGAGCTTGTTTGAGAAATATGAAAAAGCTAATAAAGAGTTTGAAAGTGTATCTGAACGAATAAAAAACTCAAACAATTGTATTGATCCAAATAAGAAAACATTTGTTGTTCAAGAAGTGCCAACAAAAGACTCTGAATGTACTTTTACATCAGCGTTTGATGAAATGGATACTATGAATAAACAAGTAATTTATATTGACCATAGGGATAACATTAATTCTTCAGAAAATCCTGTAAATATTTTAAAGAATGAAATTTTCGCCGATCATGACTATGGTTTTATAGACACAAATCATACCATTACCGATGAAAAAGACACAAAAGATGTTAATAAACAGAAAATGAGCATTGTTAAGAAGCTAGATAAAAGGCTCTTCCAGGCGACCGATCCTGCTCAAGACGTTGTCACACCACAAAGGTGCATTTCGCAATCAAGCAGTATAGACGACAAGCAAGGAGTGTTTATTTTAAAAAATGACTCTGATATTGAATTGATATCTGCTAGTCAATCATTAAGTAATCACAGGGATTTTCAGGAATCCTTAGATACTAAAGTAATTGATACTGGTGAAAATACCGAAGGGGATTGGCATGATAAAAGCAAAATAAACCAAGCCAATATTTCCGAAAAACTAGGTCTAGAAAACAACATTAAAACTTTTGATACTGGTGAAACTACCGAATGGGATTGTCATGATAAAAGTAAAATATACCAAGCCAATATTTCCGAAAAACTAGGACTAGAAAACAAAGTTAAAACTTTTGAAGAAAGAAAAAGCATTACTGTGAAAAGAGATTTTCATCGCATAACTTCGACAAAGTTTTCTAAAAACACGAACCTTGCAACCAAATGTACCACAGAGCTAATTAATCTTTCGGTAAGTAACATGTTGGAACCAAAGAGTTTATTCAGAGAAACAAAATAATACCTACTTACCTATAGGTTCTTAAAGTGACAGATGTACCTTATTAGATTTGATTCAACAAGTAATATGACTGAAATTATTCCTTTTAGAAAAGCAAAACTGTGAAAACTGAAACTGAAAGCAGTAAGTTATTTTTGGAAAATCTACATTCTCCAATAATAGCCATCAACATTAACTCCGACAAACTAAAACAAGAGGGTATAGCATCATTACCAGCTCCACATGAAAGTGATGGTAAAGCAGCTACAGAAGTCATTTTCCAGCAACCTGTTCATGAACACGCTACTCGTGTCTGTAAGAGTAGTAAATCATTGGTAAGAATACATTATTATTATACATATTAAAATCTTTTCAGTAAATGTTTCCGTTAAATATTATCAAAAACTGTGTTCATCGACGAGTGCAATAAATCCGTAGATTTAGATTTATTTAAGAGGGTGCATTGCGCGCCATTTTGTAAAAAGGATAGGCATAGTATTTCGCGTTCATAAGCGGGACAGAGCATATGTTTTTTGGAAGTGCAAATGATGTTTATGCTTATTTACAATAAAATTACACAACTTATGAAGAAATTGTATTAAGTTGTATTATCTTGTTGTATTAACCAAAGAATTGGTAATGTACGAAACAAAACAAAAATATTTCTTAGACCGCAGGGTTCCTGAGATCTCGACCAAATTAGGTGCAGAACAGTGCACTTTCATGATTATTTTAATTGTATTTTTTTTGCAAATGTGTTTTCATTTTTAAGGAACCAAAGATTTTTATTTTATTTTATGCAAATCTAGTTTTTTACCAAGAGGATCGCGTGAGTACTGAGATCTAGGCTTAGTTTGACAAGCAATCCCACTAGGTTCGCCCCTTAACACAATTTAACCAAGTGTCGGTGTTTATTTTAATAAGTAGGTAGGCACCTACAAACAGTGACAGCAGTACCTAATTAGATTTAGTCTTACATACATACAATACAATCAATATTAATTACATTATTTATTTTAGAAAAGCAACAATATTGTTCATAAGACAACAGTTACTGAAAGCAGTAAGCTATTATTGAAAAATTTAGATATCGACAAGAACTCCGGCAAAGTGAAACAAGAGGACATAGTAACATTACCACCTCCACATGAAACCGACGAAAAAGCAGCTACAGAAGTTGCCTCCCACCAACCTGTTGATGACCATTATGTTAAAAGAAAAGCATTGGTGAGTGATTGGTATTTGTTATACAGTAGCTTCTGCCGCGGCTTCGCTCGCACATTACCGGGATAAAAAGTCGCCTATGTCCGCCCCTGGGATACCTCCTACCAAATTTCATTCAAGGCTGGGCAGTGAATGCGTTAACGGTAGTTTTGTGAATTTTTTTCACTCTTGTCTACATCTCGGCTTAATCACATGCAATTTTATGTAAATGTTTCAGGAAATAGTACAAACAGAAGTAAAGAGAATTCTTGATTTACCATTTTTGCAAGTTTTCCAAGACCAGAAGGTAATAAATATGTTGTTGTAGGTGTAGATAGTTGTAAATGTATGAAAATTTCGATTCGATCTAACAGCAGTGCCGGAAAGATGAAAACGAATCGACATCCCTAGACCTCTAAGAATTAGCAAGTTGAAGTGGCAGTGGGCAGGCTATCAAAGCAGTGCATGGGCAGGCTAAGAAAATACCCAAAATATTTTATAAAGAAAATTGACATACCTAGACGATACGTAAACAGACATAATCATAATAAACTTGTAATACCTGACTCAAAACTAAATATTCATAATACAGGCCCAAATAAAATGGCGGCAAAAATTTATAATAAGATACCTGACGATTTAAAAGATACATCCGACATTAATTTTAATAGACAACTAAAGAATATGCTACTAAAAAAATGTTATTATACACTTATTGAATTTTTTAATGATAATCTATAACAATGTGACAGTAATTAATTGAATGTTAACTTTAATACACATCTTCTCAATTTGCTACACCCTGACTGGGTACATAATTATAAGATCTACCAACTAAGAGTGTTAGAATAGTGAAATATTCATGTACCTACCTATAATTATGGACGCAATAAATGAAATATGAAATATCTCGCGAAGAACTGACAACCGCTGGGGTAAACGTGTTCTTGAGTGGAGACCACGATTCGGCAAACGTAGTGTAAAACGCCCTTAGGCCAGGTGGCATGACGACTTGCGAAATACTGCAGGCAGATGCTGGATGCGGAAAGCTGAAGACAGCCTTGTCGTGCGATGGCGGCCATTAGGGGAGGTCTATGTCCAATAGTGGACTAACATACGCTGATGATGACGATGATGAATAAGGCGATGATGAGTATGATAATGATAAACTAAGGCTTCAACCATGCTGCGAGCCTAGCGCGGGCGCGAAGTAGAAGAAATCAAAATAAAAAACTCTTTGTTTCCATTTATACAATAAATGAACACTTAGGAAAGGTAAAACCAAATACTGACACGGAAATAAAGTTATATTTTTTATTTCTGTCGCTTCGGTATGTAGACTAAAGTAAAGAAGCGACAAAGATACATTTAGCCTGTTAGTTGTTATTTTTCGAGTTGGAGCAAAACCCGTCCGAAGCTTTTTTATCCTCTAGATAATCTGATATTTTATAGTAAGCCTTTTTGCACTACAAGGTTATATGAAACCGCCGCCGCCGTTTGCGTTCATACTGAAGCGACTAAGGCGGGCGCCTAATGCTACGGGCTTGAGCGAGTAATCTATTTATTTATTTATTGAGGAATAACTAACGACTACATTAAACTTATTATACACTAGCTGTACCCGCGACTTCGTTCGCGATTGCCTTACCTGCCGACTAATTAAGTTCACATTTAACCATAGTCTCTCATATTATGAAACGCCGCCGTGCAAAAAATCGTGTGGGGTCTAAGGGGGATAGCATGTTGTCATCTTCAATCCCATCCTTTATCCACACGACTTTTAGCTACGACTCGGCCAGCGTCAGTGTTAAGAAGTGTCATACTCGTTTCACTTCTTACTCATGGTTCCGTTCAGCTCGGCCCTATTCTGCTATACTAATCGCTTCACTATGACAGGGGTATCGACACAGAATGACACGTTTTGGTATTCCACCTCAGATAAAAGAAATTATGATGAATGCAGATGGAGAGACGCGCGTCAAGTTTGAAACTATTAATTTATCTCGCACGCACTATCTGGAGTTATATTAATCTAAGGATTGTACGTGACGATTCTGCGACGATTCCATTGTCATACTGAAGTATTGCAGAATTGGGCTCCTCATCCATTTCACTGGACCACTGCAATTTTTTTTTCGTTAGTAGGTAGGTAAAGTTGGCTGTGTACCACAGTAAAAAATATTTTTCTGTGGTCCAGTTAGTTTAATTGGACCACTTACTCCTACCAAACTTCGGTATTACAGTTAACTGGACCAGCTAAACCACCATTTATCATGTAAGGTAGGAACCTAAATAATTTTTCCAAGACGCACCACCTTAGTAGGTAGGAACCTAACTAATGAGTGCGTCTAAAATAAATAGATAGGAACTTACCTACCCTTTATGTACTAATTTTTTTCTTCAATCTACAGCTTATTTCATCAATCTACCGATTTTCTACTCGACTTTCAACTGATTTATTCAAATTCGATCTTGCAACACTGTTTCCAACAAAAAGAATGCATGAAATAGGACGACGCGTAGACCCGTCGTGATGCGCGGCTTATGAATTCTACTTTTTCCTCTCTCCCAGGGGAACCTTACTGAATTCCAGGATAAAATGTATTCCATGTCCTTCCTTGCAGTATGAACTCAAAACGTGGCAAGATTCATTCCAACTCATTACCTATGTAGTTTTGGCGTTTGACTTTCATCCCCTCTGCCAAGGGAAACTTACTGAATTCCGGGATAAAATGTATCTTTCCTCATAGTTCGAACTAAAATCATGCCGAGTTGCATTCGAGTTCATTCAGTAGTTCCGTCGTGATGCGCGTTTAAAGAATTTTACTTTCATCCTCTCTCCCAGATGAACCTTACGGAATTCCAGGATAAAATGTATCCCATGTCCTTCCTTGAACTCAAATCGTACCAATTCAGTCCAACTCATTCAGTAGTTTCGGCGTGATGCGCGGTGAAGGAATTTTACTTTCATCCCTTCTCCCAGGGGAACCTTACTAAATTCTGGGATAAAATGTATCTTTCCTCGTAGTATGAACTCAAATATGCCGAGTTCCATTCGAATTCATTCAGTTGTTCCGTCGTGATGCGCGGTTAAAGAATTTTACTTTCATCATCTCTCCCAGGGGAACATTACTGAATTCCGGGATAAAATGTATCCCATGTCCTTCCTTGTAGTATGAAATCAAATCGTGCTTGGTTTCATTCCATCTCATTCAGCACTTTCGGCGTCATGCGCGGTGAAGAAATTTTACTTTCATCCCCTCTCCCAGGGGAACCTGACTGAATTCCGGGATAAAAAGTATCCTATGTCCTTCCTCGTAGTATGACTTAAAATCGTGCCGAGTTTCGTTTCGATACCTTCAGTAGTTTCGACGTGATGCGCGTTTAAGAAACAGACAGACAGACAGACAGACAGACAGACAGACAGACATGAATGAAAAAAATTACAGTTTTGGCTTCAGAATCGATAATAGAGTGCCCTCCAAAAAAAAATTTCAAAATATCTTCCATGTACAGAATTGGACCTGTTACAGTTTTATTATAAGTATAGATTTGTGTACAAAGTAGCCCACAGCGCTTTCCACATAGGTATGCGTTACATATATAGAGAATTAAAAACATGCAACTAGAAGGCCTAACTAATACCTACACGAAATTAGTAAGTTAAGTAAATTAGCTAGATGAGAGCTGGACTCCTCATATACAACTAAGAACTAGAAATGCTAGTAATTAAATTATTTTTTACTGTAAATATACCATTATTTCTATTAGCAGTAATAGTGACAAAATATCATGTAAAAACAGTACTTAATTATTTATGTTGGGTTATTACTAAAATTTACTTGACAAAGTTCTACTTTGTCAAGTAAATTTATATAAATTGCAAATAAATATGTCTATGTCTACGAAGTTATTACTAAAGGACTCAATCGTACGACGAATAGGGCGCGAAGTCCCGAGTTTGTGCGGCAGGTGGCAAGGGCAAACAAAGAGCGCGAGCGAGTAGCTCGCGGGGTGCAGGTTCTCGGGACTGCATAGCATAGCTTTCTGACAAGGTCCAAACAGTCAAATTTATTATGCACAATTTTGTATAGGGTATCTTCAAGATATATATATATACGTCTGGACTCGAGAGTAAGGAGTTTAAAGTTAATTTCCAAACGCGCCCGCGCTAGGCTCGCAGTCCTTGAAGCCTTCGTTTGTAGCCACCACGCATATGCGTAAACGCACGCTTACGGTTTCAGAAATGTGCTCATGATATAAATTGCGAAGCTATGAAAGTGACGACGTTGGTAGCCCACCGTATCTCCGACCACTCTGTTGCAATGAAATGGAAAGCACCCATTTTGACCACAAACGTTAGAGGGTACGAGGTAAGTCGACTGTTCACACATTGTTTTGAAAAACTAAGAAACAACTTCGGATCCCTTTATTACACAATTACTAATTTTTTCGGGACAAATACCCCACGGGAATACAATTATGGGACTACCTCGGAAGTATTCTATTCAATAGCGAAAGAATTTTCAAAATCGGTTTGTACTTGACGGAGAAATCGACGAACATAAATAAAACAAGATCCGTCAAATAAGAGTGTAACTCGCGCGCCGATGCGGTATTTTTCGACTTTTTTCAAAATATTTCGAAAAGTATAAAACCTACAGAAATTTCAAAAACTTTTTTGTAATGTCCATAATAATAACTTTCATTTGATACCCCACATGACTTGTAGATCTTTTTTAAAATTTCGGCATCATACATACAAGTACCTATGGAAAATTTTCATTTTTTAAATTTATAGATTTAATCCACTCAGATACCTACGACATTTTGAAAATACAATCTAATTAGGAAAAGTCTACATTCCAGGTATTGATCGACGGCCGCTTCGTCCAGAAGATTACGAATCCCTCCCGTCGGATGGCGGTGCTCTGCTGTCTCCCACACGCAGAAAAGGTTCTGCTGACTGTTCGAACAGTCTTGGCAGTGCCGGTTTCCGACCACTCCCCAGCAGTCACGCTTGTTTACCACACGAGAATGAAATCGGAAACATTGCCGCAATCCCGCGATTCGGTTTTGTAAAAGTGTATCCGTGGATTTCACGACGAATTTGTATCAACAAAATTTTTTGAACAAAATTTTTTGGTGGATTATTACAAAGCTTGACAACACATTTATCTCGTTCTAGTTTAGTGTTAAGAAACGAAATGTTAAGAAAGATATCAAAGATAGAGTAGTCTAGCTCTTGGTAGAGTTATGTTTTGTCTGTTCGAATGAGGCTAGTGAAAAAGAATATGGAAAAAGAGTGAAACTCTACCTCGGGTTAGACTTTCAGTGGTCGCTTATTTAAAACGGGAATTATTTATTACCTAATCTTGCTATAGTTTGACCGAAACCGCTGTACCGCACCAGAGGTATGCGCGCGGCGAGACGGGGGGGGGAAGTATCGGCCGCTCTGATCCATCAGTCTACCATACAACACAACAGACCATCAGTCAGACAATATCGATCTCATGTGTACTCTTGCTCTTTTTTCCTCGGCCCCCACCTCGTCGCACTTTCTTCAGGAGCGGTACAGCGGTTTCGGTCAAACTATAGCACAAAATTCCATGCATTAGTAGTTACCTTTTATTGTCTTAGATATTATAAAAAAAACTTGGAAAACAAATGGCGAAGGTCAGCATTGACCGTATCCTAATGTAAAGTCAAAAAAAAATAAAGCAAATTAATCCGAGAACATTATGAGCATTGTTTTATTTTAAACTAGCTCCCGCGGCTTTGGCCGCGCTTTTCAAGTAGCCTATGGTCCGCCCCCGGTTTTTGGGATACCATTTTACCATTTAAGGCAACTTTCATGCCATTATTAGCATTATTAGCTTAGCATTTCATTGGCCTAGTCTCAGCCTCGCGACGCATCGGTCTTGGCATGAATTTGGATAAAACTGAAGTCCTCATTCCTCATCCGGGACCGGTTGTCGTACATAGCTACCTTCTCGAAATTGTTTCAGAGTATACTTACCTTGCGCAAATTCTGCAGTTAGGTAAAATAATTTTGAGAAGGAGGCCAGGAAGAGGATCCCGCTAGGCTGGGCAGCGTTTGGGAAACTTCGTCGAGTCTTCTCGTCATCCATACCGCAATGCTTGAAAACTAAAGTTTTCAATCCAGTGCGTCCTACCCGTCATGACCTACGGAGCTGAGACGTGGACACTCACGGTAAGGCTGGCAAGCTGAAGACAGGGCGCTATGGCGCTCATTAGGGGAGGCCTATGTCCAGCTGTGGACTAGTATAGGCTGATGATGATGATGATGTAATTTCATTATGATCCGTTCCCACCGATACAGTAGTTCAACTGAGTAGTTCAACTACACTTGCGAGCTTTAAACTGGAATCGCTTCAAGGGTTGTTCAAGACTAATTTTTACAATTTCTTTGCAGTGAACTATGAGTTAAGTTATGTTTTCCCTTACGCAGGATTTATTGGCGACGATAAATTTTGATTTAATGGACGATAATGTCCGCTGCCACACCGCAGCAGTGACTAGACAGTACCGACAGACGTCTTCCATGTCGGCATTCCCACACTAGACTGGCCAGCCCTTATTCCTAACTTGAACTCAATCTGGCATATCTGGAACGAGCTAAAACAGCGGATACGAGGGAGAAATCCAGCTCCGGCGCCGATAGAAGCCGATAGATGAAACTTCGACCTATTGCAATAATTCCCAAAATTTAGGTAGCCAATTTAATTAATTTTAAATCTTCTTGATATCACTTGAAAGGTAACAAAATTACCTTTCAAATGATATACCACAATCTATTAGTTCATTGTGCATAAATTGTAAAAAAATTGTTTTGATCAACTCGCTATAAAGCGATTCCATTTTAAATTAGTCACTGGACGGTGTAGTTGGTTAGCATATTCTCGTACTCGAGGGGTTCAAGTCCTGTCGAAGTCGAAAGTTTTTGGGATATTATTAGATTTTCTTACGTCTTTTTGAGAATCTATCTTTATGAGAACAAACCTTACCTGTATTTCCTCGTGCACAAATCTTTATGCTCGAACTGATCAAGAGTGGTATTTTATAATAATGTGTTATAGTAATGTAGTACCTACTAGCCTACGTTCCGGTACAGATAGACTAATACCTAAAGACAAATACAACCACTGAGTTAAATGTACCTAGAGAAGAAATTTCAAACAAAAAACGTCTCATTCTCATGACAGCGGTGGCCTGGGCGCGGCAAGCGCTGCAGCGCTAAAACATTAACTAAGTCGACTAACCAAACAATTAAAAAATTCAGCGCTAGATCGCATAAAGAGTATTGTTTTCTCAACGTATTCTGACAACATGTCGCCCCTATAGATTTTACACCGCGCAGAGGTGACACAGATTTTGTACCTACATAACTTAGTAAGAATTTATTCTCTGTTTAAAAAATTTTTGTTTGCATAATTAGTAGAAAATTAAAAAAAATGGATTGTTATGCGTTTATTCAAACATATTCTTGATGTGTTTTTGCAGTATCGAAATGCGCACGTCGTCATATTTTCTGAACTTTGTTCATAACTTGATATACTCTGAAAGGAAAAAAAATAATAAAATTTTCAATAATTTGATTTCTTTGAAAATGTAATAATTAAATCATCATCATCATCATCATCAACCTAAATTAGTCCACTGCTGGACATAGGCCTCCCCTAATGAGCGCCATAGCGCCCTGTCTTCAGCTTGCCGCATCCAGCATCTGCCTGCAGTCTTTCGCAGATCGTCATCCCACCTGGCCGGAGGGCGTCCTACACTACGTTTGCCGAGTCGTGGTCTCCACTCAAGAACACGTTTGCCCCAGCGGTTGTCGGTTCTTCGCGAGATATGGCCGGCCCACTGCCACTTCAGCTTGCTAATTCTTTGAGCTATGTCGATAACTTTGGTTCTCTGTCGGATGTATTCGTTACGAATTCTGTCCTTCAGAGAGACTCCGAGCATAGCTCTTTCCATAGCTCGCTGAGCGACTTTGAACTGGTGCACCAGCCCTACCGTGAGTGTCCACGTCTCAGCTCCGTAGGTCATGACGGGTAGGACGCACTGATTGAAAACTTTAGTTTTCAAGCATTGCGGTATGGATGACGAGAAGACTCGACGTAGTTTCCCAAACGCTGCCCAGCCTAGCTGGATCCTCCTCTTGGCCTCCTTCTCAAAATTATTTTTACCCAACTGCAGAATTTGCCCAAGGTAAGTATACTCGGAAACAATTTCGAGAAGGTGGCCATGTACGACGACCGGTCCCGGATCAATGAGGCCATTGATCATGACTTTGGTTTTATCCAAATTCATGCCAAGACCGATGCGTCGCGAGGCTGAAGCTAGGCCGTCCAGCATCTGGTTCAGCTCCTCTAGCGACTCCGCCATTAAGACTATGTCATCAGCGAATCGCAGGTGTGAGATGTAGTCGCCGTTTATGTTAATGCCCTTACCATTCCAGTCCAGCGTCTTAAACATATCTTCCAACGTGCTCGTGAACAGTTTCGGGGATATAACATCCCCCTGTCTCACTCCTCTGCGCAGTTGGATGGGTTTAGACTGCTGGCCCTGTACTTGGACACTCATGGTGGCGGCCTCGTAGAGACATCTCAGCACCTCGATATAACGATAGTCTACTTGGCATCGCTGTAAGGATTCCAGAACAGCCCAGGTTTCGACAGAGTCAAAGGCTTTTTCATAGTCCACAAAGGCCAGACACAGAGGCTGATTATACTCTTCGGACTTCTGTATAATCTGCCTCACCGTGTGAATGTGGTCTATGGTGCCAAATCCTCCGCGGAACCCGGCCTGTTCTGGTGGCTGGAACTCGTCGAGTCTCCTGGCGAGACGATTCGTGACCACTCGTGAGAACAGCTTATAGACGTGGCTCAGGAGCGTGATGGGTCTGTAGTTTTTAAGGAGGGTTTTATCTCCCTTCTTAAAAAAGAGCACCACCAAACTCCCGCTCCACGCCTTTGGAGTTCTCCCACTGTGAAGGACGGCGTTGAAGAGGTTCTGTAGCTCCTGTATAACAGGGGCACCTCCAGCTTTCAAAAGCTCTGAAGTTATTCCGTCCTCACCGGGGGCTTTTCCATTTTTAAGCTGCCTCAGAGCTAACACGATCTCGTCTTGACTGATGTCTTGCAGTTCGTCGGTATAGTGGCGTGTCAGGGTGGCTCTAGAATCATGGTCGTCTCGCCGGGAATGGGGGGCATGTGCAGCGTATAAACGGCCATAGAAATCCTCTACCTCGGCGGAGATCTCCGGTTTCGACAATACGGTCCTCCCGTCGTGCGTTTTAAGCTTCGTCAGGTGGCTCCTGCCAAGCTGCTGAGTGAATACTTTGGACCCTCGGTTTCGCTCTATCGCCTCTTCGATGAGGCGTGTGTTGGAGCTCCGAATAATTAAATAGTTTTGAATAAACTTAAAACCGACTTCGAATCCCTTAGTTTTAAACTGTTTTTTTAAGTTTTGCTGGATAAATAGAAATCCCTGGGGAATAAAATATTGGGATGGGACCACCTTGGGAGCACCTTTAACAACTGAAAAGATCACCAAATTGGTCCGGAATCAGTCAATCAAATGACGGAGAAATCGACGAACAAACTTAAACATACTACATACAGCCGAACATAGAACCTCCTCCTTGTTTCGAAGTCGGTTAAAAATATGAAACTGGTTTAAAATCAATAATAAAAATTTCAATCATTTAAAAAAACACCGCGTCAAGTCTGTCACCCTATCTGTCATCCATCAATCACATTATTTTTACCTACAACCGGTTTTGAAATGGAACATCTGCATGTTTTAGTCTATGAAATCAATGGCGTGCATATTTATGAAAAATTATTTCTATCTTGTTGAGGTATTACGATATTATTACCTATTTATTCACATAATACAACAAATAATTTTACTTACTTGACTACTGGGTTGTTATTTTTCATTATTTACGTCCAGGGTCACACTTAGATTTGGATTTTCGTATTTTCGTATTATTAGCGCGGCTCCTTAGGCGTCCAAGCTGCATGCATGTCAAAGCCACACTAATGTCAGGTGTACGGATTGCAGTACAGTTCAGTCGAACAAAGTGAGTGTTCTGATCGCGAAATCTAGTGCGTAGTACATATATATCGATGAATACAACCCCTAAAACCTACTCTTACAAGAAGTATTAACATTTCAGCACCGTAGAGAAGTATACAGGGTATCCCGCGGCCATAGGAAATGTTACTACCCAAGTATATACATATAATGCAAGTAGGTACCAGAAATATAGAAGATAGGTTGTTTTACTGAAAGGAAACAATTCTTTATTTAAAAAAAAGACGGGTTGCACTCCGGGAGTGCCGGCAGAAGTGAAAACTTGATTATTAACGTTGAGCATGTTTGATATTTTGGAATGGTTAGGGAATAATTTTGCACCAATTGCTTTATCAGTATAAAAGTACTATCATTTATGTGGTAGAATACAATATTCATTTATTGCGCTATCGTACACAAACATGACAATTTATATTACATTAAAAATTTAACACTTTAAAACTATTACAATTATTTTACATTAAAAAGTTTATGTCTCCGAAAAATCAACTTTCATCCATAATTTCAACGACTTTTTCACCATCATCATTACCAGAACTATCATCGCCAATCTCTAAAACTGATACGGTAGGTTTATGGTAGCTGAAGTAAGAAACGAACAGTTTTGATTCGAACCTATTTAAATGTCTAATAAAGACCGCATCAATAGTAGTTTTGTATTTCGTTGTGCTAAGATTGCGATCATTCGACATAGTTAAACCAAATTCATTATTTAAAAATTCAATTAATAGTTGATTTTTATCGTCTGCGAAGTTTATGTTGAAATCTCCACTCAAAATGTGATAGCTGTCTACTCTCCATCCGTCTTACGCTTTTTCGATCAGGTCACGTGTCCTGACGCGAGTTTAAGATTTTATACCCATTACAGAAAAAGTGCTCAACGCCGCTAAAGAAGTTTTCACTTCAAAAAATAAGTAAAAATGCATTCACAGAATATTGAAATTACTTGCTTTATCCGTTTATCGAACGTACTAAAATCCAAAAATAGCACCCTCTCTATTTTAGGGAACTTTTCGGTAGAGTCAATCATATGAATCAAATCTGTCTGTTAAACATTGCATATTAAATAACAGGAACACCATAAAATCTGCTTTTCTTTTCTTTCTTTTATCTTTGGCTCTGCATCATGGTTTGACACAATTCTGCCAGTGTCCATGTCATTTGTCGCTTTAATTTTTGACAATATTGTGTCATGTTTACGTGACAGCACGTAATCTCAGCACGTAATGCACATAATATTTGACAAGACAAGTATTTAATAATTTTTAGATTTTTTTACTAAGTCCGTTAAAAATGTGATCTAAAACTAGGTAGTGAAAAAAAATCAAGTGTTAAAAAAATATGTTTAAAAATGTATAAAACCCAGAGACATGGCGTTGGCAAGACTCAAAGGGACACTGAAGGCGGGGGGTAAGGTGGCCTCTGTTTGTTGTTAGTGATTTTATCATATCTAATTGATCAGATCTAATTGAAATATCTCTAGGGGAAGGGCGGGCAAGATGGATATAGTTAGGAGAAACGCATGTAAACATAGATAATCTGTGTATTGAACTTGAACACTTGCTTAGAACAATCGTTAACTTCATAAACTACCATTAGCAACAATGAGATCAATTAAATGTTAAACAAATATTGTGTAACTCTTACATTTATAAAAAGGTGGAAATTATCCATCTTGCCCGCCCAGGGTAGGTAAGATGGATAACCTAGGAGGGCAAAATGGATCATGGATTATAAGTGATATTCTAGTCATAACACTCATCGCAAAAGTACTAATTATTATAAAATATATTAAATATATTTTGTAAATATATTATATATATTTATAATATTATTATTAAATCTAGTTTCATTATTTTCGGCTTTAGCAAACTGTCCTGCTAGCTGCATAAACTCTAATCTCGTCAGACCGTAAGACAGAGAATCTACTTTTCGAATGTATTCCGTCAATTGCTTTTCTTCGTCCGGAGTAAGCACGGGACGAAATCCACCCAATTTTTTCTCAGAACAATTGGATAAAAGATGTCCATGTAAGGTGTCATACGGAACACCATATTTGAGAGAAGCTTGTCGTATAGACGAAGTTTTTGCTTCCACCATGGCCTTTGCAAGGGTTTCCGAAGACCACGATCCACGTTGGGACTTTCTTTTATACATTTTAACCATCTGAAAAGACAATAACATACATTAAATTAGTTTTACTAATGGGCGGGTAAGATGGATATATCATAAATAACGTGATCCATCTTGCCCACTCGGCTTATGATGAACGAAAATGAAAATATCTCATAAAATAAAACTAATAAACAACAATCCATTTCAAGCAAGCATGGTCAATGGTAAACAAAGTAAAATAACAACAACACATATCAATTTACTAGAAAACAATAGAAATATTCAACTTTACTCACCTTCAAAACATCGAAGGTTTGGAACACAAAACATAAACACGCTCCTCTAACCACCGTCGCGCGCAGGAGACTGGCAAGCAATGAGCGCGGGGACGCGGTTGGCGGCTAGGCACGCTGTTGTTATGCCGCGATCTTAAAATTTCGCTGCATCTTCGGGATATTTCGAGTATCCATCTTGCCCGCCCTATCCATCTTACCCGCCCTTCCCCTAATTGAAATATGGTACGTTCTCCCAGCGCTTAAACTCAACAACTGGCCAGTGTAAGAACTACACGAAAGGACTCGCTCCCTCAATTATAATGAACAAACACCCCTCGTGTTTTGCTTTAGGGAAGATTTATATTAGACCGGGCCGTGCCCGGGGCGTACCGTGAACGTGGCCCGGACGGGGCACGGATTTGAAACGTTACATTAAATTTTGTGACAAGCAGTTTATATTAAACAGTGTAGGATCCGTGTCCCGTCCAGGCCCGTCTACAAACGTTCTCTTCGGCTCCGCTCGAGCCCGCCCCGGATACGGACCGGTCTAATATAAACTACTCTTAGTCTTATAGTCAAAAAATCATACTAAAGTACGTCGTAACAAGCACGCGTAACACTAACGCTGCCGGTTCGACTATGACTGACGTGGGTGGACCTAATTGGACCTAATTTGAGCCTTCCACTTTCGAAAATTTCAATATTTAACACAAGGTTAACTCCTAACTCCTAAACTCCAAAGTAGTTTTTAGCTCTGAGTTAACCGTGTTAACCTAGCCTGGCGCTAGTGGGCCTTATAGTTCAGGATATAAAAATCCGATATGACAAACTCAACCAACATTACCTAACCTGTACTTAATTGACATTACTAGCCCAGAGTTAGTTGACCTAACCCTCCCACATCAGTGGGTTAAAAATTTCAATATTAAACACTAGGTTAACTCCACTCTTGGTGGTACAAGAAATAAGCTCTGTCGGAAGACCAGCGCTGGTTGTAACGTGCTTACATCTAGCTCATGCTGAGACAGAGACCATTTTGTGACTCTAATCGACAGAAGCTGTACTATCTTTTATTTAATTTTTATACATGTTTGTTGATAGAGTTACAAATAAAATATTCTCTCTCTCTCTCTCTCAAATAATTCGAATTTAACTCCAAAACAGTATTTAGCTCTGAGTTATCCGTGTTAACCTAGCCTGGCGCAAGTGGGCCTTATAATATCTAAATTTTAATATTATTGACATTACTAGCCCAAAGTTAGTTGACCTCGTGGTGAACTCTTGGTGGTACAAGACATAATTCGAATTTAACTCCAAAGTAGTATTTAGCTCTGAGTTAACCGTGTTAACCTAGCCTGGCGCACGTGGGTCTTACATAAACATAAAATAAGGTTATCTCACTTTTACTAGGATAAAATAAAATGCTGATGGAGCAGTTTTTTGAAGTTTTAGGCCGGGATGGTTCAAGTCCCGTCAAAGTCGAAATTTCTGTAGACCTATATTTATTTATTAGCTATCTGTCTAGATGTTACTAATTACTGTATTTTTGACTAGGCAAAAGGAGGATACGGGGAAGAAGACGAGTTCGCAATTCAAGCAAGCGACGAAGAACAGATGCAGCCATGCATACCCTGACCGTAAATCTTTCGGCCAGCTTACCGAGCCGGTAAGACTTGTACTCCCTAAATCATTGGCTACGGTGAATGACGGCCAATTTTTATGGTGTCCCCGCAGGATAGAGTAACATTCAGCACCGTAAATAGGTTAAACTAAACCTACCGAAATACTAATCGGTTGAAGGTAACTTGCTTCTATTTTAATGATCTACGCGGTAATCGCTGTCCAGAGCGGTTGTGATAAAAGGGTTTGAAGATTTTTGTATGGAACCTTCCATACAATAATCATGAAACCCAAGGCCCTAACTTTTTTTTTTCAAAATCGCCGCCTACAATATAAGTTATATTGGAAAGAGGAGAAATAAAAAAACCTTATAAAATAATGTCATAAGGAGGTTTCTGAGATATTCACAGATGAAAATATCTATATGTTTTCGTCATAATAATAATATGTGAATATCTCAAAAAACCTGACGCCGGACATTATGTTTTACAATTTTTGAATTTTTTAAGTGTTTTCTTTCCAAATATATTAACGACCAATGCGCGATTTAGAAAAATAAAACTCAATGTCAAAATCGGTTTAATTTTTTTTACTTTTACATAGTTGAGAAATGTAGGTATACCCAGCAGTGGTGTCCACGGGCTAAATTTTTATCTATTATGGATCTTGTGTCTGAATAAAGAAATCATTATTATTATTATTAAATAATGCTGGTGATTAAAACAAAAATTAATAATTCTACCTACTGACACTTTACTTTATCCCAGCCTAGCTTCCTTTAAAAATAAACTTAAGCTGTGGCTCATCGAGAAGGCGTACTATAGGATCGACGATTTTCTGGACCATACTACAATTTGATTATAATTTAAATTATTAGTTCTATTACATTTAATTAAATTATTATTATGAATTAATTCTTTACATTAAGTACATAATGTATTTTATCTACACTATGGTTATAACATTCTACTTATGATTCCAATACTTGACTTATAATTACTACTGGTTATAGCGCAGATAACAAAACACTCAATTTAAGCAATTTCACATGATGGTATAATATCCACATCGATATCGTAAAAACTCATTATAACATCAATAAAACGCGACCAATTAACAAGGCGAGCCTTATGTCAAAATCCTCATACAAGTTGTATAAAATTTTGATATTAGACTGGCTTTTGAAAACAGTTGGGTTATACGTGAAAACTTCGTCGAAACTACTTTTGAATCTGCCTAACCCAGCGTTGTACACGGGGCATTGCTTCCGGCGCACCTCGGCGACCCTTCTCATAGATAGCGGTGGTGATTTGACCGCACTGAAACGACACGGGCGGTGGAAGTCTTCTACTGTGGCTGAAAGCTACATTGATGAGTCTTTAATGAATAAAATTCAAGTCTCAAATACGATCTTGAACAGTATAGAAAACAAGACGAATGAAGTAATTATAAATATTCCGACTCCGTCTACGAGCTCTACTGCTTGCCCCGCGGCCGCTACAGCTGCTGGATCAATAATTAACATTAACTTACAAAATTGTACCATCCAAAATTTGAACAATTATTATAAATAAACTATTGTCAGCTTTTACTCTTGTTGTTTGATTAATTGCATTAGTGAAGATAAAGTAGTGTATGCAACTGCATATAACACGGGTATTAAAACACTCGTTACTATTACTTATTATGATCTATGCCTGTGTTTATTTTTTCATACATTCCGGACTAGGGCGTAAGTGGACCAGTTTTGAGCATTTCGCATAATTTGGAACCTGTTATTAAAAGACATTATATCAACCACCTAGATAAATAGGTAGCTTCGAAATAAAATCGACAACGACAACAGACAATAACAATAACTTATAAGTGACGCAAAGACAGTAAACCATACACTCAACAGCGTGTTATACAGACACATAAAGCACATCATTCATCATCAGCCTATATTAGTCCACTTCTGGACATAGGTCTTCCCTAATTAGCGCCATAACGCCCTGTCTTCAGCTTGCCGCATCCAGCATCTGCCTGCAGTCTTTCACAGATCGTCATCCCACCTGGCCGGAGGGCTTCCTACACTACCTTTGCGAGTCGCCGCTCCACTCACGAATACGTTTACAACAGCGGTTGTCGGTTCGATACCGCACAAGCTCGTCTATTAACAAAACTTGAAGTGAAAATAACTTTCTGCGCTGTTTTCCCGGTAGAGACAATCTAGGAGGCTTCAAATCCAGAGAGAATAAGTTCCTTCTGGGAAAGCGTGCTCCATCTTAGGCCACAGTCTTAAGTGAGATGGTGGTCAAACGCTTTACCATTTACAATTTAAATATATTTTTAAGGTTCTGTACCTTAAATGGAAAAAAAAGAACCCTTATAAGATCACTTTGTTTGTCTGTCTGTCTGTCTGTCTGTCCGTCCGTCTGTCAACCCTCTTTTCTTAAGGAACGCGTGGACGTATCGAGTTTAAATTAACGTCAAATACTCAAGTTCGTAACCTCATGGAGCCGCGATATAAATAAAACTTCTTAGTCAACGCACTCAAAAGTTACAGCCGTTTATGTCCAAATATTTTGAAATTTACAAGGGAATCACATACACACAAAACCTATAGGGTACTTCCCGTAGACCTAGAATTATGAAATTTGGCAAGAAGCAAGGCTAGGAAAAAATCCGAAAACAGTAAATTTGTAGTTTATTAAAAAAATACTTTAGATTCTTGCTATAGACCAAAACCTATAGGGTACTTTCCGTTTACCTAGAATCATAAAATTTGGTTAGAAGCAAGGTCATGTAGCACAAATAACGAAACTAATCTGAAAACATTACGGATGTAAACGGGTTAACTACGAACCTTATTTGTGTTGGAAGAACACATATGTACCCAGGGAATACCAACACCCGACACAGTAGGATCTTTACGAGGAGATGACTCTCACGCCCTACAGCATCTACAAGCACTAAGAGTTGACGTTTTATTTTCTCTAAATTCCAGTCTCGTAAGTTGAAAACCCACAGTACGGCTCTGTCGGTTTGCAATGCTGCGGCCTCGGCCCTGACTCTAAACATGCAGGAGATGAAAATATCTGTCCACCGAAACAAAGTTGACACCAGCTGCCAACAGTCCAATACGAACGTGGAGTATTATGACGGGACAGAGTGGCAGATTATTGATGATATTGATAAATATATCCAAGAAAATTATGGTAAGATGGTGAACGAAAAACGCGTGGCGATTATGGCAAACCTTTGGATGAGGCTCTACGTCCAGCAGTGGTATGGTATTCTTTCGGTTTAGATGCGATCGAACTGCAATCCCTAACGCGCATGCGCAGCGTGGGGATCCAAGAAAATTATGGTAAGATGTTGAACGAAAAACGCGTGGCGATTATGGCAAACTTTTGGATGAGGCTCTACGTCCAGCAGTGGTATGGTATTCTTTCGATTTAGATGCCATCGAACTGCAATCCCTAACGCGCATGCGCAGCGTGGGGATTATGACATTACCCACTGATGATAAGAGCCAATAGATGCTCATCAGGGATGGACATCCAGCAGTGTACCTACTGGTAAAGGTTGTGTGTGCGTGTGATGTGGTGTTATGTAAGACAACGGGTAAGCCAAGGTCTCTGACGAAAACAAGCGAATTAATTAACCCAAATATTATATTTTTGTTTCTTTTTCTTTCGAATATTTTCCAGGCAAGTACATGCCCGCTTGTCCCAATATTTCGAAAGCAGTTCACATAGCTGAGATGCCGCGTGTAAAGATAATTGCTGAGAAGTACAGCAGGTACAAACAAAACAACGTGGAACTGAGGAAACTTGATGAAAAGGTGAGGTTTTTTTGGTTTTGTGGAAACCGGCCTCGAGAACTAACCATTTCACGAATTTTATTCATAACTTGATTACTCCGTGAACTTCGTATCAGCCAACCTTTTTCTTTTCTTTTATACGACCCCTGCATTATAGTAAGCAAAACAAAAAAAAAAGTATTCCAATCGTTCAATCCGTTTTGTTATGGATAATCAATTCGTTTCGTTTATTTTCTAGGTGGTTTGCGTGGAGTACGATGTGTTTGACCGACAGTCGATGTACTTGAAGCCGTTTCAGGTCATGCGAGCCTTTTTCTCCATCAAGCCTATTCCCGGCACGGATAATGGTTTGTTTAATTTTTATTTCAATTCAATTTCAATTTATTCAATTAGAACGGTTATACAAATAACCACTTACACTAACTAATTAAAATGAAATAGTAAAATAATAAAACGTCAAGAGCGAGTCGGACTCGCTCACCAAGGGTTTCGTTTTCCTAATTGTAAGACCTTGTTTCTTGCCAAATATCATGATTCTAGGTCAACGGGAAGTAGGTAGGTAGGTACCCGGGTTTTGGTCAATGGCGAGAACGAACATATTTATTTGTGAATAAACCACAAATTTAAGTTTTCGGATTTTTCCTTTACTTGTGCTGAAAGACCTTGCTTCTTGCCAAATTTCCTGATTCTAGATCTACAGCAAGGTTGCCTGGAAGAGATCGCTCACAGCGATAAGACCGCCCTGTATACTTCCTGTATTTGAAGCTTTTTTCTCTGTATTGTTTCCTGTCTTTATGTGGTATAAAAAAGTATTTTCTATCTATCTATCTATCCACCTGGAATGTCATTGAAAATTTTATTTTTAGACGAAGCTCGAACGGCTTGGCATTGTGCTTGCCCCGATGCTGCTCCCCCAAAATCACTTTTGTCCCAACGACAATGGGACGGGCCTCTGTGTGAGTTGACACGGTATTGTTTGTTACAAACGTGCTCCAGCTCTGCGGATCGTGCCCGCCTCCTGGCCGTTTCTAAATGGGAGTCAGGACATTGGTTGCAAGCATTTCCTTCATATAACACTGGTACTTTATTGGATCCCGTAACTTTCCGTATCGCAAAACGTCTTCGGTTAGGTGCAAGGTGTTGCGCGCCTCATCAATTCCAGTGCGGTACTGCTGTCGAACAGCTTGGTCATCACGGATTATCGTGTACTAGGGCCGCCGTTCGGATATATCACCACGCCAGGCTTAACGACTCATTAATATTAATAGACGGTACGTTAGCGTTGACAAAGGCCCGCCGGATCATCATCCGGCTCATAATCATACCAGCTATTTTCGAAGTGGACCAATACAGGCTGATGAGGTTGAAGAAACGTAGTGCGGTGTGACTGTACACTAATTCACACATTTGTACTTCACAGGTATACCCCTAACAGGGCTTCCGTCAGCACTAAGAAACAAATTCGACATCACCTTTGGGGACCTACAAAAACTAAGCGAGAAGGAAGTAGAAATAATAGACGGAAAGATAGCGGAAAACCAGCCCTATCTCGACGACCTAAGGAAGATATTACGGTACAAGCAAATGGTCACAAACACAAGTACCACGCTAGACTTGCAGACACTCTACGAAATAGCTAACACAGAGAACTTCCACTATGGCCGCGATACTAATTTGCTATCCAAAGTAGAGTTGCAAGAAGTCAAAGATCTTATTCTGAAAACCTGTCGGTCAAGCGTATACGGTTTTAACAGACGGACGGTTCAACCCGGTAACAATAGTGAGAATATGTCGAATGATATATCACAGAGCATTATATGTGAGCTACTTCGAAAGGAGAGTGATAGAAGCCAATAAACGTCCATTTCTGTGCAGAATTTCGTTTTATTTACATTAATTACTAGTTTCATCCCGCGGCTTCTCACGCGTTATTTCCACTGCGGACCCACCATACCCCTGGCCATACCCCTGGGGGTATGGTGGGACGAAACCATACCCATAGAGATGTGACCTAAGGACTTCCACGTATCTATTCATGTAACAAACTTCTATGGTTATTTCCACTGCGGACCCACCATACCCCTGGCCATACCCCTGGGGGTATGGTGGGACGAAACCATACCCATAGAGATGTGACCTAAGGACTTCCACGTATCTATTCATGTAACAAACTTCTATGGTTATTTCCACTGCGAACCCACCATACCCCTGGCCATACCCCTGGGGGTATGGTGGGACGAAACCATGCCCATAGAGATGTGACCTAAGGACTTCCACGTATCTATTCATGTAACAAACTTCTATGGTTATTTCCACTGCGGCCGCACCATACCCCTGGCCATACCCCTGGGGGTATGGTGGGACGAAACCATACCCATGGAGATGTGAATGTGACCTAAGGACTTCCACGTATCTATTCATGTAACAAACTTCTATGGAAACGTTTTCTTTTCCATGGGAACTGATTTATGGGCCTATGTTTGGTTCCAGAATTAGAATTACCTGTATGCAAAATTTTAGAACGATTTCTTCAGTAGTTTTGGAGTGAAGATGTAACAAACATCTATCCAAACATCTATAGGTACATCTATAGATCCAAACTTTCATATTTATAATAATACTAGTTTACGCCCGCGGCTTCGCACGCGTTGTTTCTATAAACGCTTAAAGTGATTTCTATCCCATGGGAACTGATTTATGGGCCTATGTTTGATTCCAGGATTAGAATTACCTGTATGCAAAATTTCAGCCCGATCCGTTCAGTAGTTTTGGTGTGAAGAGTTAACAAACATCTATCCAAACATCTATACATCCCAACTTTCGCTTTTATATTAGTGTGATGTAACACTAGCTCCTGCCCGCGGCTTTGCACGTGCTTTTTAAGTATCATAATGTCCCTGGGATACCATTTACTTCCCTGCTAAATTTCATTTAGATCCGTTCAGCCGTTTAGACGTGAAAATGTACAGAAAGAGTTACTTCCGTATGTATTTATAATATTAGTATGGATTAATTTTTAGCAAAAAATCTATACTTATAATAAAACTGTAACAGGTCCAATTCTGTACATTGAAGATATTTTGAAAATTTTTTTTGGAGGGCACTCTATTATCGATACTGAAGCCAAAACTGCAATTTTTTTCATTCATGTCTGTCTGTCTGTCTGTCTGTCTGTCTGTCTGTCTGTCTGTCTGTTTGTTAAACGCGCATCACGCCGAAACTACTGAAGGTATTGAAATGAAACTCGGCACGATTTTAGCTCATACTACGAGGAAGGACATAGGATACTTTTTATCCCGGAATTCAGTCAGGTTTCCCTGGGAGAGGGGATGAAAGTAAAATTCTTTAACTGCGCATCACGACGGAACTACTTAAGGTATTGAAATAAAACTCGGTACGATTTTAGGTCATACCACGAGGAAGGACAAAGAATACTTTTTATCCCGGAATTCAGTCAGGTTCCCCTGGGAGAGGGGATAAAAGTAAAATTTCTTCACCGCGCATCACGTTCACGCTGAAACTACTGAATGAGTTGGACTGAATTGGTACGATTTGAGTTCAAGGAAGGACATGGGATACATTTTATCCTGGAATTCAGTAAGGTTCCCCTGGGAGAGAGGATGAAAGTAAAATTCTTTAACCGCGCATCACGACGGAACTACTTAATGAATTCGAATGCAACTCGGCGTGATTTTAGTTCGTACTATGAGGAAAGATACATTTTATCCCGGAATTCAGTAAGGTTGCCCTGGCAGAGGGGATGAAAGTTAAATTCCTTCACCGCTCATCACGCCGAAACTACATAGGTAATGAGTTGGAATGTAACTTGGCACGTTTTGAGTTCATACTACAAGATAGGACATGGAATACATTTTATCCTGGAATTCAGTAAGGTTCCCCTGGGAGAGAGGAAAAAGTAGAATTCTTTAACCGCGCATCACGACGGGTCTACGCGTCGTCCGATTTCATGCATTCTTTTTGTTAGAAACAGAGATGCAAGATCGAATGACTAAATCAGTAGAAAGTCGAGTAGAAAATCAGTAGATTGATGAAATAATCTGTAGATTGAAGAAAAAAATTAGTAGATAAAGGGTAGGTAAGTTCCTATCTATTTATTTTTCCAAGACGCACCCATTAGTTAGGTTCCTACCTACTAAGGTGGTGGGTCTTGGAAAAATAAGTTAGGTTCCTGCCTTACATGATATATGGTGGTTTAGCTGGTCCAGCGAAGTTTGGTTGGAGTCTTACTCCAACCAAACTTCGTGTACAATTAAATTAATTAATTATTGTGATCCACTTAAACTAACTGGACCGCAGAAAAATATTTTTTATTGTGGTACACAGCCAACTGTACCTACCTACTAACGAAAAAAAATTACGGTGGTCCAGTCAAATGGATCAGGAGCCCAATTCTGCAAAACAATTGCTTCAGTATGACAATGGAATCATCACGTAGAATCCTTAGATTAATAAAATTCCAGATAGTGCGCGCGAGATAAATTAATATGTAGTTTCAAACTTGACGCGCGTCTCTCCATCTGCATTCATCATAATTTCTTTCATCCAAGGTGGAATACCAAAAAGTGTCATTCTGTGACGATAGCCCTGTCATAGTGAAGCGATTAGTATAGCAGAATAGGGCCCCAGCTGTGAGTAAGTCAAACGAGTAGGACACTTCTTAACACTGACGCTGGCCGAGTCGTAGCTAAAAGTCGTGTGGATAAAGAATGGGATTGAAGATGACAATATGCTATCCCCCGTAGACCCTACACGATTTTTTGGACGGCGGAGTTTCATAATATGAGAGACTATGGTTAAATGTGAACTTAATTAGTCGGCAGGTAAGGCAATCGCGAACGAAGTCGCGGGTACAGCTAGTTGTAGATAAAATAAAGCATCTGTCCGCGGCTTTGGAGGCACTTTACCAGGATAAAGAGTAGAAACCGTCTACCTTCGTGCCAAATTAGAAAAAAAAACAAAGATTGAAATGGTTAGATACGCCCTGACACAAAAAACTGTAGCATTATCTTTGAATGCGTGCGTTAACAAAAGGCCGACGCAAACACACTGAGTACCTAGTTAAAAATAGTGTTAAGGCTGCTCAAGCCGCTCATCTCTCCATACAAACGTGGAAGGGTAACACAACGCTGTTTGATGTTGACCACCCAAAACTAAGGATAATATCAATTTATCTCGTCATTATCTATGTCTGTATGCAATGCACCCGAAACCGTAAAAAAAGTATTAATTAAAAAAATAAAAGCTTCTAAACTTTCGTATTTTAACACCGATTTTAGCCCAACTTTGGGCGAAAATAAATAACATACGGAGAAAGAAAACTCTAAAATAAAGCCCGTACCGACATAGTTTAGTTATTCAAAAGTTGAAATAAATATATTTGAAATGATACTGTCAATAGTTTTTCTATAATAACCCTTGTGCTAAAAGTCTTCGCATTTTTTTCGCGGCCGTTTTACGAATAAATTTATTTGCCTTTCATCAAGCGCGCGAGAATGTCTATTATGTCAGATGAGATGGCATACATTTAGGCCGCGCCCACTGATGAGTTGGACGGCCGGCTTGAGCAGCCTTAATCATGCAATATGATTTTTTTTATGGAAAAACACCACACCACAAAATCACTCAATACTCTGATTCCAAATGAGCGAGCTATCTCATTTCGCTTGGCAACAACACGGCGCGGTCTCACTACGGAAAGGGCCTATATAACAACTTAAATCTTTGATTAAAATCCGTTCAGCGTTCAAAGGCAACACAGACAGAATTATTTTCGTTTTTATAATATTAGTAAAAATACTAGCTACGTTTCCAGCCGGCTCAGGACCTTACACTAACTAATTGAAATGAAATAGTAAAATAAAAATACAAATTTTACATTCATTTCTCCGCAGCAACATTAGCGGAGTATCCAACGGCAAAAATGCGCTAATCTTCACCGAGGTTACCTATTTGAGCCTGTTGGGGTGGAAACCCCTGGGGTCTTGGGGAACACATAATATCTAAAGATCTTACAAAACTTCTCATAGGAATCAACAGGTGATCGGAATGCTGGCTTCTAATTAAAAGGTAACATACAGACGGAGAAAGAATTATTTTCGTTTTTATAATATTAGTCAAATACTAGCTCCGTTTCCAGTCGACTCAGAACCGCTATTCGTGGCGTGCTTTGGGTTGGGAGAAGCCTACGTTCAGCAGGTGACACATACGGGCTGATGGTGATGATGATTTCTGAGCTGCTTCGAAAGGAGACTGTTATAAACGAATAAACGTTGATTTCCGTGCCGAACTTTGTTTTATTAACATTATGAATATGTAACATTCATTAATAGGTATGTAGAAAATGTATATAAAAAGTATAACATTATAAAATATTCGATTCAGTAACACTTAAAAATTAATGACACCTGGTAGGTACCAGAAATATGCTAGGTAGCTAGAACCCTCAGTATAAAACTGCCATTCCACCAGAGATGTGCTACGTTGCTAAGTTACCAGCCGACCAATAGGATCGGTTTAAAGAATCTTTATTTTCTCAAAGAACATAAATACAGTTGGTTCACATAAATGAGAATGTTAAATACAGTTTGTTCACTTAAATGAGAATGTTTTTGTCATTTAAGTGAATAAACTGTATTTATGTTCTTTGAGAAAATAAAGATTCTTTAAACCGCTCCTATTGGTCGTATATTTATTATTGGTGGTATATTTAAGTTCGAGTGGGTTGCGAGGATCGCTCCATTATCGAGTCATTTTCATAGCTGACATAAATGACGCGATAAAGAAGCGATTCTATTGGTCGGCTGGTAACTCAGCAACGAAACACATCTCTGGTTGAATGGCAGCCTAACCTCCGCATACTCAAACGCAGCTTAGATTTAAGCACGTCTCAAGTCGCGCCTTTTTGAGAATTTTCAATGAAATTATGTCGAAAATACGTCACTTCTCTCTACTCTTGTAAGGCCTGATCCATTTTCCGCGCTTGCGCCTGCGAGTGTGTTCGCTTAATTATTCTCAGGAGTCAGGGGTTAAATCTGAGTTGCGTTTGAGAATTCTGCCTTAAGCTGCGTAGATAAAGATTGTGATTAAAAATGTCAACCGTCATACAATACAATACAACTATTCTATATTGCACACCAAATAATCAAAAAATCACAGAACCCAAAACAAATACAGATAACGTTTGGCGGCCTTTCGCTAGGAGCGATCTTTTCCAGACTACCTTAGCATGGACAAGAAGTAGAGTATGGACGGTGGCGTGATAACAGAAATAAGTTGTCATGATGATAATAATGATCAAATATGATCTATTTTCCTTTAAAAACTTTTTATAGCTTGACGAAAACATAATTAATGTAAGCGGGTTAACTACGAACCTAGTTTGATGTAATATGATCTAAGCGGAACAGCATGACAAAGGCTATCATTTTGAATCCCAACCTTTATCTACGCTATCTAACCTTTATACAGATACATTTACCGAAAGCCACACAGCAGGTACCTACTGAGTTTTAGGCTAACATTTCTACCGAGATTTATTATAAGTATTATAACACATCGCGTTATTTGGCGAATAGATAAAACTTACTTAATCACTTGTCTTTAAGAACACTCTTCCCAGTTTCAGGGTTGAACGCGGGGTCTAAGCCCAGCTTCTTCATTTCCACTGCCATCTCAAACAAGTAGTCGTAGCATTCGGTCCTGAAACAGAAATGCATTATATTAAGTAAAGTAAGTAGCGGAGGGAGGCTTTTTACCTACAGTGGCACACATTATATGAGGATCCTGGAAGAGTACGACGAGCGCGGGGATGGTCATAATTATGCACTGAGACAGTCGAAGAGGCTGAAGGCGCTTCCCAGGCGGCTCGAGCGAACTTCTAAGCTTGTACACGTGGGGGCCAAAAGTGTACAACCGACTACCGTCCGATGTCACTGACGCGGTATCGACGCAATCCTTTAAGTTTAGACTTAAATGGTTGATAAAACAATATTTTTATACGTTGGATGAATTCTTAGCACGCAAACGTGCGTATAATTGTATAATTTATTTGACATATGTATTTCATTCGAGACTAATTTTAAATTGACAATTTAATTTATTTTGTACTTGAATTTTATGTTGTCTATTTTTCTTATTTATATTATTTTCTAATTTATTTAAAAATTGTACTTTACTCGTAAAATACAATGAATTATTGATAAAAAATTACATGTAACCTAATTATTGTTACGAATAAAGAACTTTTTCTTACTTATATTATTTTATCTAATTTATGTAAAAATTGTACTTTACTCGTAAAATACAATGAATTATTGATAAAAAAATTACATGTAACCTATTAATTATTATTACGAATAAAGAACTTGAACTTAGAATTGTTCAATAAAAATAGAGACACGCACAAGTACTCGTATAGGTAGTATAGGCGAGCGGACAAGCTTACCACCCTGCCTCGTACTCTCGCGAAGTCGGGAAAGCTAACACGCATAATGGGACCGACAGTGTACAACAGTCTTGCTAAAATTGTAACGAACGCAAGAAGCCTGACATCATTTAAGAGCAATTTAAGAGCAAAAAGGTGAATTAGACACAAATCGGACACTTAATTTGTGTCTAATTCATGTGTTTCAAAGTCACAAATAACCAAACAAACGGCTACGGCTAACTGGCGGCGACCGAGGGAGTGACGTCACAGCGACCGCGGCAGTCACGCTAGTAATTAGGTCATAACATCGTAAAGTTCTGTCACAGAACAAATATTTTGCACTGTGTGTTAAGGATTTCTTAGCTCTATAAATCTGCATTCTCAAATAAAAACGTTACGGATCCTCTTTAAGCTCTGCGCTCATTAAACCAACACCGCTACCACACAGCACAAAAACATGCATTCAATTAAGGGCTTGAACTCGTTATCTTTAGAAACATTTTACAGTGGCAAAATGGCTTCCCACAAGCCTCAATCGAGTGGTCCGCGAGCTGTCTGTCATCTGATGCCGTCAATATAAAATTCATCTGAAATGTTACGAGTGCATTCGCTGAAGGGCCTTACCCATAAAGCTGCAGCGGTGCTTTCAAAGTGTGCGACAAGCTTTACTAAGCAAAGTGGCCACAACTGGCCAGAAATTGAGGTCTAATGAAAGAGAAAAGTAAGTTATTAGCAACTTAATGCATCTGAAAAGATACAAAATGCAACAACACGAAGCCCCTCAATTAGTACGAAAAAATAGGCGTGAGATAGGTACCTACTCGAATAACTACGACTGACGGTTAGATAGCAACAAAAAGCTGTAGACACGAGAGAAAATGAGTAACGGAGGGTTTCGGGGGCCCAGCCCCCATTAGATGTCAGACTGGCACTAGAACAGCCATAACTGACGGTAAGTTAGCTTCCACATGCAGTATGCACGTGAGATAATCATACAAACGCGGTTTTTGGGGAGGTTCTCAAATAGAAACACTTTTCGTTTCTATTTTGGGGAGTTCTGCGCCTTCCCAAAAACCCAAACGTGAGAGGGTACGTCTCACGTTTTGGGAAATAACCCCAAGTTTGTGTTGTTGTACTTAAGCAGGTACTGGCAGTGCTCGCGCCATACGCAGACGCAAAAAGTAGACGTGAGACAGGTAGTTATTTACTAAAATAGCTACATTCAACTGACGGTAAGACTAGGTTGGGGGGCACAGCCCCCCAATTCGTGTTATTGTCCTTAATTTACCGGTGTACTCCTTCAGCGCGGGTGTAGTAGCTACAGTACTCACATGGTCTTGGCGTGCTGCCAGCTCTGCCCCCACACGTAGACGCCGTGCCTGCGCACCAGCACGGCGCTGGTCTCGGGGTACTCCCTCAGCGCGGGTGTAGTAGCTACAATACTCACATAGTCTTGGCGTGCTGCCAGCTCTGCCCCCACACGTAGACGCCGTGCCTGCGCACCAGCACGGCGCTGGTCTCGGGGTACTCCCTCAGCGCGGGTGTAGTAGCTACAATACTCACATAGTCTTGGCGTGCTGCCAGCTCTGCCCCCACACGTAGACGCCGTGCCTGCGCACCAGCACGGCGCTGGTCCCGGGGTACTCCCTCAGCGCCGCGGCCAGGCTGCTGGCGAGGTCGCGCTCGAAGGGAGTGTTCTCTATGATGGGGACGACAAGACGCTCGTCGTAGCGCAGGTGCCGGTTTAGGGTGGCGTCGTGGATGCCCTGGCACGTAGAGTTACATTTTTTAAATTACGTACATCGAAAAAGAGAAGTTTTCAAAGTTAGTCTGACTGAGGGCTCATTTAAAACCGGCACACAAAAACCGTGGCCGTGCCGGAGGCGAAGGCGTGCGAGTTGTAATGCGTGAATTTATATGAGAGACTACATGTGTAGTCTCTCATATAAATTCATAAAGTATGATACAACTCGCACGCCTATGCCTCCGACACGGTCACGGTTTCTGTGTGTGACGTCTTTTAAGGCGATGTATGCCTCTAATTAGCGCCGCTGCCTTTTCTTTTTTCTTCTTTTCTTTCCAAATTCTTCTGTCGGCGGCGCTAGTGCGCGGCATACATTACTGCTGCCTTAAACGATACTGCTGTTTATCTACACCAACCGATACCGCATGAGCAGCGCTACGCGATTTTTGTTACTTACGCAACATTACGCATACGAAGGGAGTCGGCAAATTAAAACCAAAAAGTTTATAATAGCACCGCAGCGGCAGCGGTGCTGACTCAATGCGGCTCGAGTGTCACAGGACCATCAAGGCATCTAATCGAGATTATTTAGAATTGCACATTGGCTGGCTGGACATACCTTGATCATCTCCGGATGTGTGATCAGTGATCAGATCACTGATCACTAACATTTGTTCGTTTGTACATTTGCCTTGAATATGTGATTATTTAGTAAGCCTAAAGAAATAAAGTTGTGGTTAGATATTTATATCTCAATGAACATAACATAATATGTACATTCACTTACAGAGAAATGTGTTTTTCTTAGTAAGTATTTATTGTACTTTTAAAACATAATATTTATTATGGTTGGCGTTTACAGTGCAGTTGTTATAATAAATAAATAAATAATGCTGGACAATTCACACAGCATTATCTAGCCCCAAGCTAAAAATAATAATAATATAATGTTAGGCTATTCTACAGGAATATTTTCTAATAAATATTTCTTGAGTATGTATGTGGGATCATAACGAGACCTCAGAGCCTAGCGATGGAATAATACACTGCTTCGGTCTCGGTAGTCAAGGTTTAATCCACAAAAGGGAGCACGGAACAGTTTTACAGTAAAGCAATGGATACAACGCGTACAGAGTAAGTAGGTAAGCGGTTTTGGTAATTGCGCGGGTAAACAAGCGGAGCTCGGGCGTAGGCGTTGTGTGAAACGATCGGCTGGCTGGGTGGCGCACCGGCGCCCGCGCGGCCCTCGCCTCACCTCGCCTGGACTGAATACAGGCTTGTGATGCGATCGTGGGATTAGCGCCACAAGTCTTTTCTTTAAAACAGTTAAGCTAGCGGATTATATAATATTTTTGTGTTTTGATTAAAGTTATTGAAATCTGAAATCATAGAGTAGCGTGCATCGCACGGCGTGCGGCGAGTGTGGTGTGGATGACAGGCGTCCAATAACACGGCGTCAATATAGCGTCATAGCTATCACGTCATGTATTCGAGCTCCTATTGGTTGGACATACCTTGATCATTTCCTGATGTGTGATCACTAACTCCTTGTCATAGAGTAGCGTGCAACGCACGGCGTGCGGCGAGTGTGTGTGGATGACTGCGCCGGCGCCGCGCTCGCGGTATGCCAGCATGAAGAGTGGTGTGCATTGGCTTTTCTTTAATCTGGAATAGAAAGGAAATAGGTAGGTACAGTGGCGTTCATTGTAAGCTGGCAGGTTCGAAGTCATCTAATTACATCAGTTTTGATTTTATATTATTAAATTTGTGGTTTTTATATAAATCGTAGTGCTGGCTTCATTTAACCGAGATTCTAGTTTTAAAATAGTTCTGTATTCATAAAAAAATATTTCAAACGTAACAGAGGGGTTAGCTAGTAATGAACGACACTGTGCATGAACTTTTATTAGTAGAAATATTGTGTTCAACATAAAATATGTAATTACTTAAAATATGCGAGTTTTTTCCTGAGCTGTCAAATGGCAAAAGCCCTTTTCACAATCACTTTTCATCTGGTTTGTCTTTAAAAAGCCTTTCTCGTAAACAGGTGAAAGTCATCAATCATCTATTAACAACAATTTAAATTCTTGGCTGTGCATCTGGTCCATTTATGGGTAACTAAGTCATTGAAGAACTATTTCTAAGAAAAATAACTTTGAAAATAAGAAGACAAAAGTGGAAATACACAGGCCACATGATCAGAGGAAAAGAAAAATGGAGTAAAATAACCACACAGTGGTACCCAAGGGATGGAAAAAGAAAGAGAGGTAGACCAAAGAGAAGGTGGGATGACAACATTAGACAAGTTGCGGGAATTACATGGGGTCGAGTGGCCATAGAAAGGCCAGGAGGAGGCCTAAAGGCCTCCTCCTGGCGCCACCTGGCTAACGAACATACAGAAATGGAACAAAAGAGAAATATAATGAACAACAAAGAAATACTGTCTTGTTCGGATAAGCTTATGCCAGCTTCTGACTTATACAATATTAAGTCTATAATCGGTTAGTTATAGACTTATTTATTATATAAGTCATTGAAGAAGCTGGCAGAAGCTAGTCCCCCAGCAAAATAGTCAGCTAGTTTCTGTGACTGCTTGGCAGAAGCCACATACTCACTGTTTCGATGGAGGAGGCAGTTCCAAGTCTTCATCATCAATGGTCTGAACAAACATGTCATCATGTTTCATTCGCTCCTTCTGAACACCTGATGGTGCTATGTAGATTTTGTTCCTGAAAATGAAATGTGTAATATTATGGCACATGTTTTTCAAACACAATCACTTTTTCAATTGACGTTTTTGACAGAATTTTTCATATATTTAACTTTATAGTATAACACTAGGGTCTGCTTAGGTTGGGGCTGTGATTAGCTTAGATGACGCTGTGTGAATTGTCCAGTTCATTTATTTAATTAGTTAAGGCGCTACCCGACCCAAATCAGCGCCCCCACCTATTTTATCTAATTATTCTGTTCAACGAAGATATTTTCAAAAATCGATTAGCCAGTTTGTGGTACCTTTCCTAAGCTTATTTTGAAGGTAACAATTGTCTGATTATCTTTTGAAGAACACAAGCCAAGGAACACTGGTATGAAAAACTGGAAAACTTTGACAGAGTCCAACAGGCTCAGGATCATGACTTATGTATGATACATGGCGGAACTAGCAGGAGGTTTTCACCCAACAGTAGGATGTGTCAGGTTTTTTGATATTAAAGTTGCTGGTGACTTGATATGCGGACAAAGATTGAGAGTTGACTCACCAGTTCATTTCTTTAAAAGCAACACAGCTTAGATAGAATCAGACAGTAGACTTGATTGTTGAACTATAAATCAGATACCTAGAAGATGACTAAAGGAAAAAATTGTTCAGGGTGTGGCACAAGATCTTGCAGGCAGTGGTTGATCCCAGCAGTGGTTGAAGTCAGGATATGGATGATAATAATAATTTAAGACATTGATTTAAGATGTCTTTTTTGTCATATCCGGAAATGGTACCCTGGCCCTTATATTATAGTCAATAGTTTTGAGCCTGAATGTAGGACGAGCCAAATTTGGTTTTTAAGAGTTTGGATTTTATTTAATTTGACTTGTACCCAGGCATGAACTGCTAACAGGGACTACCAAAGGATAACTTTATATTTTGAGTGATAGTATTCAAACTTCTTATTTAGTTTAATTGATATATCACATTCACTGCCCAGTCTCGCCACTACACAGGGCTGTGGGAGATCATCTGCATCTTGGGCCATGAAAGAATTAAGTTACGTACCCCTCTTTTATCGAGATCCCACCTCCAGTGCCTGTGACCCATCCCAAATGGTAGAATTGCTTGCATAGCTCTGGAATGAGGTTCCTTGGGTGTTCCTGTGAAAATTAATAGGAAAGTGGAAATAGTTGAAATAATTACAATTCATTATTACATATGTATACTGTGGAATAACCATTTTTGTGGTATACACATGTATGACACTTGTGGTCCGATTGGCCTTAGGGAGACTTACCAGGTTAAATGCCACTTTATGGCAGATTGAATAATAAATTGGATACAAATAGGATGTCAGAATGTTTATTTTTTCAGGAGACTCTACATTTTATCTACTGAAGGAAGTGATGGTCTGTGTCAGTGGGGGGTCCTGATCTCAAGGACACAACGTCAAGGTCAAAGGTCAATGACCTTGAAAAATAGTAGATTTTTCCTTGTATCCCGTAAACTCCACAGCGACCTGAAACATCCGCCTTCCCTGCCTACCAAATGAGACTGTAAAATCTTACCGGACCATATTCTTCAGACATTGTTGATTATTCTGAAGAGATTCTAGTAGGGCATCAACTAATACGAACACAATCCGTGCTTTGCCAGAATCCGTGCAGGAACCTTATCAGACGTCTCTTATCAGATGCGCCGGGTTATCGTTCAAGGGCTTTCCTTGTTGTCGCCCAGTATTTATTTACTACTGGTTTTCATCACTTATTATGACAAGCTTGCTTGGGGCTGTCTGTACTGTATGTTTAAGGCAGGCAAAGGCAAAGAAGGTACTTTTTGAAATAAATCAGACCGAACTTTTGTTCACTGCAATGTATAGTTAACACAAACCAATAAAAACAAACAACAAAACAAGCAATACAGATGTACTAGCTAAGGTAAAGCAAAACAAGAAGCATTGAAAAAAAAATTACGCCAGTGCTGCCAGCAGTCAAATTGAAAAAGCATCGAGCCGGACGCAAATAATAGTCCGAAATAACTAAGATAAAAAAATACGTTTTCTAAATACCAGAAAAATAACCTGAAAAAAAGAATGCTTCATAGCTTTATATTATTTAGGCATTTTGGGTGAGATTACGAACACTGCTCTTTTTACGAGAAAAAGTGATGTGATAAACTTTACTTTTTATCTCGTAAAAAATCTTTATATGGGTATTCAATTTATATTGCACAGGAGAATTAAATCATCAATTTGTGGTTTTGCGTTTCACAAGGAAGAAACTAGATGAAAAATAAATTGTCATGTTCCACGACAAATGAAAAAAACGGCGAGCGAAGTTTGCGAGTTTTGCAGGCATATGAGTGGCACTGCCAGGGTCTGACCACCCTGAGTCTTCTTTACTTGCGAGTCGCATCCAGATTAACCAGGGGTTAATCTGGATGTGACTCACAGGGGACCGTACCGGCAAGGAAACCAACAAAAAAATGACGCGGCGGAGTGAGTCACGAAAATATTTCAGACTTTAGTGACATTGGCCAAAATGGAAGAAAACCATAGTAATGAGTGATTATGGCTGCGAAAAAAAAAATTGACTTTATAGTAGCCGATGCCCAAAAAGGAAAAAAAATAAAGACATATGCGGTGTCGAGTGTACTTAATCATTTTCAGGCTTTATAGTGGCTATTGATCAAATGGCAAGAAAGCTGAAGCAACACCAAGCGGAGGGCCTGTGATAAAATTTTGAATACTTTTTGCCACAGGTAACAAGATAAATTACTTTTCCGCTAGTTTTATTCCTTGTAGAATGGAAAAAATATTCAAAACCGCAAAAAAAAATCTCGTGGCAATGTGAACCATCTTATGGTATGAATAGATTAAGGTTTGAACCACCACTTTATGGTTGGAATAGAATCGCCTATAGGCGTTTTGGTCCGAAAAGATCTGCGTCACGGTCCGCAAAAGATCCGTTGAGGTAGAACAAAATCCGAAACGGACCAAAAAGATCCACACTGGCAACTCTATCGCACGCTCCTCGCACGCACGCACCACGCACTCTGCTGACAGGTGATAGGGATGCCAGTTAACGATTTAAATTATGCGGAAACAATAAATTTGTATAGACTTAAAAAAATGGAGGCTCTGTGACCGTCAGTTTGTCAGTAGTTTTTTTTTATATTTGACCAGCATAATCACTCGTTAAATGTAACCGAATTTAACAGAGAAATATAAAGTAATTTAATTTGATCGAATTGTAATTCGATTGTAATATTGGTTTTGGTTTCCAGTGATTATAAACCAAAAGTGATCAAAATCAAGTAAAACTAAGACAGGATTTATTTTTATTTATTTATTTATTGGTATAACAAAATCCACAGCCCTTAATTAATACAAGAATGTTACATATGTGTCGTCTAGTATCAATGTCCGCCAGATCCAGAATAGTAAATTTTACAATAAATGGCTTTTTTTCTTTGTTACTGCTGCAAATACACTATCTTTTTATATAATTCAACGTAAAATTACTTTAAATGATTCTGGGACTTGTAAAGTTAAATTGTTTTTAGATTTTGAATTATACAACTAAATATAGACAAAAAATATGGATGTAGCGGATATTGATATTGAGTCATGGATCTGGCGGACTTTGTTACTCAGCTCAATGGATGTAGCGGACTTTGTTACTCAGCTCAATGGATGTAGCGGATTTTGACATTCACTTTCTTAATATACAGGATGTCATAAAATTATAACTTAAACTTCTACTACAACTAAATAAAACTATTTTCGTATTATTAAAAAAGTTATTTTATTAATATATTTTATATAAAATTTTCACTTTCTTCTAGTGGGACACACTGAAGGTACTCATGTTCTTCAAAATTATTATTATATTCTTCTACGTCTTTATAATATTTCAAACTATCGATTGTCCTCCAGTCTTCACCAAAGTGCTTCTTCAAAAGGTTTGCTACATCAAGTATTTTCTTGATGTTTACTTTATTTCCTCTTCGCAAAATTGCGGGTGCCAAATCAGTGATCTTCTTTCCTCGTTTCGTTACATATTTTGGTTGCCCTGTTTCAGTTCGATAATTTTCTTCACCTTGCACACTAACGTTCTGTCGACCCCTGTGCAATATAAAACGCTTTGATGGGTTGAACCTGAAATGCCAGTTTCCTGGAGTTTTAAGTGTTGAAGTGACTTCTTTTTTCCAATCACGCACTTCAACGTTGTCATCGCCTAAATGATAAACAGTCGCGTTTTCCTTGAATAAATCGACATAAATTTGTGGATCGCATATGATCGATTTTTTTTTGGTCTCCCTTTCAATCTTTGCGAATATGCGGTCCGGTGGCAAGAACGAGTGTCCTACCATAGGAAATATAATTTCAAGTTCTTTCACATGTGATGGTGCATGAGAAAATAACCAACTTGAACACATGCCCAAAAGAGTTGTGTTCTTATTCTGGCCTCCGCACCCGTCAGCGAATAGCCTCATTTTTTGAATATTTTCAGGAATAACCAGATTGGTTAATGTGTGAAACACTGCACTTGCAATTTCGTTTGATGATTTGGAGTGTTCGTTTTCACACCAATAGTATGTACGTACATTATCCAAAGCAGATTTGGAAGTCCCGATAACAACTGTAAAGTTGTACATATTCAGTTGCCTACTGAAGTAAGCCGCTTGATCTGGTAATTTGGGAAGTGGGTTGTTTTTTTGACAATCGAAGGAGAGTGAAATACAATTTTCTGCTTCAACCTTCAATAATTGATAAAAAGCTTTAGCTTTTAAGGTATGTATTCGTTTCTCCGTCATGTATGTTACCTTTTCTTCACTTGTGGGGGCAGTTTCAATTTTTCTAGCCAACTCAAAACATCGAGAACAGGTATCCTTTAGTGGCGATCCAAATCCAACATTATACTTTTTATTAAAAAGATCACGAAAAAATGATTGTTTAACTTTAAGCTGTGGTGTCTCTTGAACTTGCTCTTGATATATTTTCCAGAGCTTTACAATATTAAGTTCTGATGGCAAATACAGTCTAGTACACGATTTAGCTCTACAGTAATGTGGTTCTGCAGCTTCCAAAGATTCTATAAATTCCTCTACCCTTCTTCGTTTTTCAGCATACCGTGCTTCTTTATGGTTGCCACCGCGATTCTCCTTTGCTATAGTCCCTCCATCTTTAAAAGATCTTTGTAATATGCCAGTAACTCGATCTTTACCTACTTTCAATATTTTAAGGAAAGCAGATTTACAAACTCTTACTTGTTTATGTGGATTTTTAATCGTAACGTAGTATTCTGCATTCATATTTTTTGGCCCTCTAGTTTCATTTTTCAGTCTAGTTCTAGAACATTTTGCAACACGGCAGTGCTGCAGAATGAAATTGTCTTGATCAATTTTATTCCGCAATTTATAGAAATTACGGTGCATTCGAGCAATGTCTTGCATCTTTATTGTCAAGCAACGAAAAGTTGTATTTTTTTTATGATTGCACTGAGGAGGTTCCGGAAAAGATGTCGAAGCATATCTGAAAAAAAAAAAACTGTGTAAATATTTTAAAGAGTTAGCAACTACGAACGAAAGAAAAATGATACTAAATTATAGTTAATTTAGTATCATTTTTCTTTTCGTACGATAGTTCGTAATAAAAAATACCCTAACCTAAAGTTTGTATGAATGGATGTAGTCACTCTTTCACGCCAAAAACTACTGAAAAGATTTTTATGAAAAACGAACAAAGTCAGAGGCAAGAGCTGTTCAGATCTACAAAGTTTAAAAAACTCGATTGATATTTGTTTATGAAATAAGAAAATAATTTGATCTGAACATTCCAATAAAACTGAACTCGACTAAAACGGACACTTTTGAAACAGCCTGTATGTCTTTGTATACCAATTTCAATGAAATTTTGACTCACATTTCTCGACGTTTTCTTTCTCTTTTCCAGTTTTCTTTGTTCACGCCTCGCTTCCTTGCTTCATTAGGTGGAACTTTTTCAATTTTTTTCAACAAATCGCCCATTATTTCCTTTTAAATTCAATAAAAACGCAGCACGAAATCCACAAGAATGTCTGGAGACAGCCATACTGACGCCAAGGACGCCATGACAGTTGCCTGTCAACATCCTGCGTTATGATTGGTCTATTTGGATCTAGCGTGGAATGAACCTCAGTGGGCAAGGATCTGGCGGGATTTGATATTAAATACAGATTTCGATCTCAATTTGCTAATGATCTGGCGTAGATTGATACGAACTTACTAATAGGAAGCAAAGATTTCAATAAACATAAACCATAGACCATTATAACTTTTTTTTTAATAAAAATGGATCTGGCGGCCTTTGATACTAGACGACACATATCAAGACTTACGGCCAATAACGGATTTACTTTTTGTATAATATATTTTATAAAACAGACAGTCAGATGTAATAGTTATAAATACATACAAATTTACACTCTGATTACACTTATACTATATAATATATATATCTAATACTACTATTATATTATCTTATACTATATATATGTAAAAACTGATTTCTTATACTTACAGAATAAAATTACATAAATTGAACCAAGATACAAAAACATGAAATTATGTGTATAACTTAGGTACACTAGCATCCTCCTCCATCATTCTTATTATTGCATTTCTAAATAATCTCTTGCCATTGTGAAAGATATCTACTTTATTGAACTCTTTGTTATAATTTTTCTGTAACCTATTGACTATAGAATACTGCGCATAGTTCGTAGATGATTGCGAGACAGCAAATAATTTAGCATCAGTGTGCCTGGTGCGAAACTTTGGGGTAGAAAAACGCAATACTCTATTGGTAAGTTCTGGACAATCGATATTCCCTTTGCACAGACCATGGAGAAATGTCATATCCAACAGGGATCGTCGATTTTGGAGGCTCATTAGATTGTGAAAGGTACAGGACTCACTATAGTTTTCAGAGTAATAGTGTTTTTTATAATTAATGTATTTAATAAATTTATTTTGTATTTTTTCCAAATCGTGTATGTATGTTATATAATGTGGATTCCAAACAGTACTACTATATTCTAAAATACTTCTTACATATGAAAAATAAAGTTGTTTAATACATTTTGTATCAGAAAAGGGTTTGGTAACGCGTCTGATAAAACCTAAGCTTTTATAGGATTTATTTATAATACTCTCGATATGTTCTGAAAATGATAACTTGCCATCAAGTAAGATACCTAAATCGCGTACCAGCTCCACCTTATCAATATTTATTCCACTCAATTGATACTGAAACTTAATGGGTTTTCGTTTCCGTGTAAATGATAATGTGTTACATTTGCTTATGTTAACACCTATTCGATTACGTTTATAATATTCTCCAAGCTCATCAAGGTCGGCCTGAAGTTTAATACAGTCAGAGATATTATTAATTTTCATAAAAACTTTAGTGTCGTCTGCGTACATAAGAAATCTAGAGTATTGGAAACATTTACCGACATCATATAGGTAGCAAGCATAAAGGAGTGGTCCCAGAATAGATCCTTGTGGAACGCCAGATGTTATTTCAATATAGTCAGAGCAAGAGCCACCTACGACAACTGCCTGTGATCTATTCAATAAATACGACTCCACCCATCTTAATAGGTTTCCTTGAATGCCCAGGTCATATAGTTTATGTAAAAGTATCACATGATCTACACGATCGAAGGTCTTCTCAAAATCTGTGTAGACCACATCCACTTGCGAGCCTCCATCCATGTTGGTAGCAACATAATCGATAAAAACACCCAAATTGGTCGTGGTGGAGCGCCCTTTCATAAAACCATGCTGTTCAGATGGAATAGAAGATGAAACAACGGGGTATATATGTGAATGTACTGTCCTTTCTATTAACTTACTTAGCACATTAAGGATTGAGATTGGTCTATAATTTTCAGTATAGACTCAGATTTGGGATTTCACCATAAGCCCACGCATTTGAATGAGACAACGACAAACAAACGATAGTCAACTGCTACCTGCGATCAGAACGGGCGTGGAAGGTCCCGGCCTCTCTTAAGGCGCCCTCTTTTCAATCGGATCGAAATTTAAGCAGTTTTATGAAAGAAAATAACGCTAAATTATTTTTACAACTTATTTGGCGAATCGATAATCCTTTTAAGCAAATAAAGTGGAAGTATTGGCAAAAAGTGGAGCATCTGGCAATACTGACATTTGACATGAACGTTGACGTTGACGTTGACATTCTCACATTCTCATCAGAAAGAATGGTTGGCGCTTAATTCAAACTTTTCCAGTCTTCGTCATTCCGTGATGTTTTGTTTCTTTACTCCTGTTGCTGGCAGAAAAAGAGGAAAGAATAACAGGAGAAACAGAATAAATCCTCCATCATTTCTCAGAAGAACATCATTTAGACTTTGTTACTTTTGACAGTTTTTGCCACATTATTTGGCATCTCTTTCTTTGGCAGAATTCTAATATTTTGTGCGCTCAAAAATCAGCAAAAATTTTACAAGTGTACATTTAGTATGTCCAAATTTTCTGGAAACACGTACAAATTAGATACGTTCTCATTGAGGGACTTAATATAGAAGCCATGTTATCGAAAACCTAATGTGAATCCATTCTTGATTCATCGTAGTGCAACATTATAGAATCCGTCATCTTAGGTAGGTACCTACCGCACCCGGCGAAGCTGCATGCTCAGACTTGACCTCAGATTTGGGTATTTGGATTGCGTTCAGGATGCGCGAGGTGCCAGAATGTCTGAATCGTCGTTACAAAGCCGTAGACGATTTAATCCAGCAGCTCAGCTGGTCCGTTCGAGGCTCGGATACTTCAGAACGTAATCGTAATGAAGGTGCCGATCCCGGCATCAGACTAATGTGCGACTTCTGGGATATTCTGAAGGAAGACCCTGATTGTGATCTAAAGGTAGGTTACGTTACAATTACGAAGATACCTACCGTACCTGCACACAAAAGGCACCTAGAAACTATTTATTCCACCACTCTTAGACCTCTTTACTAACTATGCATCTACAATAGTGCCAGAGAAAAGGGTTACCTAAGTACAAAAGCAAAAACAGCAATATTAGGTATAGTACCTACCAAAGAAAAATACCTACCTACCTAAAATTAAAGAAGAAACAAATTAGGATATCTCTATCCCGAAAATTTCGATGAGTTCAAGTCCCGTCAAAAAATACTCTTGAGTCTCGCCATTCACTCTATCGGGTACTTCTCGTTGACCTAGAATCATAAAATTTGGCAAGAAGCAAGGTCTTATAGCACAAATAACGGGAAAAATTCAAAAACCGTAGATTTGTACTTTATTAACAAAAAAGTTTTTTTGATTCTCCCCTTGACCAAAATATACAGGGTCAAACTATATAACCTACTTCCCGTCGACCTAGAATCAGGATATTTGGCAAGAAACAAGATCTTATAACTAAACGGAACACTTAGTGCGCGAGTCGACTCGCACTTGACGTTTTATTTATTTTTATAAAACTTCCTCTAAGGTGATGCAATAAATTTCTGAAATTTGCATTATTTCCACGCGGGCGAAGCAGCGGGGCTAGTTTTACCTATTTTTCTCGTATAATATTTCAGAGACAAGTAAAGCAGCGTATGGGATTGACAACACCCAGCACACACACAGCATTCCATCAAGAGGTAACCTGCTTTAATTTAGCGGATAAGGAACCCAGGTGGAAAGAGTGTGCTACGAAGCTAAGAAAGTAGGTCCTTATAAATTTTTTTTTAGTTTCGAACATACAAAAAATATTTAGGATTTTAAAACTGAGTTTAGTCTGATCTGAAAGTTTTGTCTATGTGCGACTGTATATTTTTATATGTACTCGTATGTCTGTCGATTACCTACTCCATCATTTACGGACCGATTTGGATAATTCTTTTGCAGTTGTATGAAAAATGGTCCCGAGGTGGTCTCATACAAATTTTATTCCTAACAAATTAGTATTAATCCCGAAAAACTTAAAAAAACAGTTTAAAACTACAGAATTCGAAGTCGGTTCTTATTTTCTTTTAAACATTAAAAGTAGGTATGTTAGTTAAAATTCTTGAGCACAATCATTGTGCTTAAGAATTTTGACTAACATAATGTCTGAGGAGACTTTATGCCTGAGGAATAGTGAATAATTAATAAATAAATAATAATAAAATAATTTATTCAAAATAACTTAGGACTAGAAGGTTAACAAACAGGTTCATCTCTAATTCATTATTCATTCTTTGTTATGAATGCGTGTGCCTGAACTAGACAAAAACCTGTTTTTCAAGCAAAAAGAGTGATATTAACAAATAAAATAATCAAAAAGATTTATAATATGAGGCAAAATGTTCCCTTCCTATTTTTACTATTCAATGAATTATTTTCAGCTTCTGCAGCCAGAAACCCAGCAAGTCTGAGTCTGCGAAGGCAGACTGCAGCCATTGCAAAGCGGTCGCCGGCCATTGCACGGCGGACTTCTACCACGGCAAGCCACCCGAAAGCCCGAAAACACCGCAGAGTGTAGAATGCGCTGCAGATCATCCACTCAATAAAGCGCTGTGCAATGTCAATAATGTAGGTGCCTCATCTACATTATTTCTACTACTTCTCTTCACCATAATCTCAGAGAAAGGACTAGGTACTGGATGGACCTAGGCCTTAAAATTTATTTATGAAAATTTGCTGAAAACAAAGAAATATCAAACGGTTCCCTAAAAATAGCGACATACATAATTTAAATACTAGAAATAAGAATTAACTCGCTGTGCCTACAACTAGGCTACACAAGATTAAAGTATCTTTTAAAGGGCAACGTAGGTAGGTATACGCTCTACAACAAAACTCTAAGCGAGTTGCAAAAATTTATCAATAAATAAATTTCAACAAATTGTCAAACATATCCCTTGTAAAGTTTTCCAAAGCTTATTTATTACATAATATCAGATTATCTAGAGGATAAAAGCTTAGGACGAATTTTGCTCCAGCTCGAAAACTAACACCCTAACAAGGTAAAGGTTTCTTTTTCGCTTCCTTACCTTAAAGATTCAAGTGAACAAAAGATCAAAGTGTTCACGATCACTTTATTTCCTAGTTTTACTTATGTAATTTGAATTTTGTAACGTGTCCATGAGTCCTGTAAGGTTTATAGGTAATAAAGCACTTTGACAATGGAATGACTGGTAGAATGAAGAAGCTGCTTGCATCTACCTAGCAGTTTCCTGATACCAGTATATCGGTCCACCTCATGAGGGCCTGCCAACGACGTGCCGTAGGTATTCTGGTAGGCACGTGATCGCCAATCGAAAGTCTTGTGGACCCAAAGATTCCATATTTATGTGCGTCAAACATATACGGTTGGTTTAAATACAAATAATTTAAGATTAAAAAATTCAATTCATGAACATTCCTATCATTCAGCCATTGATTTTGAAATTTTTATAGGTTTCATACTTTTCGAAATATTTTGAAAACATTCGAAAAATTACCCACCACCGTATTAATTACATATCTAACCGGTACCTTTAGTACATATTTGTGTAATTGACAAACGTTCGAAACCCTCGGCGCGAAGTGATCGGCGCGCGACACTCGCATTTGGATCTACCTAGCAGTTTCCTGCAGACGACCTCCGTGGCGCAGCGGGCGAAGGTCCGCCTGCGACGCAGGAGGTTGCGGGTTCGATTCCCGCCTCGGAACAAATTTGTGTACGATCTGCAGAAATTTGTTCCGTTGGTCTGGGTGTTTTCTATGTATAATAAAAATATCTATCTATGTAGTATATTGTATTAAGTAGGTATATCAGTTATCTAGTACCCATAACACAAGCTCTGCTTAGCTTGGGGCTAGATAATGCTGTGTGAATTGTCCAGCATTATTTATTTATTTATCTTGTTTATAAATAGTTAGGTATTCATTAATTTAAGTTCATTTGGTAGGTATCTTAATATAATATTTTATATACATTTTCAAGTGGCATTTAATATACTTGGCTGAATGTGGGTTGTTTTAGAATTAATTTGGGCCTTTATTTAGTCTAGGGTATTTTTCGCATGGTTTTTGGAATAAAATATGTCCGAGATTCCTAACAAAATTCGCTACTTCATAAATATAGAGTCCACCGACTATAGATTCAGTATTTAGTAGGCGTACAGGGTTGTTGTGTTGTGACACTCTTCAACTCTGTCTGTCTTTTGTAAGGTCCCTCTTCTGTGCTACAATGTGTTTCTCTGTCTCTTGTTCCTAGACTGGCCGTACTATAGTCTAGGATATTAATTGAGATAGGTATCTAATGATGGCCCAGAGACGCTCAAAGACAAAGAATCATACCACAAGCCAGATGACATCCTTAGGATAGCCTTAGCTAAGTGGATTAGGGTGGCACAGGATCGGACAGAGCGGTGTATTGGAGAGGCCTACAGGACTGGGTACACCTAGCTATGGGTGCTCAGGGGCTGAGGAGATAGATAGCTATCTAATTATTATAAATTAAAAGAATCTATTTCTTGTCGGTGCAATGATGCAATTTCCTCCACTTTTCTCTTTCCAATGTGGTCTCTTTTACTTCTTTGTACGACATGACAGCGACTTTCTCCTTGATCTAACCTAAACTCATGTAGCTAATTCTTGGTCTTCCCTTGCCTCGTCTTCCTTCTACTTTTCCTTCTATGATGGTCTGCTTATCTTTTTATCTGATGTTTCTTAGGAAGCTGTCCTGTGTTATAGGATGTCCAATCCTCCTCCCTCATCTGTTTTGAATGGTGTTCATCAAAAACCTTTTCTCCTCAACTCTTTTCAGCACCTCCTCATTGGTAACCTTCTCCATCCAGCTAATCATTATAATATTAGGTACCTACCTTAGGTATCTAATTTATAATTAATTTAATTTCCAGGCAGCAACATTCGAATCGCAATGCAATAGCAAAATAAATGATCTGATCATAACACAGCTAAGGTTAGTGCAGCAGATTGAAGTTCTGGAAACGCGCGAGCAAGATGGCCTTAAGCTATTGAAGAAGGCGGACTCTATGTGGTCTTGTATGGAAGAGTCTTACAAGAAGCGCTTGCAGCAATATACAGAGCGGCACGAAGATTTGTTAAAACAGGTTGCTTTAAACTTTGAACTATCATATTTATTTCGATCATCACACTTTATGTCGCACTAATGGATAGATAGATAGAAAATACTTTTATTGCACACTTAAAACTAAGAAACAGTTTAAAATGAAATGATTATAACCTAAGTGACAAATGGCGGTTTTATCGCTCAACAGCAATCTATGGACATTTATAAGAAAGATTATAAGAATTTGTAATATGTACTTATCATATTAACGACTTAGGCGGGACTTGAACCCGTAACCTTCGACCCTGTACGAGAATGCGCAGCCAGTTACGCTTCTAAATTGACAACTGATTTTGAAATTTTAAGACGTTTGTAATGTAACCTACAATATTGCATAAAATACATTGTCATATAAGTAGTTCGGAACTTCTGTATTACTTGACTTCTGTTTATCCAAATATTTTTTTTCTGGATATTATTGTGACAACAATGTATGCCATTTGTCCTTTAGCTGGTAAATACGAGGTCTAAGACACCATCAAACTCGACAAAAGTTACCGTTGAGGTCGTAAAATATGGAGGTAAAACTAAAGCAAGCTATTCCATTGTTTCAGATGCGAGAAATCGAAGCCAGTAACACCAAATGGCGCAAGAACAAAAAAGACTTAGAGAACCAAATGGCTAACACGATTAAAAACATTCAAGGTATGGATGATCAGATCGCGCAGAAAAAGACCGACCAAAAGTTGTTAAAACTGGAGATTGAAGATTTCAAAAAGAGGATCGAAACCACTAAAGCGGAAATAAACAACGCAAAAAAATATCTGGAAACTAAGAAACACACTTCCGAGGTATAAAAACTTTTGTAGTTTGACAATTTCATTATGGGACATGATTAAGCAGACTCTTCTAATATATAAAATTTGTTCAAATTCGCCAATTTGCCTTCTCACCTTATGCAAGCACAACGCCATTTTTTTATAGGGCGAATCTAAAGGGTTAGATTGTCAAACTCGTTTTAAAAAACTCGAATTACATAAAAATTCAAACTTTTTCTTTGTTTTCTTGAATGTGAAAACAACAAAACAAAAAAAAAAAAACATGAAAATGCACTGTTTCGCACATCATGTCTGATTTGGTCGAAATCTCAGGAATCCTGCGGTCGATTGAAATGATTAATGTTTTGATTCATAGGTTATTTAATACTAATTATTTGGTTTTTTGAACCAGTTTGTGTAGATATTTTGTGTAGTTATCTTGTATATAAGCAAAAACTTAAAGCACTCTTATGAGCTCCTATGAACACGAAATCCTATGCCTATCCTTTTCACAAAATGGTGGTCAATGCGCCTTTAGATTACGTCAGTGGTGTTGGTTAGACGCCGAATTATTAATTTTCATTTAAAAAAAAAAAAAATGTTTCAAAAACGATGGTGTTGTGCGCATAAAGTGAGGAGGCAGCCAATATAATCAAATTTTGTAATTTAAATAAATTCAGAAGAAACAAAAAAAAGTAGGTATATACCTACGTGCATCATGACCCTAGCAGACATGTATCTTTTAGTTTGAGCAGCTAATAAATAATTTCAAAAAGAAGCGGCTGCCCTAACTCTGGTTGATGCCGTTAGTTGCCTTTGTAACATCCAGGGGCTGAGTCGGAGGGGTCGATTCTAACGACGCCAACGCCATGCCACCGCCACTTGCAACATAACTCGCGCACATTGTTTACCACGCGGGGCTCACTATTGTTTGCAATTGGTGACTCACCGCGGCAGAGGTTTGAAATAAATAAAACATAAACATTTAAACATCCTTATTAAAGAATCTACGTAAGCATAAAATTTTGTCTTGGGCTTGCAATCAAACTCGCTCTGTTGCCGCGTCTTTTTATGCAATTTCCATTACTTGTCGATTTAAGATCCTTCCTTCGGTTAAAATTGCTAGCGGTTAAAATTGCTAGCTATGTTTGATACTCAACGTTAAATCAAACTCAGCCCAGGAAAAGAGGTTTAGTTTTTGTGTTTACAAACATTCCACTTTGAGTCTGTAGTGGCTGTATTAGGCTTTTGCGTTACCTGAACCTGCCTACAATTTTTGCATTAGTGGGAATAATCCGAACAACAAATGTATATTTTCAGGTAAAAGTAACAAATTATAAGAATGAAGTGACCCGTCTGCAGAAATTACTAGCAGATGAGGACAAAAACAAATTCAACAAAGAAAAATCCGGGAACAGTTATGTGAAGGAAGCCAGGCAGGAACTGCAGAAGATTTGCAGAGTTTTACTCAAGAAGAGACTGGAAAACGAGGATCGGAGAGCAGAGGTAAATTATTGACAGCTATAGCAATCGTAAAGGTAGACAGAGAATATAATTATAATAATACTAACGTATAGAATGGGCACTTTAGGTATTAGTACCGTAGACCACTTGCATACATACGCTCCAAATTATACAGGAAACAGAAGAATAGGTATAATCGGCCGATATGTCTAGCGTTTGTTGACTACGAGAAAGCCTTTGATTCTGTCGAAACCTGGTAGCTGGCAGTGCTAGTCTCGCCAGCGGTGACAAATCGACTACCGGTATATACAAGTGTTGAAGTGTTTGTACAGCAAGCCACTATGTCTATCCACCTCCAGGACCAAAGCACAAATCCGATCTCACTGCAAAAAGAGGTGAGACAGGGAGACGTGATTTCTCCAAAACTGTTCACCTCTTCATTGGAGGATATATTTAAGCTCTTGGACTGGAACAGATATGGCATCAGTATCAATGGCGATAACATCACTCACCTTCAGTTTGCCGACGATATAGTCACTTTGGCAGAATCTTTAGGTGTCATGCGTAGATTTTAATGGCGTAAAAATAGAGTTGGAGGAGCGCAAGCATTAACTGGAGTTTCTTTCAGTTAAAGTTTTTGGGTGGCAATCCTGCTGAGACGATACAATTATTGTCATAGTGAAGTGATTGGTTAGCTGAATTGGCCAATTGTTTGTATCTCACTAACTCCTAATAATAAGCTCGACCCGCTCATATTCATTACAAGCTTTTACCCGCAGCTTCGTTCGCGTTATTTCGAATAAAAAGTAGCCTATCAAATCAGATCTAGACCTACATAACATGCAAACTTTAGCAGTGTGGCGAATTCATCAAATTTTATGGATACGATAGTTTTTATACTTAGTAAAACTTTCTACCATAATAAAACTACACTGTAATTGTTCGAAATATACCTACACTAAAATCAAATGCATATTTACAGAAAGCAGCACTCCTTGAAGAGATAGACCTGCTCAACGTTACCATGGACCAATGCAAGAACCGCTGCAAGCTCAAGCAAGACAAACTCAACGAGGATATCGCGAAACTAGACCAACAGATCGCGAATTACAAAATCAAATGCGTCCAGTGCAGCCAATGCACAGACAGTAACGACGTCAGAAGATTCTGCTCGGACTGTCCTAGGTGCAACGAGGAGAGGTACCTATTCCAACACCCGGATACAAGAACAATATTGGTGTCGATTCAGATGTCGCCAAAATTAAACTATACTAATTTAACAGAACTAAAATGATGTCGTCCCTTTCATAATGATTGAAATACAAGAACAAAATAAAAAATTTAAAAACCCCCGGACGGATTTTTATGAAACATGTCTAAGAACACTCGGGTTTAAATTATCTATGACAAAAAAAAACTATACCAAAATCGGTTCATCCGTTTGGGAGCTACGATAACAGACACGTTAAACTTATAACACCGCTCTCTTTTTACGTCGGTTGTTAAAAAAGAATGGCATAATTTTTAATGATTTCAAATTAGTTAAGTTTAGTTTTGACGACAACTGAATTGACACCACTATGAGGTCTCACAGTGCACATTAACGCATAGGGCCGGTTAACCCGATTCATAACCAATGCTTCAGTGATCTGTAACGCTATGCGTTCATTTGGGATGACCCTTACGTAAAGTAGCTCGACTGTTATTTTAACCAACGCATAGTGTAGCTATGACACCTTTGACTAGTATGTTACATAATATGTTTTGTGATGTTCTGTCAGTTTTCCTTTGCTTTGCGATTTTGTTTTTATCTCGGACAAAAGACCCTCCTTACTTTCCCTGAACGAAGGAATTTATTAATTTTTTAGTTTCCATGGAAACAAAATGGTTTTCCCTAGTTTGTTCAGGTTTTAATAGGTTATAATTATGCATCGAGCACATACCACATTATATAATCCACAAATCTGCCAAACATTAAAGATAACTGAGCAACAGAAACCAACCAAAGACGAGCAGGACCAATCACAGATCTGTAATCGACGCAGTGCGTTCACACACTAAAATTTCGCTTGAGAAAATTTAACTACTATTACTAGCGTAAACTCACTGCTTGCAAGTTGTTTTTGAATGAAATGGTCTACCATGACGAGCGCAATGAGAAATGCCTTACTTAACGCAGTGTTGCTTGCTACCTTACAAGTATTGTTCTTGAACGCGGGTGTAAATCTTTTTTACCGAAAAAAGGGGGAGGTTACTTATGCGGAATAGAATAAAATAGAAAGACATTTATTATATAACTAGCTGCTGCCCGCGGCTTCGCCTGCGTAGTTCTCGTTCCCGTGGTAATTCCGGGATAAAACATAGCCTATGTCCGTCTCCTGGTTCTAAGCTGCCGACCCACCAATTTTCAGGCAAATCGGTTCAGCCGTTCTTGAGTTATAAATAGTGTAACTAACACGACTTTCTTTTATATATATAGATAATAATACAAACGGTTAAAAACAAGACACTGATAGGCTAGGTACATACATACATAAAGTTGTTATAAAAAGGCCCTAACTCATCATAATGCCTGCAAAGCTTCCGTAAGAGGCCTAGCCAGCGCTGGTCTTCCGTTAGAACCCGTACAAATGATGATGTATGTTTTTATATGGATGTTCGTCGATTTCTCCGTCATTTATGGACCGATTTGGAAGACTCATTTGCAGTTGTATATAAGATGATCCCAAGGTAGACCTATAAAATTTTATTCCAGAGGAATTATTATTTATTCCGGATTTTATTTTTTGTAGTGTGATAACAATTTCTAAAGACAGCTGGGAAGTGGCAATCTGAAAACAGGGTGCTAAAGCAGCACGCACTATAAAATAATCTATGGACGTCATTATAAGCTTTTATTTATAGGGGCCTTAGAATTAGTTTTTACCATCTGAACTGTTCTTACGTACGGCAACGGAACAGGGGTGCCTTTTCCGGGGCCTGTATAATAAAAAAAAGAAAACAAACAACAAAATGAAGCATAGCAGTCAAATTGTAGGTAGGTATACTCAAATTCTTTCAGTGCTTAAAATTTATATGCACTCCATATAAATTTTAAGCAATGAAATGGCCGCTATACCTACTGTATTTGGTTCCGCTAAAATGATGCTAAATGTTTCTAAATCTTATCTTTTTAAGTTAAGTTCGATCATTAATCTATTTTAATTAAAAGTTAACATATAAAATTCCCTTCACCTTATAATACAACCAACAATTGTATTCCAGTGACTGCGTATATGAAGATGGCTTCTGCTACCAAGACAGCGCCAATGTTTGCGTATGCATGGGGGTTAAAGAAAAGTTTCTGGACAATGTTTTTGATAACATGTACACGGTATTGGAGAGGCACAGCAAGAACGCACAGGGCAAGCATGTAGCTGAATCTATTATGAACTGTCTGAAGCACAGCAGGAATGGGAAGCTCAACACGGAAACTAAGAAACTGCTGCAAGATTTTATACTCAGTACGTTGAGGAAGAATTTACATTTGACCATTATTGGTGGGGCTGTGAAGACTCGGTGTGAGGTTGGTGCAATTAGTACAATAGAATTAACTAAATACTTGTATTATAAATGGATATAGCGGTTGTTAACAAGGGACCGTGGTGCAGGGCATAAGCTTCGGAAGGCCTATACTCAGCAGTGGGTAAAATCCGGCATGATGAAGATGATAGCGGCAAGTTATATGCACACGGAAAATTTCAACTATCTACCTTCTACGGTTCAAAAGGTACCTACAGCTGAAGGTACGACGGTAGACGGACAAATAGCGGAGGCTTAGTAATAGGGTTCCGTTTTCACCCTTAAAATAGAACCTTAAAATTAGTAAAAGAGATAACAGAAGAAAAACTTGCTTGGCGCAGTAATTTATTTAGTGACTAAGGCACGTATTTCGAAACTATGGTCAGTCATCGATCTATGCTTGAGTAACGCTTCTGCCACGGAAAATTGTTCGATGACTAAGCAAGATTTTTATAACAAGGTCCTTAGGGAGCATCATTCTTGAATTAATTTCTACATTGACCTTTCTTTTATGAATCACTGGGCCCAGTTCAGAAATAAGGTGAGGTAAGGTAAGATAAACTTTATTTGTAGCTGAAAAATATAACATTAATGTGTACTAAAATTAATTAAATTAGTAACACTAGTAACACTGTAATTTAAACTACATATACATAGAATAATACTTACTAATAAAATACCTTGGAGCTACAAAATGGCGTTCGACTCAGCATAAGTTGTGATAGCTATAGTTTATAGCTAATACAACGCTGATCTTACGTCGAAACCATTGCGTTGCGTCGCACTCTATCTATAGAAAGAAAAGTTTCCAAAAAGAAAAGAAAAAAATACCAGTAGAGGCTATAAATAAATAACTAACCCTATAAATAATTAAATATCCTACGATAGATAACGAGAAACAACTATGTTCATTCTACCAGCGAGAAAAACATTTTATATAACTTAAGGTGTGCCTTTCCATCAGAACTAGCTATGTTTTACTAATGACATGAAATTTTGCAGACCGTCAGATTTAGACCTGAGTTCACCAACTGATGGTTAAATTTTAGACAAATGTTTAACGTTTTTGACACAAGTTTTCATATATTAAACGTCAAAGTTAACCGACAAAGCTGCCTTATTGTTCGATTATCTATTGGTGAACACAGACGAGTATCGCATTAGTAATATTTGTATAGATCTAGCACCCTTACAGGTATTGTTGAAATGACTTTTATTCATTTCTATAAAATTGTTGGCTGTTTTGAATAATATTTAAGATAGCATACAATTTTATACATTTTCTGTAGGTACTTGTACTATTTGCAATCCAATACAATCCAAGGCCTAAAAATTCGAACCGATGACGTAACTCTGCTGTAAACCATTGTTTCTGCAAAACATTTAATCAGAGACGTCAAACTTTGTCTTATTTTTAGTAAACCTACTAAACTTAACTAACTATTTACATGTGTTGTTATTATTTGGTGACGTACTGAGTTTAGTAGGTTACTAAAAACAAGACAAAGTATGATGTCTTTGGTTAAATGTTTTGCAGAAACAATGGTGTACAGCAGAGTTTTTCTTCATGATGTTCATAATTGCTTTTCAGTTGGAACCCGAAACATACAACCAGTTGATGCTTTGTTTGAAAAATGTCACTACTGAGAAAGTGCCCAAGGAAATGGCGGAGAAGGCTACAGAAAAGAAAGTAAGTAATGGGTCTTATTTCAGTTTGGATAAGACATAGCAACATACAATAATCACAGAAATAGCCACTCAGATATCGGTACCGATTGTAAAAAATATCCTAAATTTTGATGTTATTACGTGAAGAGTCTTAAGAGCTGTGCTGTGGCTTTTTATCAACACCTTTCTAGCCACGTAAAAGCGGTACCTATTTAGTTAACTTGCGGCCAGGCGTTGATCGGTCCAGTGAGGTCCGTGTCGAGCTGAATTCGACAAAATCACCTATGACAAAAATTTCAATTTGTCGAGAGATTACAATGGTGATGTTTTTTCGACAAACACCCCATTCCTTTAGTAGTGTCGGTAGGTATCATGTCGAATAATATACACCATTCACGATACAGGCTTGCCCTAGTGCGGAGGTAGATGGTAAATTGTAACCTGTATTCTTTAATCATCAATCAATATGTAAGCGTAAGGTGTAAGGTGCTTTTCCAATACAAACAAGGTTCGTAGTTAACCCGCTTATGTTCAATTTCATTTTATTTATTAATATCATGGGCTCACAAGAAACAATTAGACAAGTCAAATACTTAGATTAATTACATTTCAAAATCACATAACATTCAATCATAGAAAATAATATAGAACAACTAGTTATTAGATCAACAAGTGGGTAAAATGTTTTGTTTATCGTGTCGAGATAAATCCCAAGCTAGCGAAGCAGTCTAGAGTAGAATCACGAGCGTAGCGAGAGAGCGAGAGTGGTGAAATAGTTATGTTCACTAAGTGGGCAAAACGATTTTTTGTTGAGCGTGCCGATATTAAATCCCGAGCTAGCGAAGCAGTCTAAAATAGAGTCACGAGCGTAGCATGTGGTTCTAAGGTAGAAGGCCTCTTTCAAACCATGAACGAAGGATTTTTTTTGTATGAATATTTGCATTGTTCTGACTTCAAATTACTTTTTTCAACTAGTTGAATAATATTGTTTATTCCACATGTGAGCAAAACCCGGTTTTGCTCACTGTTTTTGAGCAACAAAGTCACCGTTTTCCAGCGATAGTGGTGAAAAAATAATTTTAGGTTGGTAGCTGCATTAGCATTGTAAAAAATGTACCTATAGGTATGCTATGTACTTGTTTGGTTAAGTAAATAATTTTAACATACAGAATCCTTGCAAGCACTGGCGCGGACGAGTGTCGGAGTGCCACTGTCCGTATGGCCCCAGGGACTGCGTGTGCAGTCAGAAGGCGCCCGCGCAGCCCGACCCGCCGAAGCCCGCGCCGGAAAAGAAACAACCCGCAGATGCGGTTAAACCTGTAAGGGCGGTTGTACACACCCGTTTTTTTCGCCTTAGTAAATTTACGGTTAAATAGCCGTGTGTAGGCATGGTTGTGTGTTGTATGGATCACTATGGAAGCTTGTTCACATACCACGGCAGTGAACAACGCACATACGCGCCACCGCCGCCGTGTCTACGCACGATGCGATTTTCAACAGTGTTGTATCGCAGTCGGCTTCTTGTTCACGGCACTGTTTCTGAAAGCCGCCACACACAGAAACCGTGGCCAGGCCGGAGGCGAAAGCGTGCGGGTTGTATCATACGAATTTATATGAGAGACTACACATACGCCGCCCGGCGGTGTGTCTCATATAAATTCACGCATTACAACCCGCACGCCTTCGCCTGCGGCCCGGCCGCGGTTTCTGTGTGTGGCGGCTTTTAACCGTAGTACCTACGACGACAGTGCGACAGTGCGGCGACGTGCTAGCCGTACGGTTAAGAAACCGTGCCGTGCAAGAAAACTTGTCTTATGTATATTAATACCATTGTTATGGTTTCGTCTAAGAAACGATTTACTCAATGGAATTATAAAAATAAATAATAGCTGCACTTAAGTTAGCGTGGATGGTGGATGAAAAAACAAACATGAAAATGTAAGGCCCACTGTTTTTCTAGAAAAGACCAAAATGAAATTTTTAAATAAAAAAGAAACCCAAATAAACACCTGACTGAAAATAATGACATGGTGTCAATTCAGAAGTACCCAAAACTAAACGAAACTAATTTGGCAGGACTAAAAACGTTGCTGTTCCTTACATAACGATCGAAATAAAAAGGATGGCATCATTTTCAATGCTGTCAAATTGGTTTAGTTTAGTTTTGACGATATCCGAATTGACACCATTATTAAACAAAAACTAAATGATATTATTTACGTTACAGGGAGAAGTATTAATGTGTCCACACAAAGCAGAGTCGATCGCTTGTGGCCCCGACTGCGGTGCGTTTGATGCCTTAATGAAAGTCGGCACCGAGATGGCCAAGTGGAGGCCTGACCCTTGCTCAGGTATAAAATAAATAGTACATTATGGTACCAGTGTGTAACATTGGTGATTACCGCCGAGGCGCCATTGAGACCTGAGCCGTAGGCGAGGGTCTTAAGAGAGCCGACGACGGTAATCATCAATACACACGTGTATCATACGACGTTTTTCAACACACTTGTGAATAAAATAACAATAAAAACTCATTTTATTACAGTGAAAACAAAAGTGATATTTGATTAAAAGGTATATTTTATTATACACGTACGAGTTAAAAATTATCTATTTAAATAAGAAGTTGCATGAAATGAGCAAGCAATAGGAACATTAATTTATTTGTTCTATTGAACACGATCTTTTTTTTTTGGATAAAAACTTTTTTAAAAACAATGCAACTCAACCAATAAAATTAAAAAAAAATCTATAACTCACTAGTGCGTTATAACAATGAAAAAGTCACAGTTTGATTATGGGTGTCATTCTGTGCCTAATTGCGGTGACCATTAAGCCACTTTATAAGCAAGTGTGTTGAATAAAAGCTTTATTCCCTTATTATTACGTACAATTTTATTTCAAGATTCTGGTAAGTTAATATAGGTTTGGGTAGCTACTGCCCGTGGCTTCGCACGCGTTTTTCAAGTGGCCTATGTCCATCCCCGTGGATTTACCTCCCTGTCCCGCACTTGACGTTTTTTTTTTAAATTTTATGTTTCCTATTTAATGTGAGGGTTAAACTCCCGCGCAATATTTTTGTATTTTCTACAGTATTTCACTATAAAACTATACAATATAATATATTGTAGTTTTATGTACTGAAACAAATCACAAAATACAATGACCATCTCATCTTCACGATAAAATTATTTCGTTTTACAATAATTTAGATAAGTTATAGAGAATTTTTTAAAACGGCGATGACAGAATTGGGAAATTTATCGCGGAGCGTACTAAATTATTTTTGTATAATTTATAACGTTATTTTTCAGGACCAGCCTGCTCTTTCAAGAACGTAAGGGCTGTTCAATGCATCCTGGGCCCAGAGGTCTTCAACAAGGCGCTGGATAGACCAGCCGCTGCCAGGCCTCATTTACCAATCTACACTAAAGGCGATTTGGAAAATGAGGTTAGTGGGAACATCGAATATCTTAACATAGCAAAGATAATTATCAGGAAAAAATCTTCAAACCCCTTTCCTGATAATTGTGGTTGAAGATATTTATTTTCTCAAAAGAATTACTATTCACTTACAGAGAAATACATAGAATTAAAGTAAAATTAGTGTGCCTTATAAATTATAATTATCACATTTATAGTAGGTACGTATTACAATAAATAACATAAGTTACACAAATAGTGTTACAATTTGTTATACATTTACCTACTTACAGCGGTAATTTTCTTAAATACAGAAAGCAAACCAAAATCTAGTTGGGGTAGTTTTATGCTGAGGCAAAGCGTGGCGACCGTAACGCTTGCATTGTTTTGTTGGTGTTGTGTTGTTGTTTAAGGCGTACGCCATAGTGAGAAGAAGAGCCGTAATTTTTGAGGTTCATTCAGGTCATTGAAGAGTCGTCTAAAATATGTATTTTTAGTAATCTTTTGAATGTGTTATATGATTTTACTTCTTTGATGTCCTTGGGTAGTTTATTATACATCTGTCCGCCCTCGTACATAATACTTTTTTTGCCGTAATTAGTTCTAGGTGCTCGAAGAACAATATTATTAGCTTGTCTTGTTAATCGGTTGTGTATTGTTTTTTTCATTGTGAATATATATAATTATATTTGCTAATATAATAGAAAAATAAACAAATGTTATCACATCTGTTTATTTTTCTCGCCGCGCACAATAAACTTTATATATTGGGATAGAGGACTCTAAAATAAATAAAAAATGTCTTATGAAATAATGTCCTATGGCGTCAGGTTTCTGATATATTCACAGATGAATATAACTACATTTTTTCATTATATGTTAACATCTTAGAAACCTGACGTTTAAGGACATTATGTTTTACAACATTTTTTAATTGTTTTAGTGTCCACAGGGTGCCACGGAAAGGATGTACTAAACCGAAACGGGTGACTCCGGACCCCGAGGGGACAACATTTTGAAAAAAAAAAAAGAAAATGGTGACCTATGTTAGAGCTAAAATCTTCAAACCCCTTTCTTGGAATTTAGTAACCCCAAGAAACTCCGACACGCATTTGATAGCGCGTTCCCGTACTGAATGGAAGGTTGAGGGTTCTAAACCTGAGCCTGAGTGCCTGAGTAGTTAATATTTGGGTTATAATAAATTCTTTGAACTTTCCCTGACTGTGGGTTAACAATTGATCCAAAATCGGTCGCCGTACATGAACACCTAAAAATCGTTTCGGAGTAGGTACCTTACCTCGGGCAAATTCTGCAGTTATGTAAAAACTGTTTTGAGAAGGAGACCAAGCGGAGGATCAGCTAAATCTAGGCTGGGCAGCGTTTGAGAAATTACGTCCAGTCTTCTCGTCATCTACATCGCAATGCTTGAAAACTTGCAATCCAATTGTAAGAATGAGCTCATTTATATAAAAAGAATCTATAAGGAGGTTGCAGTGTGAGTGTAGTGTAGTAATGTACAACGATAATCCGACGGTATTATGAATCTCATCGAAAATCTAAATGCTAACTTTACATCAATCACTAGTGCCATGTGTTTTTAGGTACTGTAAAATTTTCACCCTACACCTATAGATGATATTAATAAGAGATGATAAGTGAAAGAGAACAATTACTCTAGAAAATATAAGCCGACTCCTGGACAAACAAAAAGATCAAATACTTCAACAAATGAGAAATACTGTACACAATGAAATAAAAACGGCAATAAACCAACTAAAACAAGAAATAACGGTTAATACAGATGAATTAAAAATCGAACAAAACAACATAAAAGAAGATGTACAAAACCTAAATAAGAAAATAGAAAAACTTGAAAAGGAAAAAAATTTGCTACAAACAGAACTGAAACAATGGCAACAAAATTCAAAACAATTACACTCTACACAAGATATAGATGAAAATAAGACAATAGTCATCTATGGACTAAACGAATACAATAATGAAACTGAACATGATATCGAAAGAAGACTATCCCATCTATTTATAGATACATTGAATGTGGATATTACCGGCTACGTAGAAAAAATAGACAGGATGGGTAAATACGGCTACCGACGACCAGTAAAAGTGGAACTACTGAGTAAAAGAATCACCAGATACATAATAAACAACTCAAGACAACTAAAATCAACGGGGATCTTCGTCTCGGAATACCTAAACAAGGCGGCCCTACAAGAAAGAAGGAATAAAAACCCTAAAACCTCACGACGAAGCGGAATTTATGCGCCTAGACATTCGACTACAACTAATATACTGCAAAACTACAACATCACACAAACTAGCCCCCCAGCAACGCAGCAAAGTACACAAGAAAGAAGAAATAGCGACCAACAACTCCAACAAGACCACTCACAACCAATTGGCGGTACTTTTCGTTTCTAAAACTACCAAACAAAGTAAAAATATTAGAATCTTATTCCAAAACATGCAAAGCCTTTACAATAAAACGCACGTACTAGAAGCATTTTTAAGCAATGAATTTAACAAATACAGCATTCTATGTATCTCAGAAACTTGGCTCACAGAAGTAAAATGTAACCTAGTGCAGTTCAATGATTATAAAATTAGTACTAATTATTGTAGAAAAACCCGCCAAGGTGGAGGAGTATGTATCATAAACCATAAAAACTATCCCATTGAAGAAATTAAGGAAATCAAAGCAATGTCTATTGATTATGTTATAGAAGTTTGTGCAATAAATTTAATGAATGATAACGTAATAATTTTAACCGTTTATTGGAATGGAAGAGAGGCCGATGTTTTTTACAAACAATTCGAATTAATATTAGAATTCATAACAACTAAATATAAAAAATCTAAGATAATAATTGGAGGCGATTTTAACGTAAATACATTAGAGCAAACTAAACAAACTAGTTCTTTACTTGATTTTATGTCAGAATATAACTTTGCCCAACTAATAAAAACACCCACCCGCGAAACAAAAACAACATCGACGTGCTTAGATCTAATATTTGTTAATTTCTCGGATATAAATATACAGACAAATGTACAGGACCTAGGTTTCTCAGACCATAAAGCCATTACATTAAGTCTAGACATAACCCAAAATAAAACCAGTAAGCCATGGAAAGTAGAAAAACGCTTCTTTACTTCAGAAAACATACAGAAATTTAAGAGTGAACTCAAAAATATAGATTGGAGACAAATTATAGATATGGACAATAACTTAAATACAAACTACGAATCATTTAATGAACTTTTAAAAAAAATCCTAAACCAATGCATTCCAAAAAAAACAATAATTTTAAAAACTAAAACAAATAAGCAATGGTTGACTCCCGGCCTAAAAATATCATGTAAAAACAAACGTTTAATTAACATACATACTAAATATTCAAAAAGTGTTATCCTCAAAAAATACTATAAAAGGTACGAAAAAACTCTCAAACATGCAGTAATCCGAGCAAAAAAATTACATTACATAGAAAGAATGAAAAATTCAGATAATATTATTCGAAGCATGTGGAAAATCATTAGAGAAAAGTCAAATATAAATACCATTAAGGAAAAGAAGAATATTAAATTAATTATAAATTCCGAAACTATTAGTGACCCAAAAAAAATTGCAAACAGTTTTAATAATTTCTTCGCTTCAGTAGGACAAGCTTCGTCATCTCACTCACAAAATAACGTTTCCGTTCCTATCCAGTCAGAAAAAAGCATGTTCCTAGACCCCGTGACGCCAAAAGAAATAAATATAATAATTCGTACCTTAAAAAATAAGTTAAGCTGCGGAATTGACGAAATACCTCCAAAGCTTATTAAATCATGCGTTGACGAACTAACTTTGCCCTTTTTTTTACTGACAAACCAATCATTCATAGAAGGTGCTTTCCCTGACTTGTTAAAAATATCCCTAATAAAACCTATCCACAAAAAAAACTCTACAACCGACCCAAATAACTACCGGCCCATATCACTACTGCCCACCTCCTCAAAAATATTCGAGAAAGTAATGTGTAATCGCGTTTATTCTTATTGCGAGAAATTAAATCTATTTGACGAAGCACAATGCGGATTTAGAAAAAAACACTCGACTACCTTAGCGGTTTATATATACGTAGAAAAATTTTTAGGTATCCTGGACAGTAAACAATACGCGATAGGTCTGTTACTAGATATGTCTAAAGCCTACGACAAAGTACAGTTCGACTTGTTGTTACGGAAACTGCATTCAATAGGTATAAGAGGAACGGTTCACGAATGGTTCAAGTCTTACCTTGAAAATCGGCTACAGTATGTTGAAATAGAACATTTTGACTCCAACGCAGGAACCATTAGAAATATAAGATCCAAGGCACATCACGTCACAAGCTCGATCCCACAGGGCAGTGTTCTAGGATGTTTGTTATTTTTGATTTTTATAAACGACCTGCCCAAACACATAAACACACCTTGTGTTCTATTTGCAGATGATATTTCTTTGATAATGCCTTGCACTAGTAGCGAAAACGTAAACAATATCACGCGACGCGCTCTCACAGAAGTAGTCAGTTGGACGGCGGACAACGGCTTACTAATTAATTATGACAAAACAAAAGTTATGGAATTTAGACCCTTTCAAAAAAAATCTTTAAATATAAAATTCAAGTTCAACAACACAATTTTAGAATGCGTAAACAGTTTTTCACTACTTGGCATCACTATAGACACCCACTTGAACTTCAAAGAACATGTTAAAAAAATCAAATCAAAATTATCCAGTTTCACGTACGCGTTGCGAGAACTAATCACGACCACTGACCTTCCGACAGCGCTGAATGCCTATTATGCACATACACATAGTCACTTATCAAGAAGTGTGCTTCTTTGGGGCAATAGCACAGATGTACAAGACCTGTTAATTATGCAGAAGAAATGTGTGCGTATCCTAGCAAATATAAAAAGAACGGACAGCTGCAAACCTTTTTTCAAAAAGTTTAAAATTTTAACCTTGCCATCTATTTACATATTAGAACTATGTAAGTTTGTTCGAAAATACCCAAATTTGTACAAAACACTCGATGAACTTCCCAGAAAATATCCTCTTAGACCCGGCAGAAACAAAATCATCCATCCTCCATCAAACCTGTGTATGCACAGTACCGGCCCTTATAAAATGTCCATAAAAATATACAACAAGCTACCAAACGTAATGAAAGACATCCAATCCGATTCCCTATTCACAAATAAATTAAAACAATTCTTAATTGACAAATGCTACTATGACGTAAATGAATTTTTAAATGACAAAATAGGCAAACTGACATAATAAAAATGATTTTCTTTTATTTCAATATATTATTTAACAACAATCTAATTTACCCGTACTAACTTTGCGTACCTACCTACATAGCTACATTTTTGCCAAAATACGTGTTGTCTTAGTCCTAAACAATTTTATTTACTTACAGATTTTATAAATTTAATTAGACTTGACAAGTAGGTACTACTCACCTTAGTACCTACATATTTTTTTTTATCAAAAACAACCTCGGCCTGCCTTCTACTTGTTGCAACGCCCAACAGGGTTCACATTGTGATACTAACCCATAGATAATTACTTACTTTACAACCAATGTGATGACAACAATAAATATATTGAGTATTGAGTATTGAGTATTGAGAGATTAAACTGGATAACTTGATTTATGATATCGATACACGGGACTGCGGTCGATCGCGTACTGAACTATTAGGTACCTAAGCAGGTAAGTAAAAATGCACCGCTTGCAAAGGTGCAAATGAACGGTTTGTACATAAATCGTACAGGTACACTCATACCAACCTAAACGTAGATATAATACGTGTGATGTATAAAAAACGCTGGCGGCGACCTGTGCCTTAAGCGATTTATCGGTCTGTACCAGGGATGTTACGGAGCTCCAACTCCGATTCCGATATGTCGGAACTTCCGATTGATACTGCACCTTCGGTTCCAACTTTGGTCCGAAACTTTCAATCGGAGGTAGTTCTAATGCTAAATCGATGGAAATAGACTGACTGATTTCTGAAATGATAGCTTTGCAAGATCTCCACTTTAATTTCGTTGAAGGTATTAGATTTCGACGACTTAAACAGCTAATTGTGCCGAATTATCAGTTAAGAGGATGACAGTTTTTTAGTGAATATATTTGTGGCCATTTATATGCAACATGAGCACATAAAGTAAATGATCTACTGAAACAATTTGAGAAAATCCAGCAAATCTGAAAATCCAGCGCCTTCTGCTGCAGCTGCTGCAGGAATCTAACTACCACCACCTTCGACTCCGCCTCCGCTTTCGACTCCGGTTCCGGTTCCGTTTCCAATTCTGACTCCCACAAACCATATTTTAAAACTCCGACTCCGACTTCGGTTTCGTTATACCACCTCCATAACATCCCTGGTCTGTACTCAACAACCCATGCACAAGCGCAACGTCTCCACTTTCTTCAGCGTGCTTTTTAAGTGTCGCAACCTGTACAAAATTTTTCACAGACCACATTTAATCGACTTATAAAAATTATACAAAAAAATATAAAATACAAAACACATACATACATATATGAATTTATTCTTCATCATCCTTGACTTTATTATTAAATAGTTTATGCCCGTGGCTTCACACGCGTTATTTCTATAAATGTTTAAAGGTTATTTCTGTCCCATGAGAACTGATTTTTGGGATAAAAAGTAGCCTATGTTTGATTCCAAGATTAGAATTACTGTATGCAAAATTTCAGCCCGATCCGTTCAGTAGTTTTGGCGTGAATAAATATTCCTAATTCTTGTTCACAGATAATAACCTCATGTAGCAAATCCTGCCTTACGGATGCCATAGGTCCTAAAAAAAGTAAGTCAAACATTTCGTTGTAGTTAAACTTAACGTGGGAGTACGTATACTGAATGTTTAGTGAAACACACGCAAAAACATTTGATATTATTTTAGGTTTTCCAAGAGAACGGATCATAGAAGAAGTAATGGGAAGGTATATAGAGGTGTCCCCCATCCAAAAAGTAAGTTGCACTACGCTGAATTATACATCAAGTAAAGAATCTCAAGCTTGTTTGTATGGATATCCGAAAAATAGTCGGCAATTTTCTAGGATATAATAATTTTAATAAATTCAAAAACAAAGCGCATGGAGGTTTTATTTTCTGTAGCTAGCTTTTATATAAAACCACCATTCGGCGCTTTCTAAGCTCAATGCATGTTTTTGTACTAGGTGACGTCAGGCAAACAAAGTCCCATTCGAAGATCTTTTGAGGGTATCGACTTGTCAACTGCGAGTAATATAAGACAATTAGATGAAAGTTGTAATTCTCCGAAAGCAAATATAATGCAAACTGTAGAAAAAAGTTGCGACGTCAGAACCAAAACTAATAACAAACCTGTAAAGAAATATGAAGATCGCTTAACTGCAGATAATTGTAAAAAGTTGGAGCCAAAGACTGCCAGAACTGACTTACTCGGTAGTTCATCTCAAACAATTGTCTTTAAAGATACAGCTAAACTTGAGAAGCTCAAAAAGGAAAGATTATTAATTTGCAAACGTCATCTCGACGTCACTCATGGACAGGCCGTCAGGATTTCCCCTGATGCAGAACTCAAAGTAGATACTAAAACTAATGAATCGAGTTTCATCGTCATCCTCGATTCCAAATTCTATGCACCCAACAGTAAAACCAGGACTAGTTCATTTTCAAGTTTCTATAGCGATTTTGACTCGAGTAGTTTTGAAGGAACCTCTGTGGCGAGCAGTAATGCTGACGGATCCAGCGTTGAATTCCTTGTAAGAAATATTGATATTTGCAACGCTGCAGAAGATCTAATAAAAGAGGTCATTGTGTCGGAGAGCAGAGCTAACAATTACCGGGGACCAGAAATCGAGTGGATGACTATTTCGTCTTTCATCAATAAACTTACTAGATGCTCTAAAAATAGTTGCAGCAATTTATCCAATGAGGAAGTTGAATTAACTAATACTACGTTAGAGGCAACAAAGTCTTCTAATAAAGAAAAGAACAACAATTTCATTAAGAATTTGCTGAATGACATGGTTCTAGAGAAAGTAAAAGTAAACCTTATTAAGAGCTTAAGTACTTATAATAACCAAGGGTCTCAATATGCATACAAAGAAATAACAAAACTATTAGATACTTCTAACATTTTAAGTGAGAGTAAAGACGCACTTTCCAGTTCTAGCACATCGGGCCCCCCAATTAAAATAACAGAAAGTAATAGATGTTGCAAGTATTTTATGCAATCCATGATGATGAATCAAGCAAGTGATACGTTTAAACAAATGAATTTGTTAGATCCGTCACTGAATTGTTTTCGTAATTTCGCCAAAACAACTTTTAGGAAATCAGTAAATTGGTTTGACTATACAAGTGCACATATGACTTCAACTAGTACAACATCTTCTTCTACCAGTACCAAGTGAAAAATCTAATTGTGATAGGAGTGGTCGTTGAATGAACGAACTGTTTTTGTAGACTGTTTGTTTGCCGTCGACTGCTAGACCGGTTTACAGTCCACTGATGAACCAGTTTACTCGTGAACGACATTTGCATCGCCCAGTCCAAAGTCGAGCGTTGACGAAACTGTTTGTTTCTCGCTCTCTAGCCACTCGTCTATCAAGCATTCTGCTCTCTTCACACTTGCTTGTTTCGCTAATATGACTATCTCTCTTTCGCCATGCGCCAGGCCAGACTGTATATCGGCGGCGGCGTAAGTGGTGTTTTGTAAAAGTAAACTCTATTGCAATGCAATATGCATGTCAATGTATTATTCTATTAGTAGGCATTACCTACTAAACAATTACCTACCTATCTTCATATGGTAGGTTAGTTGCACTATGCACACAAGCGTAGGTTAGTAGGAGGGTTATTTATTTCTGATTTTCGGGCATACCTATCCAGGTAGAGACAAACCATTCTAAAAATGCAGGCCCTCTTCATAAAACGTCATAGGTAGGTACCTACTTACTTGGCGTGCATTTTTAGAATGCTTTATCTCTACCTACCTAGGTAGGTACCTATCCCGAAGGTAGGTAGGTAGTGTAGGTTCCCTAGGTACCTACCTACTGACCTATGGGATTTTTCTTTTGACGCGTCAAAAAGCAAGAGGCAACGATACTTACATTTTAATACCTACCTACTTATGACAAGTTTATCACCACTATTAAAGGTAGGCCTACCTATAATAAACTGGTGCTTAGGTATTCTGATAAGTGATACGATAACATAACACTATTGCTCCGTGCTATTTCACACTGGCTACTGGCATGGCGATTTGCAAGCGAGTTAACGCCGAAAGACATGGTACCTACCTAGGTAGGTAGGTAGGTAGGTACCTAGGTAAATTCATTGTTGAAAAAAAAGTATAGTGATCGCGAGGTCTACTGTTCGTAGAACTACTAGTTATATAAAAATACCCAGAACACCCGGAACAAATATTTGCATATCGTACAAACATTTGTCCTAAGGCGGGAATCGAACCCGCAACCTGCGTCGCAGGCGGACCTTTGCCGGCTGCACCACATCGGTCGTCAAAATAGTTCATACGTCGCGTCGTCGATTGGCAACCGTTTACCTATGATCGTTTTAATTATCGTCGTCGTTTACAAGGTTTTATCGTTGAACGTTGATGCACAGATTGCTGTGCATCAACGTTCAACGATCGATCATGTCCTGAACTAAACGGCATAAACTGGTCGAGCAGTAGACTGTTTTATGAACTAGTTCATCGTTGACGGTAAACGGTCTCGTTTCGTCGATTGAAAAGAAGTCGACGACCCATTCCTAAATTGTGATCTCAAAGGAATGTTCTCTGGAGTGTAATATATTGTCCGGTAATTGTTTATGTTTTAGAAATTAAATTAATTTTATTGATTTAATGCTCGTTTACTTTGATCTGTGTCGTACTCCCACGTATATTTACATATAAATTGCGACACATAAAGATTAATATTTCTATAAATTACAGATATACTTAAGAAAACCGGCGCTACCAAGTTTTGTACCGCAAGTACTTCTACTATTAAGCCGGTATCAGAAGCAGACCGAGATAATCAGCAACACTTCATTACTGAAAAGGAAAAGAATCACATTGAACAAAATGAAAAAAAAACCATTACAGGTAACAACGACCACCAACACTCCGTTGTTAAAAAAGAAAACCTAAGCCATATAAAAGAAAACAGTAAGTTCATTACAGGCAGTAAAGATACTAGTAATGATAATACAAAAGAATTTATGACCAAACTTACGAAAACATCTTCAGGAACTTTGGCTATTACATTGGGTGAGGAAGCAATTAATTTAATTGGTGAAAAGGCCGCTAAAAAATTAAATCCATCAGTATCTTTAAATAAAACTCCTTCGGGGCACATTAAAGTCGATTTCAATGATGAACATGACACAATTAATGATACCTATAAAGCTTTTGCAAAGAAAACTGGGTCAGGTGCAATAAATTTAGAGGTATATAAAAATAAATCAAAAGCTAAAGATGTAAATAACAAAACATTAGAAAAAGAAACTACAAAAATAGAAAACTCTAAGGCAGACCATGACAGTTTAACGAGAAAAATAAAAGACAGTTTAACGAGTGAGCTTTTAAAGAGCTTAGTAACAAATATGCCAGTGGAAGTCAAAGTTACTGGTGGAAACGGACCAATAACTAAAATTAAAGCTGTTGTTACAAAAACTTTATCCGGAAATCTTGCTATTGATATCCATGAGTTATCTTTACTTGGCGAAAATTTACATGCTTCGGGACGCCCTGTTGTGCTGAATATATTAAGGCCAGGTTTATTTGATTTAAGTATCTGTAACAATAACAGGGATCCAAACGCGGTGGTGAGGAAAACCCATTCTGGGAAAGTATTAGTCGTTTTAACAAAACCTGTTTTGAAAGATACAAAGCCAGCCAGAGATGAATATTTTAAACTTAAAATCAGAAGCAGTGATGGTATTGAGATGGATCCACCAGTAGTGCTTAAAGCAACTCCTTCATTGAACTACGTAATAATCTTTGATAAAGAATTCGAGCAGGAGGCGAAAAAACTAACAGAAGTTTTTGTAAAAAATAACATTGAATACCACATTAATTTAACAAAAACAGCTAGTGGAAACTATCTTATTAGACTCGACGATAGTGAAAAGTCTTTAAAGAGCAATGCTCTAATTGTAAGGTCATCATGTGGAAACATAAAAATAATAAAAAAATATTCAAACCGTAACAATCCAAAGACAGCAAGACGTTTTAGAGCAGGATCTACTATTTTAAAAGAAATGCTTCATATGATTCCTAGATCAGATAAAGATTTTGTCACAAACGTAAAGGGAACAGCAATGAGTCGCACAAAATCTAGAAGCGACTCTAAATTGTGCGATTGTGTCAATGTATTGTCCCTCAACCACAGTGATTTAAGAGGGAACCCTTTAAGCACATTAAAAAAGACCAACTCAGGGCAATACGCTGTCGTATTGAGAAAAGAGTGTAAAGAGGCATTTTTAAAAAGTATGAAGAATTATTTGCAAAATGACTCAGGAATGGTACCGGTTAAAAGGTCTGAGTCGGGGGAAATAATGATAATGCTCAGTGAAGACATGAAAGCCACTACAGGCACGTCGCTTAAGATCACATCGTCCGGAAACGTTTACATTACTGTTGACGAGAACCTTGTCAAAGATAACGCAAGCAAAACATTAAATAAAGAAGAGCAAACGCACAATAAAACCTCTGTACATGTGATTGGAACTTTAGAGCGTCCTGTTAACAAAGCGGTGACTACCTCGTGCAATGCAAAAACCGCTTCTGCTAGTAGCGTTTGCTCATCTTCCAACTGCGTGTGCAAGCAACCACTGCAACAGGTTTCTTGGGACAGAAATCCAAACTATAAAGATCATTTGTATTGTTTAAAAGACCTGAACGAGATTTGCGACTGTTCGTCAAGCGTAAGCTATAAAACGGACGTTCCATATTCAGGTCAGAAAAGGCATTGTAATAATTTCGATCACACTGTCATCCAACCTCGTGAAAGTAAACCAGTGCTCAAAAATACTCCTCAGCCAAGAAAATCAGTGCTAAAAAATAATCCTCGCTCAATAGAACAATGTTTTTCTTGCTTAAACAATTTTAACGAACAAGTCCCCAAAAATTTGATTGATGTTTCTATTTTATGTAAAAAACATGTACAAACTTCTAATGAAACTGAAAACTTTGATTCGTTATGTTTTCTAGCACCGCAATTGCCGTTTTTTCTACGTGACTTAAAATATCAGTAAAATTAGTAACGAAAAATAAACTTACTATTTCGATAATGTAACCATTGTAAAACGTGGATAATATGATAATAATAAAGAAATTATTTGTTTGTACTGTTTCTATTTCATATTCTTAGGTTAAAATATGGGTAATGATGAATACTGCTATAAGAACATTTTGTAGTCAGTAACAGATGCAGCATTTAGAAAATATTTTGCAACGAACGTACCAACTTCCATTACAATAGCAATTAAGGATATCAGATGGCACGCTCTCAGGACAATTTATGGTGTTCAATACATTTTTTGTTTACTGCAATGATTTGTGGTTGGTGTTTGAATTTTGCGAATTTTGACGACCAAAACTAAGGTGTACCTGGTGGGTTTCTCTCATAGAGGTATTATACCTACCTAAAAATTTTAAAAAGGGCTTTTAGAAAAACCATAGAAGTCTATGGTTTTTCTAAAAGCCCTTTTTAAATTTTTTCTCGACGATTTAAGCAGTAGTTTTCACATGCACGACCATCAAAAAGTATGCAGTCTGAGCGCAGGGTTCGAATAAGTTCGAGACGTGACGTTCCATTTTTCTTTGGGATTTGATATAGTGCCTCTAGCTAACGGACATGGATTTACGCAAATTCTATAATTATGATTATGATACGACATGATACACGATGTCTCGATACCAATAGTCAAACTGAACTTAGGGATCTGATTATCTTTCAAAATAATGGATTTAGGATTGGATATTATTTAGTTGTAGGTAATATTTTTTTCAATCGCTGATAATGTCAGGTAGGTACTTAAAAATGTGTAGTGTGTTGTATGTTTATGATAACTATCGACACAAGACAAATATTACATGATATAAAGTGTCGTAGAATAAAATAATACATTTTTTAGTTTATTGATTGCGAGTAGAATAAAACTCTACCAAACATCCGTTCGGGCCATTCCGTAGACCCCCGTTAGCCGTACGTATCGCTGTGAAATCTCAGTTCAGCTTCCATTCTTGCTGGCTGTTGCTATTTTCTTTAAATTCCCTAACAGAGTTCGTAATGACTTCGCTGGGCAATATTTTTCTGGTTGCGTCTACGTTTTCCCTTTAACTTTGCAGAGTCCGACGTAAATGGTTTAACTTTGCCTGCAGCGTGCAGTTTCATCCGACACGTGTGTCGATTGCGTCTCGAATACAGAATGCCGACGCATTAGTTCAAAGAACGTTATTCATTTTTATGAAATGTCGCCCGGTTTCTAAGAAATATGACTTTTGAACATTCTTTCTCGAAACGGAACTAAAGTATACGATTTCTGGCTGCTTGTCTCTATAAAAATAATTGTATTTTTTTCAGTACCTACTAGATAAATAATCCACCCAAGATAATACGAATACAAAATAGCTGTGAAGTCTTTTGTTCGAGGCTATAGCTTTTAAAACAATCATAACAGAGCCTACGTTTCACCTGTTCTCTTTTCGCTCGGTCATAATTTTCTCACTGTCTCGTGCGTTTAAACAATGCCTCTGAAAGGGTACAACACCCCTTTAATCTAGTTTAAAATTTGCATAATAAAAACAACACAGCGCAGGAGCGCAAAAGGCTAGCAATTACAATGTAACAGGTACGGGAGCAATATAGCCTCTGGCGAGCCTGTAACACGTTTCAAATTACATTTTACGCACGCGGGATCTCATTTCATAACCTCCGTCGTATTCCATTTGCGAATCAACAAAGCTGGCGAGACGCAGTGTACCGAACGCTGGCAGCGGATCGTGACTCGCTGGAAGAGTCTTATGTCCTGTCCAGTGCGACTCTGGTATATCTGAGCGGCTATTTGTTTGAACTGAACCCATGATATGAAATGTCTTCTTGATACACTCAGCTCGCATCCGCCTCCAATAATTTCCCGCTTTCAATATCTTCTTCATTCTATGTGTTGTAGTGTATGTAATAACTGTCTATTTTTTTATGTTTGGATGCTTTCCAACCCAAATTCCTTAAGAATGTTGCTAGATTATAGATCTTTTCAATTATAATGGAGTAGTTCATCCAGAAGTCAATCCTCCCGGTCAAGATAAGGTGAAATTCGCAACGCAGCTATATTTTGGCTCGGCACTTACTCCCGCGGGCCCGCGAGGCTTATTGAATACAAATTGTTTCTTTATCAGAGTTTGCGAATCGAGAATATTCGAGAATAATCTCGACCCTCACTTTGCTCCATTCGTTTTTGATTGCTAGACTTGCGTTAGGGCTTCTAAATCTGGGCCCGAGTCATCGGTTTCTCCTATTCAAGATTCAATTTTGAAGTCGCAATGAAGCTCTGCTTTATTTTAGCTCTCTTTTATTATTATTCTTAAATGAATATTTGTGTAGATATGTGATAAGAAATATCGGTCCTTACAACATATCCGATATGGTCTAGTGGCTAGGATACCTGGCTCTCACCCAGGAGGCTCGGGTTCGATTCCCGGTATCGGAATATATTTTGCGTTTCGTTGGTAGCGATACAAAGTATATTTTTCAATCGAGTGTTAATAGGTAGCACCTATTAAAAAAAACATTTTGGTTAAATCTGCTTAATCTGTTTTTAACTGTAAGCAATCGATCACTTCCAAGTGCCCATATTTATTGGTAAAACTCATAGTATATATTTATTTTTTACGGACACGCAACAAAAAATCCTTCGGACATCAAGCTTTCAGCAGTGGCCGTTTCGACCTCAGTTTTTCGCCTTCGAGGGATGTTTTTTAACCCTCCAGTGCCCTCGTCCGCTTGATTGATTTATGACCGAGTCTACGGGATGTGCCGTTGTGCCCTGATCTAGTTTAGATGTTTCGTACACCGCCAGATCTCGCGATATGCTCGGTACCCGTTCGTACGGAATTGATGGAAACGATTGGCTGAATCCCAGATGTCGGGAATAAAGTAAGATGACGAAAGTAACAATATTACCTACGCTAGGACGAAAAGAATTGGATTTTTGCAGGTGGAAGAAAATTGGCGGAATAAAAGTGAAAATGGAATGAAAAGTGAATGAAGAGGATCGTTTAGTAAGTAATGCAATTCCAGTAAATTCGGGATTACGATACTTATTTAACTCCTTGTATATAGATAACATTCGTCGGACTATCATTACATTGGTAGGTAGAGTTAGTACTTGCAGTCGAATTCTTATGTATGGTTTGATTATCGGGTATAACAGCTCTTTTAACATTTTTTGCAAAAATGAACTGAACAACTGTAAATGATATATTGTAAACAATTTCTCCTATACTTACCTACTTATTAAAAAGGATAACGTAGCTAATAAACCCACGTATGTACCTACCTAATCTCTACCGTCCCTCCCTTCAGCTCAGTCAATTTGTCAATCCATCGATCCAAACACTTTAAATGGGCTGTAAAACTTTTAACACTCGACCCAAGGAAACTATAGTGGTATATCCGACATAGGAGCCGCATAAAATTGGATAGCCGATACTCAACGTGGCTCACAGGGTTATTCTGTGATTTTCTTTAGCCTGGTTAGAAAATGCTAATCGAGTAAACATACTTTTATAAAAATAATTCTTAACTACCTATATATTTCAGTTTAATACTCAGATAAACGTATATTAACAAAGAAAATTACAATATATTTGATTGTAATTTTCTTTGTAAACTATTGAAATAAAAAAAAATAATGAAAACAGCCAGTTAAGTTGAACTCATAACGGTTTCTCTATGGCTTATCTTATCAATATTAATAAAAAAATGTTTGTTTCATTTTAAACTGAATATTACAAGCTAAACCAGAGATCACCCCAGCAATTTTAATGGGTTTCGTCTTGCAGAAGATAGAATTAAAGTTGAGAATTATAAAATCTAACTGTATTTCTCTAGAATCAGTCCCCAAGATAGAAATAAAAAAGGTCGAAGCGAAGACGACGTGACCCACAGTAAAACTAGTAGGTACCCAGTTGTTGAAGGAAAAAGGCAACGTTAAGATTTGGCTCCGGTTGAGATGTGCACTTGAATAAATAAACCGAGATTTATTCGGGGCAGAGCAACGGCCAATAAACCTTCAAATGAGAAGTTTCGTGCACAAAAACAAGATGCTAACAGAAACATCTTAATCCGATCCTTCGATAGTGATAGCAAATGAAGGAAATATACTAGAAATATAATATTACAAGGTAACTTCTCAAAGGGATCCAATATCGCTGGTCTAATCAATTTCTTAGGTAAAGCTTTCTTGTTAGTAGGTACAATAAATTAATCATCTTGCTCTTTGATGAAATTGCTTTTTGTTCTATCACACTATCGGAAAATACTTTCTGAACACAATATCATGATTTCTCCCTAATCCACTTCTAACAGGCAGGGGCGATGACGTAACATTTGGAGATACCTACGTCATAGAATTGGTAACAATCACTCGTGCATGATGATGACATGATGAGAGAAGTATTATGTACCTAATGTAATGGGTACGACCTAAAATTATAACCGAACCTAGCGAGGTAACAACACAACGAGTAATACTAGTTTATTTGTGAAAGGATCCATCCTATCTTGTCTTAGGTAGGTAGGTAGGTACTTTTTGGTGTTTCTGGAACCCATGATTCATACAAATATTCCAGCCTTCCTATGACTAATGGCCAAATTCATATTCACAGCACGTTAGAACTACCACGTTAACAATCTAGGCACATAGAAAAAGACAATAATCGAAGTATTTCCATGAAGACGTCTGGTATCCTTAGGGTGGGTCCATTATGAATTGATTTGTATTCAATCGGGGTGTATTCAAATCAGTTATTGTGTTCTTTGCAAAAGGGGAATGTGGTGTAGGTACTTTTATAATATTTTCGCTGGCTCCAAATTGTAAGCTGAAAGTTTTTGTGTAAGTTGAAGAGTGGGTCGAAACTTTGCGACAATAGTTTTTTTTTACTATGTTTTCCAAATCTTTTAGGATGTTTTATTCATCTTTCGGTTATCTCTTTAGGAAATAGTGTCAGTTTGTTTGGTTCTTCTATATGTAGGGTTTCGGGTGGCTATAGTCTTATATATATAAAAGAAAGTCGTGTTAGTTACACTATTTATAACTCAAGAACGGCTGAACCGATTTGGCTGAAAATTGGTGGGGAGGCAGCTTAGAACCAGGAGACGGACATAGGCTATGTTTTATCCCGGAATTACCACGGAAATGGGAACTACGCAGGCGAAGCCGCGGGCAGCAGCTAGTGATTGATAAAGAAAGAAGAAAGAAAGAAAATCAATTTATTGGCTCACACAGAAATAATAATAATAATTTAAAAAAAATCCTTAAATTATAAAAAAAGAGTATTATTCCGGTGTGAACCAAAAAGGTCCTGCCTCAGCTTCATGTTGCTCAACATAAATTTGAGCAACGCTGGTTATCTGGCAAGACCTTTGGTGCGTGCGTGTCCACACGGCTCACAGAACAAACACAAAAAAAAGAAAATATGACAATGTATGAATGAAACAAATAATAATAATACCTATTTAAAAAAATATTTAAGTCTCGTGACTTCTCTACGACTATCCTTCAACACGGGCCCACACAATCAAACAAAAGGATACTACATCCATTCTTTTAGTAGAGTAAGACCACTTCGGTGTCTGTCTAGTCGACACCCAGTTCTATAATTTGGTTTCAAATTGTATTTAGTTTTTTTTTGTGAACAGATTATCCGTAACGCCAACAAAATGGCTCTGTCGGAAGACCAGCGTTGGTTGCTAGCTGCTAGCAACCAACTCATGCCGAGACAGTCGCTATTTTGTGCCTTCGAGCGTACATTTAAAAAAAAATATTTTTTAAACTGTAGTAGGTCTGATTACACAAATAAATCTATTTTATTCTTATTCTTCTTTATCTAGATGAACTAAAAAAGTGTTAACTTTTCGCATTGCACTGCTATGCGCAAACTTACCAATTATACCTTCCTTCTTTATAAATTGATAGCAGTAAACGTAAACCAATACTCATTGTTTCAAACAAATCAAAATCAATACAATAGTCTTCTCCAAAGAACTCTCCACCGATTTAATAAACCAATGAAAACAGACACTGATCCTTAGCTGGTGTTGGATTACTTTTGTTTATCATCCAGTCTGAAATCTTACGAGTGAGATGAGTTTTGAAAGTCTTCGTTTCTTTAATCTCTTCAATTTCAATTTCTTCTCAAAATATTCTTTAGCTTTTTATAAGGGTGTAGATAGATCATTGGTACAGTCGGTAAAGGTGCATTATGAACACCTATTAACGTAACATGACTAAGTAGGTACTGTATAGCTTCGAATATTATTTCCTTAAAAAAAAACTTTTGCTGTACCTTTATGCATATGCAGTCTTTTATCACCTCCGGGTTCTTTTTAGATAAGGATAACTTTATTCACAAAGAAAATTGCAATCCTATAATAGAAATAAATTAAAACTAGTATTTACAATTGAAACATTGAACTAACTGCAGAATATTCAGGGTTCTTAATTCTATAGACTCCTTAGGTTGGGGCTCTGATGAATGCGAAACTCATCTAATACAATAATTGTAATTGTATCTTTTGACTTTTTTGTGTGTTAATCAACATCTGAATAAGCAAACATTGACGGAGCAGGTTCAGATTAGATCAGACCGATAGTTTTACCGGAACGAAATTATATAGAACTAGTTTCTGACCCCTGCTACGCACGCGTTGTTTTTATGGAAACCTTTAATGGTAGTTTCTATCCCATGGGAACTGATTTATGGGATGAAAAGTATGTATTATTCCAGGTTTAGAACTACCAGTATGCAAACAAAATTTTAACAGGATCCGTTTAGTAGTTTTGGCGTGAATAATGTTGTCCAGCATTATTTATTTGTTTATTTAATGCATCCGGCACCTTTAGCGTTCCGGTAAAACTGTCGGTCCGACCTGGTGTGAACCTCGACAGCCTATATTCGTCCACTGCTGGACGCAGGACTCCCCCTGATAAGCCGTACTGGCTATTATCTCATGGGGGTAATGCCCATAATCCACATGGTGGGCAGGCGGGTTGGGGATCGCAGTTCGGTGGTAGAATTTTTCTGCAAGACGCGCTGCTGCTTAGTTGCCTTTTACGACACCCGCGAGAAGAATTGGGGTGGTGCAAATTCTAAGCCGGTACCACATGTGAACCTGTCCTTATTTTTATTTATATAATTAGGAGCGCCGAGCGGGGTCTTCTTAATTTGCTATTCAGTCTAATTACTCATTTACCTAATTTGTAGGTGGACGGTAGATCCACTCAAGACTTTCAGAGCTCTTGATTTCGGAAACCAACAAATTTAAATTTTTCGCAAAAATGAGTCGCTTTATTATAAATATTCACGGGTATCTATCGCGTTTATTCACCTATTTGACAGACATCCCGTGACCACGACAGGATTTAAAGTTGTTGATTCGTCGGGAAAAATAGGTTTATGAACGCGATAAATACCTACCCGTAAATGTTTATAATAGGTTTAAAAAGAGTCTCTTTTATATAAGTAGGTTACCACAGCGTTTTCGATTCACACTATTGACTGCAACATAATCAAACGCATTATGCTATAATGTAGGCTCAGATACGAGAGATTAAACTAAACTAATGTTCGAAGTAATGAATGATGCCGCAACGTTGTACGGTAAATGGCGCGTTTGATTGTAATTTATCGTAGGTATAACATACTCACTATTCCCTGGAATTGAATCGTCGGATAACGGAGGAAGGTTGTGGTAGGTATGTAGATAATGCTAGATAAAGAGGGAGTACCGAGCTATTCGTGTAGAAGATTCCGCTAGATTAATTTTACGGTTATTGACTGTAACAAACGGGGTTTCCTATGCATATGTTGTCATGTGACGTAGTGGACGAAGATCCAAATGAGCCAAACATGGAGAGGTCAACGAAAGAGAAGTCGTCGAACTTAATGTTTGCATGATCAGCAAATATTTGTTACCGGGTGTTGGTATGTACCTAAAACACAAACTCTGTGTATGTACCTACAATAAAATTATAAAATTTCTATAATAAATAAAAATAGTTAACAATACATTTCCAGTGCGAGTTTAACAACCTAGTAACAATTCAACATAAAACATTTATGTACAGCATTTTATAAGCCATAGGCTCTTAAAACTTTTGAGCAATTACCTAGTATGAAACTTAGTTATAGTGTTTAACATTTTTAGGGCTATCAAACAATATTTTACTTACATAGGGTACACTCTAGGGTTTAAATAATCTTTAAAACGAGATTAAATTTTTAATGGTCTCTAATATAATGTCCTAAAAATTCTAATTAGTTCGTCAGTTAGATTATCAGAGGATATTAGATAAGTATGTTCTCTTTTGTCGATTAAACAAAAAAATGATGAAGATATAGCCAGTTGAAGTTCCGCTTGACGTCAGACCTTGCGACATTTTTAGCAAGGTGTGACATCACTAGCCCCGACTTTTAAACTTTGACGTACTTTATTTTTCAAATTTTTTGTTTGATTGACAAAAGAAAAAATGTGTTTCCAATATCCTCTGCTAAAATCTAACTGACGGACTAAATAGAATTATATTTTTCTTACCCAGGACACTACTCTATTACGAATGTATACACAAAGGGAATGCGTAACGGATAGATGAAGCTGCGAAAAAATGTCTTGCGGCAACGAAAATTATTACCATGGTCGTTGGCGCAGGACAAATGGTACGTTTAATGGTTATTTATCGTGGTGCATAGCATGCCGCCTGTCTGCGGAATGTCTTGCGGTAATTAGTTCAATTGCGATAACGTTTGTGTTCACATGGGGGAAATGTTTGCTGCGTTGATCTTGGATTCTCTGGTTTATGATAATGCTCGTTTGTGGTCGGCTGGACCTGATTGGAGTCTAGTTGGGGGCGCATAGGCCCGTTAATCTGGTTCTCTCATTCTACCTGGTGAAATGGTCTCAATGCCGTGAGCAATACCTAGGACTATACAGACGTGTTTAGAATTTAGAATTTCGTGTTTGTAGAACAGATTGTTTTTTTCTGACAAATGAAATTTGAGTTTGGTTTAAATTTTTCAGAATAATTCTTGTCTCTAACACGAAACTCTGAAACTGAACCCCGCAGACAATGTAACTTGGTACTTACTGTTCTCTAGTCACGTTTTGCATCACAGCCACTGTTTTTCTCTAGAATATTCCACGAACAGAGCAAACAAACCGTCCACTTCAGTATTCTCTGTAGCGCTGGCATCAATCACTTGGTGGATCAATCGCAGAACGCGCGCTCTCAACCTCTAATGTATTGGAAAATTGGATGCCTTTTTGCAGCGAAGTAGGACAGGTCTCTAAACTGGGACCGGCGATCGCTAAACAATTACCTATAAAGGTTCCTATTCCTGTTCACCTAAAACCTGTCATAGACTGCAGGCAGATATTGGATGCAGCAAGCTCAAGACAGGGTGCTATGGCGCTCATTAGGGGAGGTCTATGTCCAGCAGTGGACTAATATAGGTTGATGATGACCACCGTCAACAACAATTAGACAACGAAAATTTCGTGTACTTATCATCATCATCATTGAAAGGTCAATCAAGATAAATAATAATAATCACACTTCACACTATCACATCACACTATCACACTAATACTGTAAATGCGAAAGTTTGAATGGACGGATGGATTAATGGATGTTTGTTACTTCTTCACGCCAAAACTACTGAACGGATCGGGCTGAAATTTTGCATACAAGTAATTCTAATCCTGGAATCAAACATAGGCTTTTTATCCCATAAATTTGTTCCCATGGGATAGAAATCACCTTTAAACGTTTCCATAGAAACAACGCGTGCGAAGCCGCGGGCATAAACCAGTAATAAATAAATAAATAATGCTGGACAATCCACTCGGCACCATCTAGCCCCAAAGTAAGCTACTCAAAGCTTGAGTTATGGGTGCTAGATAACTAGATAAATATAGACCTTTGAATTTGCCTTTCCTTTGATTTCTTATGTCACTTTCGTTAGGGTAGATTTTATCACATTTTTAAAGTAAATAAATAAGTTGTGTCACTTAATTTCTAACTGGTTAGGTCTCTAAGGTATCTCTTCCTGCTCAACAACTTTTCAATTAAAAATATTGCTAAAATCTTGGACAGGGGTGTCAATATCCAAAATTTTTGACAAGGCACAGCAAGACCACTATAATCCTTAGTCAGCTTAACCCGGGGTTCGCCTGAGGCCATCCATATCTGCAATATGACGTCGTAACCTCGGGAAAGTTCATATCCTGCTGACTTGCAACTTTTGGAATGTTTTTGGGGTTTCTGTACCTTGCTGATAGCACGCATTTGTTTTTTACTCGTTCGTTGGTGGATTTAAATTATTATTTGATTGATACAACTTGTACCATCAATCTCAAACAACTGTTAAGAGACAAATTCTTTTCGGACATTTCTACTTAAACTTAGCTTTAGACTAAATACTTATTTAGTTTTTTAAGTGTGTAATGGGTCTTCAAATTTAGCTTCTTTTTGTGTATGAAATAAATTAAATACTTCAAGTTTTTTTTTGTCGTCCATTGCCACTGAAATAATGTAAAGCTATAGTGAATTTTGCTACCAGTGGAAACTTCATAAATAGCCCTCGTATTAATATTTCATATTTGATAGTTTTCTATCTGTAAGATTTCCTTCTTCCTTTTCCGAAAATAAAATAAAATAAATAAGGTCTTTTAGAAAACTGATGTATCCAGCCACTTAAGCCTATTTGGCATGCCATAACTCATACTTAATATTTCTAAATTAAAAGTGGATGGCTTAAGTGAATGGCTCTAAAAGCCCTGCAATACAATTATATTTCTCCTTGTATGTACCTAAAGCTATCAAGATTGCTTTGATCTGTCTTAGAGTTACCTAGATGGTAGGTAGTTAATACCTATTTCTAGGTATCCAATTTCGAGGCAGACATCTGATAGGCACCTTTGGTAGCACCGAGACGACCTCAGGACTTACGTATTTAGTATGTAACTCGCGATGTGACACTCAATTGATGTTTCCGATTGAGTAAACAGGAATTGATAGAGGTGTTGATACCACCACCGGAGAGGTGAATGAAAGAATCATCTCGGGTGAAGAAAGCAGATTCCACGGCATCTTTTCAATTTATGAATCTATCTAAACTTATAAAAAAGTTGATGTTTGTGTCTAAGCTTGTTTGGAGGATATAGTAGCGTTGGTCTTTGGTACATTGAAAAAAATATAATCCAACTAAGACGCATTTTATCTAAGTTGGCGTCAAAATAGTTCGAATGATAAATCGAATTTGTTTAAAACAAAAAATAGGCACATCATTGACATATCAAAGCTCTAAGTCAAAATAAATGTTCACTTTGTCATATTATATATTTATTTGCATGGGGTTAGCAAACAACTTCGTTGCATTTAATCTCTGGATTAAATTAAATACCTCTGGTAATAGTTTTATTTTGTATAGTTTAGACAGAGAATCGAAAATAGAGTTTGGTGGCCACCAAGGGCAACTTCGTTTCTCTGCCTAAACTATACAAAATAAAACTATTACAGAGGCATTAAAAAGCTTATTATAGGAATTACAAACTGGCCAACTTAATTTTTGGAAATTCCTTTCTTAAAAGTAATAATTAGATAAAATAGGTGGCGGCGCTAGTGTGAACGTGGCAGCGCCTTAACACTCTCTGATAAATTATAGTATCTATCTTCAATCTACTTATTCACATAATTGGATTATTACCTTGACTGCCCGGGATTGGATTCTGCTCATAATACGTAACCTTTAGCTGTTCCAGAGAGCGAAACTTAGGTTTAACCGACCATGGTAAAGGAGAGTAATACTGTACCAGAATTGAAGAATCAGTAAGTTGAAGGGTTAGTTCGTTTGTCCAAAGCTCCTAAAAGAATCTGAGTTTCTACTACACAACGCACGAGTCCTAACTCTAACTAGAAGATCATTGGCCATAATTAAGTCACAATTTTATTACAAAAGTTGCGTTAAAATATTTAGTTCATACGATGATAATCAATATTCCACAGATAGTATACGCTGTTACGCTATGGAACGCTGTTTTGGGTTGTTACAAGCTCCTTGCAGATATCTTACTGTATAGAAATCGAATCACATACTCCTTGATTTTGAAGGGCTCACGGGTGGAATACGTAATGTCCCGCTATCCTTCGAACCTGCGACCACCCTTCAGTAATCGAAGATAGTGGCGGTTTATGAAACACATTACATGTAATGGCTTGTAGGTGTTCCTTTTCAGCATGATTTTATGTGGGTTTTTGGCGTGCATTTAGGGTTTGTTTGTTTTTATCAATAAAAGAGTAGTCTGTGGTTGCCAAGAATTATGATGGTCAGTTTGCTTCTGGTTCGTAAAATTTCCAATATAATTCCATTACTACAGGTTTAAGAAATACTGCTCTACTTTTATGATAAGCACGGTCAAAGAGTGGAATGAGCTTCCTGCGTCTATTTTCCAGTTAGAGTACAATCTTGGAGTCTTCAAGTCTGGGGTAAATAAGTTCCTTCTGGGAAAGCGTGCTCCATCTTAGGCAACATCTTCACTTACTTTGAGAGAGTTGGTGAGAGAGTTGGTGGCCGCCACAAGGGTCCTCCCCTTTCTCGGAGCATCTAGCTAGAGGTACTTTTCAGGAAGGTACTGACCTTAAAGAAAAAACTTGTCGCACACCTGGAAAGCACTGCTGCTGTCGCATAGCACAAAAATGTGCATTGAAATATGGGCTTTAACTCGTAACACTTAGATGAGTTTTATATTGACGGCATCAGATGACAGGCAGCGCACGGACGGCGTTTGAAGCTTGTGGGAAGCAATTTTGCCACTGTAAAATGTATCTAAAGATAATGTAGTTTAGGCCCTTATTTGAATCCATGTTTTTGTGTTATGTGGTAGCGGTATTGGAGAGCTGAATACGTCGTATTAAATTGCACACGTCACTCTAAATGATGATTTGTAATTTGCTATGTGATTTTAGTGCTTATTACCGTTAATCCATAGGTAGGTACTTACACTAATTTTGAATAGATGAAGGAATTTGATGGAATGGAAATAACTCTACTACTTTACTCTAAAACTATCGTATTTCGATGATGAAGATATCCCTCGTTAAGGGATGAAGGAAGTAGATAATTAGCTATGGCACTACGAGAAATAGTTCTCCCTCCTGGTCCCATTAATGGGACAAATAATGGGACCACGAAAAAATAGCAGATGTGTTGGTGTTCTTCCAACACAAATTAGGTTCGTAGTTAACTCTATTACATCTGTAATGAATGATTTTACTTCATTTATAGTTTTTCTGTATTAGTCAGATCTTTGTTTATCATGTAGATCTTCCCGGAAGAATCCCCACCCTCATTAGTTCTCCTCTAATTTAACTCTCCTGAGTTGGTAATTAACATTTGACTTGCAGGATCTGTTTATAGGCTTCCACGATCTAGCCAATAATCCCCGGGGAGAGGCTGGCGGCAAACATTAGCTTTGATGTCTCTTGATACCAGTTACGTTTAGGTAATGCGTTCGACTCGATTGGGCTCAATAAACGCTGATAAATTGCCTGCTTAGGGCTGCTTGTGATTCTGCTTAGATTCTTCCTTGTGTTTTATTTTGCCTGAAGCTTGGTCAGATGATGATCGTTGCTTACCTCAACCTCAACAGCCTGTAGTGGACGCAGGCCTCCCCCTGATAAGCGCCTTATGACTTTTATCACATGGGGGGAGGTAGTGTGTGTAGTATGGGGGTAGTCCCCACGCTGGGCATACGGGTTGGGGATCGCAGTACGGTGGTAGAATTGTTCTACTGGGGGCGCTGCTTCCCGCCCCCGGTGGATATTTCTTAGTTACCTCTTACGTCACCCGCGGGAAGAGTTGGGGTGGTTACTACACGGCTTCGTTGCTTAATTTGACCTAATCACGTGGAATTTTGCCCATATTCAAGTCGTATACAATAGGATATTTACCATGATTTTTGTTTTGAGTTTTCCAAAATTTCGCAAAACTCAAATCTTGGTAAATATCCCATTGTAAATGACTTTAGTGTTACCATGATAGTTGTAAAAGGTTTTCTCATCATAGCTATTGTGCCTAAATACGTTACTACTAAGGTACTTTCTTATGCTGAATATCGAACGACCTCACCTCAGTGGTGCAGCGGGCGAAGGTCCGCCTGCGACGCGGGAGGTTGCAGGTTCAATTTCCGCCTCCGGGCAAGTGTTTGTACGATCTGCAGTTTAGGATAATCTGGGTTGGGGATAACAGTTCGGTTGTAGAATTGTTCTGCAGGGGGCGCTACTGCCCGCTCCCGGTGGATATCCCTTAGTGGCCTCTTCCGACACCCGTGGGAAGAATTGCCAACTAAGCCGGCATGCCCAGCGTGTGGATTATGGGCATGACCCCCCATGAGATAAAGGTCTATAGGGCACCTATCAGGGGAAGCCTGCGTCCAGCAGTGGATCAATATAGTTTGTTAGGTGAGGTAAGGATTCTGGGTGTTATCTATATACTCAAAAATATAATATATCTATGTAGTATAATGTTCTAAATATATTCCGTTATCTATTACACAAGCCAGGGGCTAGATGATGCTGTGAATTGTCCTGCATTATTTTATTTATGTAATGAATTAAGTAGGTATATCAGGTATTTGATACCCATACACAAGCTCTGCATACTTTGCGGCTAGATGATGCTATGTGGATTGTCCAGCATTATTTATTTACTGTGGACCAATCCTACCCTGAATTTTAACAAACGTTACCTTCTTTCCGTCTTTTAAACCATCACTGAATTTAGCAAGCCTTAATCAGAATATTTAAAATCTTCATCAACGTTACCCGTCAATGACATAACGCTCTTCGCAGAGATCCCTCAAACATCCTGGTCAGACTATTTAATATTTAATATTGTAATCCAGCGGCGCTCGCATTTTATACCACCACCTCTATAAAGCGGCTACTCTTTACGATGAGGAACGAAGCGGCTTTTTCCAGCTTTTCTATGATTAAAATTTAATTATTCAATTCAATCCATCTAGTAGTTGCTTTTTTCTGCTATCTATCACTAACAAGGTTCATGTAGATTCTACGTAAAAATTGTAATGAACATGAATTATTTAAAATTACTAACCGTTGTCCTATTACCCGTTTTCCCGTAGGAATGAAGCATTTTCCCGCGGTAAAAAGTAACCTATGTTCATCAGGAATAATGTGGGCTTCTAATGGTAAAATAATTTTTCAAATCGATCCAGTAGTTTCGGAGCCTATTCAATACGTAAACAAACATACAAACAAACAATCAAATCTTTCCTCTTTATAAAATTAGTATAGATATATATAAATAAACAATAACGTTAGTTCTGCTCGTGGAAAATATTGCTGTTAGTTTTTACTTTATTTCTTTAGCCAGCAGGCTTATTGAGGTCCTCTGGTTGTGCTGTTTTATTTAACCAACATCGAAAAAAGGAGGAGGTATTTAAATATGTTCGGCTGTTTGTGTGTTTTTCTTTTTTAGGGTTCCATACCTCGAAAACAAAAAAAGGAACCCTTATAGGATCACTTTGTCTGTCTGTCTGTCTGTTGATTCTCGCCATAGACCAAAACCTGTAGGGTACTTCCCGTATAACTAGAATTATGAAATTTGACAAGAAGCAAGGTCTTATAGCACAAGTAAAGGAATAAATCCGAAAAGAGTAAATTTGTTGTTTATTCACGAAAATAATAATTTTTGATTCTCGTCATGGACCAAAACCTACAGGGTACTTACTTCTCGTTGACCTAGAATCATAATATTTGGCATGATACAATTTCTTACAACTATACGGAATCCTTAGTGCGCGAGTGCGACTCTCACTTGACGTTTTATTATGTATGTCCGTCGATTTCTCCGTTTTGTATGGACCGATTTGGATGATTCTTTTACGGTTGTATAGAGAATGATCCCGAGGCGGTTTCATTCCCGAGGAATTTGTATTTTTCCCGTAAACTAGAAAAAAAAGAGTTTCGAACTCAGGGATTCAAAGACAGCTTTTAGTTATTTTGAAAAAATCTAATATTTATTAGCTCTGCTTAGCTTGGGGCTAGATGATGCTGTGTAAATTGTCCAGCATTATTTATTATTTATTTATTCTATTACTTCCTTTGTACATAAGACTTTCAAAATACCATTTTTTTAAATATAGTAGAAGTTTATTTCAAAAGTAAAATGGCACTGTTTAAAGTTAAGGATTACATCGCAACTGCGATAAAAAATAAACTAATAATAAATAAATAAATCGCTTATTATGGAACAAAACCAATGGTTACATGGTTATAAAATGAAAAACGATGTCATCTATAGAAATTTAAAAACTGTGTCGCTCTAATAGTCTGACAATGCTAAACACTGATAGAATTTCAAATTATTATTTGCAGTTCTTTTGAGCCCCTTTAAGCTGTGAAACATTGTTCGCAACCGCGCAATTATTATTGTCGCCGCTGTGCTTAAACTGAGGTCACCTGCTAAATAAACGTGAAAAATTCGTGCCATTAAAAGTGGAATACTTCTCTTGGCACAATGTTCTGAAACGGCTCTGACCTACTTGTGACAGCGGCACTTAAATTACGACGACAAGGATTTTTTAACATCTGCCCATTTTAGTAGAAGAGGTATTATTGTCCAAATATCAATTCGAATTTGTTTATTTACAAAGAAAATTACAATCAAATAATAGAAACAAATTAGAACTAGTATTTACAATTGAAACAATTGAGATAACTGCAGACTGTAGCAATCAAATGGTTTTTTTTGTAACCATATAATATTATCTTTATGGTATCTGACTGTTGACTTGCCAGTATGTAATCATACAGTCATAGGCCCGTATTGTGAAAGCGTACTCAGTCATCGATTCATGCTTGAGTAACGCTTTTCTTTGGCATAAGCGTTATCAAGCACAAATAAATGATTGAGCAAGCTTTCACAATACGGAACTTAGAGTCCGATAATGAAATGTAGAGGCACAGCATGTGTCTCTACATTTTATAAACACTCTACCTACATCATCATCTACTAGGTCTTGGAGCCGTATTGTGAAATCTTACTCAGCCATCGATCCATGCTTGAGTAACGCTTTTCCTTGGCATAAGCGTTACTCAAGCACAGATAGATGACTGAGCAATCTGTCAGAATACGAGCTTTAAAGTCCAATAGTGAAATGTAGAGGAACATCGTGTGTCTCAAATTTGACACACAACATTACCTATATTCTTATTGCTCTGTTGCCCTATGAATTTGAACAGCTTGTACTCAGATACTGCATTTTATTCTTTCTTCGGGGCTTATTCTGGAACGCTCTTAGAGTTGGTGGTTACCAAGACGATGTGTCAAAATAATCAATGTAACCTCCGTACATGAGAATAGGAATATAATAATAGGAATAGGCTATAATACAGAATAGGATTGAGAATAACGTCATCTCTCATGCTGTCCCACTCAGATCTCAGCATGTTGCCAAGCTAGCGTTATATGATCATCACGATCATCGAGCGAAGGCTCCAGCTTCTGTTTGGTTCTAGATTTAGAAATAAAAATCATCTATTTTTACGAACACTTTATTCACCACTCAAAATAATCACTACGCCTATCATAATCACACAAGCTCCCGCAGTGCTTCCTATCGGTCAACTTGGGACACTTCCGCCCGCCTGAGGTGCGTTTGCGCAGCACTTTACGTTCGCGCGTCTGTTCGCCAAACCCGCAGGTTGTTGAGCAAGGGGTCCAGTCGGTCCATTCAGAGACTAGGCAGTCGTTGGCTAGAACAAAAAAAAATAACTACCTACCTTAATTATAGATAGCTAATACCTTATTACATAGCTTGGAAGAGATCGTTGAAAGCGATGAGGCGGCCTTGTACTTCCTTGATTCTCAGCATTTTCATCTGTATTGTATTTTGTGTTTGTGAAGTACACGCATACCTACATAAAAAGTTACAAAACTTTCTTTACTTAATTAAAGTTATCATAGAGAAAGCTAATGGAATTGACGGCCATATCGCTTAAAGGATTTCTTGCAGGCAACCAAGGTGTAAGGAGAATATCATATGAGTGCGGATACAGATCCAGCTTGATGGTCACATGACTCTATTTTGACACCTATTCTAAAAAAATCTTCCCTTGGAACTTTCCATGATCCTATAGGCATTTTTCAAACTTATTTCTTTGTGTTTCCTCCTAAGATCCATTGCTGCAATAAAGTATTATAGTTAATTGCTGTGTAATAACCGGTTGCTTTTACCCGCGCCATTTCTCTTTAGGTCGGAATTGGACGGTTGAGTAAACGTTCTAATAATTTTAAATGAAAATTGGATTTCATACACAAGTGTGTGAGGGCTTTACACAAACACATTCTACTGAAAATAGAACTAGCACTCAGCGTTTACTCCTACCAAGCACGTCGAGCATCAAAGCACTATAAAAAAAAAATCCAGCCAAATCGGATATGTACCTACAATGTTTGTACACAAACCGCCCATATTAAACCTAAAATTCACGCTGTTGCCGCGTCTTTATAAACGCAATTTATATTACTTGTCGATTTGTGTTGAACAATTTTTTTTGTTCATGTTAGAATTTATAAAATTTAGGTTTTTTAAAACCAGATTATATATAATATATATATTTTTTTTGTTTTGTATTTACACTTATCTATCCATATTCATTGCACTACCTTTCTTCATACCCAAAAGGTTTGCTGTAAGAAAACTTTAGTAGGGTTAAGCTCGCCTTTGTGCATGTCCTTTAAATTGTCAGCTTTTGTGTATTGTTTTATTGGTGTAGGTAAAATAAAGATTTTAAGATTTTTTTAAAGAAATATGATTACAATTATATCTGAACCTCGAACTAGCCTCGACAACACAACAAACATAAACTTCTATTTTTTTGTATCGTGGTTTGTTTACAAACATCGATGGCAAGTAAGTATATTGCTATGTTCTACCCTGAGGTTTCAGCCACTTGAGCTTGTCGTCTCGACTTTTCTATCACTTACGTTGAATCTTATTGACAGCATGGTGTAGCCTGGATCTGAAGTGTCTCGGTAGGTGTTTCCCCAGTCCCATCTTGCGTCCGTGAGCCACTGCTAACACAACATCGTCCATGTTCTTCATTTCACTGTCAAACTCCGGTTCCGATGTTCTGCAAAAAAATAGCGGCCTTTAACTGTGATTTTATAAAATTTAACTTAAATATGGAGATGATTCGCTTTATAAGCAGAGATGAAAATCGGGCGTATTTATGGCCTAGGTACCTATTGGCTAGTCTGGTTTGGTTGAATTGGTTGAATAGAATCATTGAAAATCACTGCCAAATTTACTCTGCCAAAAACATTTTTTGCAGCTCTCCTTTCAAATACAGATTTATTTCTACCGATGAAGCATTTTTCTTTTTGCTGAAATCCATCAATATTCAAGCTTCGTTATTCTGATGAAATTATAGTAGTATTGGTTGAGACAGAATTGTCGAGTCAAGTCGTGTTTCAATTTTGTTTAACTCAAATAGGTTTAAAGAAAATGCCTGGTGATAAGTGGTAAGAAAAAGTGCCTTTAAGGATAAAAGGTATCCACCCGGGGGCGGACAGCAGCGCCCATGGCAAAACAATTCCACCATCGAACTGCGATCCCCAACCCGCATGCCCAGCGGCATGGGGGACGACACTACCTACCCCCTAATGATAAGAGTCAATAAGGCACATTTATAGGGAAGCCTAATGTCTAGCGGTGAGATTGAAGAAAAATCTATCATCTTACTAGACAAATAGGTACCCGATTGAATGTTACATATTCAAAATATTTACGAACAGTTCAGAGTTTCCTGAGCTTCCTTGTTGGAACAGAAATAACTGCAAAATCAGTGTTACACGGCCTATTTTCCATTATGTTAATCGCAAACTGATATTATCAACTAGGAAATGATAGTACGCGGAATATTATTTCAGTACGTAAACTTTGTTTGCGTAATGGTAAGTACCTACTTATCTAATGCTAATGGAAAGGCAATGAGCTCTTGGATACGAACACAATACTGGCAAAGTGATATTTTGTTATGATTTGCTTTGAACGATTGCGAGTATTTTACGGTTATTTATTTTTATTGGAGTTGGAAAGAGCTTTAAATGGATCTTCACTTACCAAGTTCGTCAATATTTTTATATTATTACTCGGTTACCGCTCGGTTATTGATTTTGTTTTGGTGATTTTTATGATTTGTCAAGAATCTCGACTGAAGCAGTTTGTTCTCTTTTGTGCAATATTTTTTTGGAGCAAGTTGCACATGCAAATTTCCCTTTGTAGCCCATGATAACCTAGCCTGTGCCACGCGACTAGAAAAAAAACATGATTTTGTAATTTTAATTACTTGTGTGATTGCATGAGCTATCTCGAGATTTGAAACAGTCTGCGGTTAGCCCGACTGATTCAACTATTATTATTAGTATTATTTAACGGGTATTGTATTATAATATGGTTCTAATTTGTTTTTTTTTTGTTGATTGTAATTTTCCATGGCCATTTAGTACTTAAATACTTACGTTGTAGTCGTTGTGGCAGGAGTAGTTACAACAATCACATTGTTATCTGGTAGACCAGGCAGCGGCGTTCCAACGGGATCTTCTTCTAGGTCTTTCAAATTGTCGACATAATTCTTTGTTGTATCAACGCTCCTGTCTACTGAGCTGTAGAATTTTTTGCTCCTAGGCAACCCTTTCTGTATATCTTTTGACTTGAGTTTGGCTATCATGTCTTTGCGCGCTAGGTTGTTCAATTCTATCGTTGAGTATTCTTTCACCTGAAATTAACACAGTTGTTTATAAAAAGATTATCTTCTTCTTCTCACTCGTAGCGTTCTTGGCAGAACGGTCGTGGTCGTCATGACGAGTCTTTTGTTGTATGGGCTGATATTGCTCGCCTCACGACATATCGCCATCTCTCCCTGTTGGTGGTCATTCTGAAACATTCATGCAGGGGGACCCCTACGGTAGATCTTATCTGATCGGTCCATCTCATAGGCGATTAGAAAAAGATTATACTCCTGCACGATTATCGCCTTGTAAGTTTTCTCCTGTGTAGTTTATGTTCTTATAAAGGACTTTTACTAAATTATGAGCGAATCTGGTGTAATCACATAAGTAAATAATTCCTAGTCTTCCTACGATTAAGTACCGTACTAAATGTCTAATAACTTAATTATCCGCTTCACCGAACGACATTGATATCGTCTAATGGACTATAAGTGGTTAATTAAATTATCCATTCTTAATATCCTAGAGCGCAGCTGTAATCTTCTGTAATTAGGGTGCGACTGTGGTGCGAGTTTGCTTTGATTTCGCCCGTCTTTGTCTATATTAGTTTTGTAGATACCTACTTAGCAGTGTCAGAGTTTGAGCTGAGATATATTCGGTAGGGCTTATTGCATAATGCCCCTGCAATTATAAAAAAAACTTTGGGATTTAGTTTGGAATGGGAAATTATTGCCTGTAGGTATTTAAGATTTGGACTTGCTAGATCCATTGTGTTTTGTTTAAACTCATTAGCGATTGATTAGATACTGAAAAGTATCGAAGAGGGTACCTCAACAAACACATGAGACAGTGCAGTGGTCTCAGTGCAAAATATTTGATTGAATAATTTTTGGTATTGGTATTGAAGTTTAGCGAATTACTAAGATAAAACCTCTTGTTAAATCTCGTCGCAGAATAGAATCTTCATCAGAACTTAACCCTTAGACTCGCCACGCGTGTCTATAGTAGTATGGAGTTATGCGTATAAATTCATACGCATTCTAGAGGTCTAGGAGAGTCTAGAGGTGTCCACTGATAAACATGCCTCCCCAAAATAATAATAATAATAATAATTCATTTATATCAGACTATAGAAAAGTTCTTATTTAACTTATTCTACGGTCCATATTATTATCACAGCCTACCTAATAATCAGAATAATCAATTTATTGGTAAAAAGTATTACAGGTCAATCAATTCATAAATCCTACTAATATAAACGCGAAAGTTTGTAAGTATGGATGGATGGATGGATGTTTGTTACTCTTACACTTAAAAACTACTGAACGGATCTGGACGAAATTTGGCACAGAGATAGGTTATAGTCTGGAATAGCACATAGGCTATATTTTATCCCGGAATTCCCACGGGAACGGGAATTACGCGGGTGAAACCGCGAGGCGCTGCTAGCTATAACATAATAGTAAGAGTACAATTATATTATAAATTTAATAAAGAAAAAAATATGTCAATAAAAATTAATTTTGATTTTTTTTTATACCTAATTAAAATATTATAAAAATATTATAAATTAAATTAAATTTACAATATTAAGTACATACATATATCATACAATTTTCCGCACAAATTCATCAAAATTGTAGAACGCCTTCTCCACCAGCCACCAGCCTATATGCATAGTCGTTTGACGAAGGTATTTTGACGTGGTTTTGACAGACGGGACGGGGCGGTGGAGGGACGCTCCCGTGTTGCATACATCACCACCTTAGTAACTCGGGACCTTCCCGCCCCCGACCCGTCCCTATGCCCCCGCACGATTGCCCTGTCAAAACGCCCTCGTCGAACAACTGTATACATTATAGGTAGGCTGTGGTAATAAATACCTTGAAACTAACACAAAACAAAAACAAACTACAAACAACAAATTACAGGGGTCTTGCCATAGGGGTTATGTATGCCACGCTTGGCTGGTCAATTGATGATTGCAGTACATGGGCTTCTGCCCTTATGAGAGTCTGTCTTTTTGAGAACAAACCGAAGAACACACAGAAAGAGGCTGCTGCTCTTCTTCTGGTAAATATTAGTTACTCTTACATCTACGGGCTGAGATGGAGTCATCGATTCTTACGCCACGACCTCCACGGCCAATAGAGAATAGAAAATACCTTAGTAAATTCGACTTTAGCAATGGCAGGCAGTTCTCTCAAGTTCGGGTAGTAGAACCCAGCGGCAGGATGATCAGGTGTTCTTGGCCTGTGCTTAGAGACGGCCCCTGGAGGAGAGTTCTCCCAGTGTGGTGCTGTGAAGGTGAGCCCACTCTCTGCTCCAGCGTCTAGGGGCTCCAACTGTTGGTACAGAAGTAATGGTTAGAAGTATTAATGATAATTAGCAAAAGTCAGCATTAAATTTTTTTGTTGAAGATAAGACAGGCACAATATGCTTTTTTCGAAGCAAACTGGCAACTCCATGATATCTGTATCTTCTATCTAAATGTTTTTAATGTTTTTCCCAAAGTTTTTGGGACACTGAAGCTCGTATATTGGCGATGAGACTAACTACCTCATAGAACATAAATAAAACGCGTTTTCATCTAAATTTAAATAGACTACATCTTTGGAATATAATAATGACATATAAAAAATATTGTAAAAATAACATACATATAAGGATTTGGAAGCTTTTTTGAAGAGAAGTGAATTGAATGGGAGAAATGTCTTAGTAAAATACTGTTGTCTAATATCAAAACTGCAGCTTTTGGGCTATCCTCGCCTTAAGTTGTGTGCCCAATTTTAGAGATATGACTGGGTCCAATTCCTAACTCTTTTAAAGTTTATAACACCTGTAATTTTCGTAGATTTGAAGGAATACTTACGTCCAAGCTGATTTGATCAACCCACGTAGAATCAACGCATAAATTCAGGCTGTCCACACCGATGAACCAATCAGGGGATGGTATCATGCGACTCATTAGTGAAACCTGGAAGACGAAAGGGGTTTATTTGGTAAGTAATTTCGTTTTGGATTTTAACAAATTCGCTGCTCTCTAGTTTTAAAGATGAAGCTGTATACCTCGTTAGTGGTACTGTTTACTTGTTGTGGCCGTTATCTAACTCTGGAGAAGTCAGGGCTTTGAAATACTGACTTTTCATCAATATTATGGTTTGGAAATTCGTTCATACAGCTAAAAACGAAGTAAAACCTAGCAAGCACGTGCTCGGCTGACTGACCAACCAAATTGATGCCACCTAGGTAGGTCATGCCATGTAAACCAGGTCAATTATGACCATGATGAGAACACTTACAAAGCTATGCGTTCCATCCACCAGCACCATATTCCCCGTCCCTCCCACTCCGCTGCCCACCGCTGGCGCTGAGAACTGATCGTACACCTTCGGCTCCTCGTCTCCTTGCTTCACCAGCTCGTCCAAGTTCCCGTGCTGGGCGAAGTCCCGGACTGACGGACGAGAGACCTCGCCGACGCGGTAGAGGGCATAGGAGCTATTGTGTGATTGACCTAAAACAAAGATGGATATTTGGGTGAGATATTTCAGTTCAATTCAATTCATTTATTCATTTGTGAAACACAGATTTTACAGCGATGTTCAGACATAATTAAGAGCACTGTGATCTGCCATTAGGCGTACAAATTTTACATAATTCATCAATACTGAAAAATAATATTAATAATAGTGAAGCTTACAAGGAAAAGTTGTAGATAAAAAAAAATAATGCGTTTAATAAATAGCAACGAGTATCAACCACTCTGAACTCTACATTTATTTAATACTAAACTGCATCAAAAAATTCATGCAAATTGTAAAATGTCTTACTTAACTAAAAAGGTTAGATTTAAATATTATGATTGGTAAATGGTTATAAATTTTGGGTGCCATTACAAAAATACTGTTATGAAATAAAGCTGTTTTCACGTTATTCCTAAGTTGTAAACAATCTTGTCGCCGCTTTTAATAGAAAATAGTTCCAGGTTTCGTCCAATAAATAGTGCAAGTTCATATATATATAGATCACTATATTGATATACATAGATACTATTATCAGTTAATGTCAGGAGATGAAATTTTTTGAAATATGGTCGACAACTTTCCCTTTTTTTAATACCACAGATTGCTCTCATGCAGCTCTTTTGGGCGATAAATAGACGTTCGATTTTTACTGTCTTGCCCCAAAAAATTATGCCATATCTCTTAGACTTATTTGTTTTGGTTTGTGGTTGTCTTTTTGAAAACCTGTGTATGTATACCCATCGATGTGAATAAAATTCTGGAGATTGAGCATTTGCTTCTCGAAAGTGGAATGCTCAAATTAGGTCCACCCACCTCAGTCACAGTCGGACCGGCGGCGGCGGCGCTGCCGGCGTACGTGTTTCGCGTGTATCTTTGTCTCGATCGCACTTCGGTCTAGATACGTCTTTCCATCTTTGTTGTTCATTAGGTAGTAGGTATATTGCAATAGATTGGAAATAGCGTGTCTTTGCGTTTAGTTGTAATACAACACAGGCCATTTGTTGAGATAGCGCTGGGAGAACGTACCTACCATATCAACTGAATTTTATTTATATCAATGTGCATACCTGACATATTTTTTTATCGGGAGTATTAATTATCAGGATGATGTCGTTCGTTATTGGTGGCGTAAAACTGGCTGGAGCTTTGATACCCTAAGCTTAGTGGGTAACATGTCAGTAATCTGAGATGATGATGATGGAAGGCCTTACAAATTTATCTAGATAAGCACAGAAATTGTATTAGTAATACCTATTACAGTAAAAATGAATAATTCGGTAGGTAGGTACTTTCACGAAAAAACAGTTGTTTTTCCCTCCTGACAAATATGTTTGGCAAAACAACTTGTTGGTGAGTAGGTATTTTTCCGACTTTATCACGGAAAGATTAATTGATTTAATTTATCATGGCTATCGTTTCATCTCAGAATATTTCGCGTCAGAGGCAAATTCCTACATAAGCAATTTATTTATTTGGCTCATGCTATTTTAGCGATAGGTACATTCCGGTTGTTGAGAAAGATGGATTTCGGTCGTTGACCTAAGATTAATTATAAATGAGTTATTTATATTATTTAGATCTAGGGAGTATCATTGAAATGTTTATACGTTGTGGTTGTGTAGTTTCTATAGGTACAAGAAAGAAAGAAAGAAAGAAAGAAAATAAATTTATTAGTTCACTAGTAGGTACAACTTGCAACTATTACAATTATACTTATATGAAACCTACTACCTATTTATAACTTTGAATTTCTGCTCTCCTGGTACTTTGAGTAAATAAATCCACCTATTTACATAGCAAATGAGCCATTTTCAGTATATTTATTCATGGTGGACTTTATGGAGCTAAATAATCAAACTACGTAGGTACCTATTTAAAATGTTGATTTCAATGTAACGTGTCGATCCTGGCAAAACCTAAATATGGTAAATAACTACTTCACTGTGTTCCCCCTTTAATTGTTTACTTACTTACCTGTTTAGTTAAGGCGTATTATATACCCCGATACTAGCGCCACTACATATTTTATTTTATCATTATACTTTTACGATATACAAATTATACAATTATACAAAGTTATACAAAGGAATTGTCAAAAAATCGGACCGCGCGTAGACAATACCTATCACAAGTTTTTTTTAATACATCTGTAATAGTTTTGTTTTGTGTTATTCAGTCAGATACCTTGTTTGGAGAGCTTGGTGGCCACCAATAGGAACTAAACTCTTGAAACAAGTATCTGCCTAAATAATACAATACTTGGTTTCTTATTACAGTTTCTTCAGAACTTGTGTAGTTTTCTTGTATATAAGCAAAATCATCATTTTTGTGCTTACGCCGTTCCAAAAACGTGCTCCGTCCCGCTCCTATGAACGCGAAATCCTATGCCTATAATTTTCACAAAATGGCGCGCAATGCGCCCTCTTAAGGTGACCTCTCCCAAAATAGGAACGTGTAGAAACTCTGCCGTTGTGACGATAAGACGAATTTTAGAATAAATATTGTCCTAATATTGGCCCCTTTAAGAAAAAGTCGCGATTCTAAAAGTAACTATTTAGGTATTATAAAATTTTCGCCAAACAAGATGTTAATCCAAAAAGAAATAGGGCGACAATCGTAACGATAGTCCGCATAACGAACAACAAATAAATATCATCCCATCTGGAACAGAGGAAGCTTGAATGTCGCTTAGTGGGCCTTACAGACTAAACAAGTAGGGAGATACTATCTCTTTATTAACAAAGAAAATTACAATCAAATAATAGAAACAAATTAGAACTAGTATTTACGATTGAGATAGCTGCAGACTGTTGCAAGCAATATACAGGTAGCTCAACTGATCCATATCAATACCAGTCGGAAGCATCCCTTAGTCGCAGCATTGCCCCGCTGCTGTATGGCAAGTGTTGATGCACTGCGCCAAATGAGAGAGACCAAATCTCGGGTCATGCGTCGCTTCGACCAGATGCTCAGATAGTTTTTCAAAAACCCGGAGTGCTAGTGCTGTGCGGTACCTACCCCACGGACCAAGGGTCTCGACTGCAAGGGGAGCAAATGCGTAGGCTCTGTCGAGACAAGACTACTCTCTCTCGGTAGATACCTACTTAATCCGTTGTAAGATGATTCAAAACTGAATAAGTGTTTGCGCACACACTTGTGCACTATAAATATGTCCTGCGCACATGGCTAGTCTCCGTTGAAACTGACCGCCGCCGGTAGTGAAAATTCGAAAAATCATAATAGCTCTACTATGATCGACATAGTTATAATAACAATTAAAACAAAAAAAAAATTGATCCTACTAACTTTATTCTCTGGTCAGGTTAAGGTTGAAAACTCTACCTAATCCATAACATAGTTATTCTGTGCCCAATCTAAAATCTCCCTTACAAATAGAGTCCCCACAAAAATGTCACTTAACCGTTACGAGATAAAAGAACCTAAATGACGACGGATGCTTTGTTTTTTCCGATTTCTTTCCTGACAGAGATTTGATGAGTTAAGTTCTACCGGCTGAAATATCCAGGAAAAGTTTGTTTTTGTTTTATTTTCAGTCATGTGCTTCAAACAGAAAATATCCAAATTTTATAGGATGAATATCAACGGATCTGCCGAATATTACAGTAAATCTAAAAGAGCAAACACACTCGAGGAGTATCGATATGTCTTGTGAAAGTTAAAACTAAAGCACTAAATTGCTGAATAATTATAAAACATGGCCAATTTTTGAGAGTTTCTTGTGGACTACGGAAGCCTAAAAAGAGGTTTATTCCACAAAGCACGCCAAGGCTTTTGTTCCTTAAACGAGATCCTTGTGTTTTTATTTCTTAGTATTTTCACATTTTCAAAGCAACAACATAATTATTTTCTTACGTTTCATCGTATGGTTATTATTATAACAGCCCTCTTTGGTCGGACCTAATTATGTTATATCAGTAACATTACCGAAGGGAAACGTAATTATCAAAGGTAAGTAAAGGTAACCTTTTACCCTCCCACATAATTTCTGAACTTATTCCGAGCTTTACTGAAGATTTCCGACATGTTCATTAAGAACTTTTTATTACTTTACCGAGTTTTTTCTCTTCGCTAAAGTTGAAAGTATTATATTATTTTTAATAACCCCACCACCGTGCACGTTATGGCCTGCTTATTTAGTATTTTTTCATAGTTTTTCTTGGAAGCTACTCGTTTAACAGGGCGGTAAAAGATAACCTGATAATAAAATACAAAAATAGTGCAGATAATAAAAACGTACCAAAAACTTGTGACCACTGCGCTTTGGGCCAATATTGAGGGTAGTCCTTTGGGAAACGCTCCTCACTCCACATCATCTGTAGCGACACTTTGTACACTGCCACGTCATCAACATCGCACCCCGAGGTCAAACCAATCAGCACTAAAACAAAGATGGCGGTCATTCGCCTTCGATCCGTCATTGTGAACACACGTGCATTCAAACGTGAACTGAAATTCAATGAGTTGAAATGTGAACTTTGTTTCCGCAGAGTTCTTTATTTAATTTGATTTGGGTGTCTTTCCGCGTGCGTGCAACTTCTCTGAAGAGATGCGGTGGACTTTTCTATTTTGGATTCCCGTCGGTTTAGTGACAGAAATAAACACGTCTCGGGCGTTTCTGTACGCAAACGTCGTCGCTTGCAACTGTTTTATTTAGACTGCGACTGGTTTTCGTGCATTTGAAAAGGCGTTTTGTAGATGCACCGGTGACCTGATTCATGAATAACATAGCAGCTTTGTATGCAAGAATCTGAACATTGTTAGAATTTTTAACCAAGGTTTGGTAAGAAAGAAAGAAACACGGTACCTAAACAGTGAACAGCGAGATAAAAATATCTCATAGGTCCACTGCTGTACATGCCTCTCATAAATAAGGAGGCCAGCAAAAATATTGCTTGGGTACCTACTGGCAAAATTGTATGACAGAAAACTTTATTTCTCAAACAACTTCAAGCGCGGGTTAATAATTATCCCAGTTACTTTCCATCAGGTGAGATTGCCGTCAAACGAAGCTTTAATGACCCTAAAAAAAGTTAAATGTCATGCACAGCACAACCCCAGTGAGGGTCAAAATTTTTTTTAATTCTGTTTATTTATTTCATTATTTATTTTTCAGATAAATAAAGAACTTACAAGTACTTAATATTCCGTTTACCCTTTCAGGATATTCGGAATCAGACTCGGAACATTTTTCCCTTGCCTTTATAACAAGAACTTTGGAAATCGTTTCAAAAAGCTTTGCTGTTAATGTCGGTAATTGCAAAAGCTTGAAAACACGTTCAGATTTTACGAAACAGCTGGTGGGATATATTTGCCAAAGCACCATACAGTTGGCACAGAGGTGTCTGCTAATATTTATCTAGCAAGTTATCCGCTTACAGCGCTGGCGTTGCTGTTAGCTTTTTATGTTTTACTTGTTGATATTACGAACATACGGTTTTAAATTTAGAAATTCAAAACCTCTATTTTCGTATTCTGCTAAATAAAATAGCCTGTAAAATGCTGACTAAATTTTACCTGTGTGTTGGTTAGGTGAAATACAGGTTTAAATTTTGAATGCTGTGCTTCCATTTTCGTAGCACATGATTTAGTAAATAGGTAGTTTAGAAAATTACGAACAAAGCTCGTAACTTGCTTATATTTTAAGCAAAATACATGCAAAATAACATACCACCTGCTTTCCAAGATAGCGAAGTTCAACAAAGGTATTACATAATCCCAGCTTAAACATTCTTGAAGTATTAATCGTTCAATCAATTTCGTCCAAACATCAACTTGAGTCTTGAGACAGCCCGAGCCGCGGTAAACTCCTGAGATTAGAGGGAGTTTACATGGTCGTGGGTTAGATAAGAGAGGTCTCAGAAGGCCTACGGGCCAACAACGGCTCAGTCGGAAGACCAGCGTTGGTTCTACGCAAATACAACCAACTCATGCTGAGATAGGGACCGTTTTGTAACTTTAACAAACTGTCTATGTTCTTTTGTTTTAAATTTTGTATGTCTGTGTTTGAGTTACAAATAAACGTTTCTATTTCTATTTGCCTACGTACATTGTGAGAACCTCTCTTCAAAAAAAGGGTGACAAAATTTAAGTGATTAACATTGGCGTTTTCGTGGCGTGTTATGTACTTTATTTTATTTATTTATTGTTAGTTCTTGATTTCAATCATAATCAATGGTTTGATTATGGTACAATACGTTCCAAGCTGCGGCAGAAACTAGTGTTCAAATAAATCTCTTGAGCACCAACACATTTGTTTTAGAAGATGCTCTATCAGCTAAGTGTCCTGTCGCATTACAAGATAGTTTACGAAACTTTCGGTTAGACTTAACCCTTACCTACTCGTTAACCCTCGTGTCCTTTACGCATGACAAGGGCCCTGTCCTTTATCACTACATATTAAACAAAGTCCCCCGCCGCGTCTGTCTGTCTGAACGCGATGAACTGAAAATCTACCGAACGGATTTTCATACGGTTTGTAACCCACCTCGAAAAATGGAGCAGTTTCTATGTTGGGTTGTATGTATGTTATTTTTACGTATGTTTTCTATCAAATAAGGAAACTTCTTTCACTATTATTATTTATATTTGTTTATTTATTGTACGGAGAATGGTTTCGAGGTGGTCCCATAAACATTTTATTCCCAAGAGTTTAGTATTTGTCCCGAAAAAGTTAAAAAACCTTAGAGTATATAAATAACCTTAGAGTTTATAGAGTCGACAGATGATCGGAATGCTGGCTTCCATTTAGATCAAAGAATAAGCATTGCCATTCAACGTGGCAATGCTGCCAGCATTCTGGGCACTCTGCCTTCTGGTGACGGCTTAGATTTTTAAGAAATAAGTGTATAAATTCGTTGTAATTGTTTTATTCTGTTTTTGTAATTGTAATTTTCTATAAAAACCTTATAACAACTAAGGAAATCGAAGTCAAGTGTTAGTTTTTGCAAAAAAATTAAATTATAACCAATGAAATCTCGAGGAAGATTTAGGTGGGTAATTCATGAAGGTTTTGTTTTAACTGAAAGATAACGATGGTTGTTGAAGATGTCGGAAAAAAACATGTCGACCAGGAGCATTGTCGGCGTATGCCGCTTATAACTGAAGACAAACAATTTACGACTATAACGGAATTATTCCTTACACAAATTATTATTCCTCATATAAAGAGATCTACTAAACTGCTCTACTACCCGTGCGAGAAGGGCGGGTTGCTAATGCTAGTTAAGTATCTACATACCTTGACAGACGGAATTTTGGGTTCGCGTTTTGTTTAGATTAATTAACATAGTTGCTAAATTTTGTTTGGCGCATGTGTTTACAAGATTAGGGCCTGCTTTGCGGGGGTGGAATTCTGATGTGATATTTATGTGGAGGGTAAGATGATGAATGTTTGACGATTGTACGTAATTGCGGAGTGATTATTAAAACTGTGGGTCTGTCTGTGCGAAAAATAAATTGAATTTAACTTCGGAGTTACAAAGCTCTTTCGTGGTAGAATCTGAAATACCTTATTTAAGCCCGCTTCTTACTGAGACCTTTTTGAAAGTGGGTAACTACGTTATTGTGGTAGGTATTTATTAGGGACATTCTTAAGTAGGAAACTTAAAAATAGAGGATTTTTCAATTGTCTTCTTTTTGAAGTTACTTGTACTCGGTTGTATGTATAACCGACTTCGTAAAAAGGAGAAGTTTCTACATTCGACTGTAAGTTCTTATGTTATTAGGGTTTTGATGATCGAAGATCGGTTTCAAAACCCTTATGGTCTCGCTTTGTCTGTCCTTTTTTCCCTCCTTAATAATTCAAAAACTACTGCAGCTATCAACTTGAAATTTAAAATAATAATACATTTCGTGCGCCTGTACAGATTTAGAGAAAAATAAATGAAAATAAATGAAAAATGAAAATGAATATTTTCCATACAAATTGTGATGCCGAAATTTTAAAAGATACCTACACAGTCATATGGGGTATCAAATGAAAGGTATCATTTTGTACATTTCAAAATATTTTTTGAAATTTTTGTAGGTTTCATACATTTGAAAATATTTCGAAAAAAGTCGAAAAAATACCCATTCCCCCCCCCCTATCTCCGAAGATTGCAGAGCGATCCATGTAAAATGTATGGAGCGTTTATAGACATTGATCTATATTTTACAGGAAAAATATAGAGAAGTTTGAAAAAAGAACACATTTTGAAAAATGGTCAAAAATGGGGGGAATAATTTTCAAAAGGGGGAGCTACCTCACCAAGTGGGGTATCAAATGAAAGGTATTGGTTTGTAAATTTCAAAACAGTTTTTCAAATTTCTGTAGGTTTCATACTTTTTGAAATATTTTGAAAAAAGTCGAAAAAATACCCATTCCCCCCCCCCCTATCTCCGAAGTTTGCCGAGCGATCCATTTAAAATGTATGAAGCGTTTGTAGATATGGATCTATATTTTACAGGAAAAATATAGAGAAGTCTGTAAAAAGAATACTTTTTGAAAAATGGTCAAAAAGGAATAATTTTCAAAAGGGGGGCTACCCCACCGAGTGGGGTATCAAATGAAAGGTATCGGTTCGGACATTTCAAAACAGTTTTTAAAATTTCTGTAACTTTCATACTTTTTGAAATATTTCGAAAAATGTCGAAAAATTTACCATTACCCACCTTAACCGAAGCATGCATAGAGATCCATCTGAAATGTAGGTTGGTACCTACTATTCTTAGGTATTCGTTAAACTGCGAAGTCTCTAACCGGTGCTTTTGGTACATATTTGTTGACAAACGTTCAAAACCCTCGGCGCGCGAGTTACACTCGCACTTGACGGATCTTGTTTTATGTGTATTCGTTGTTTTCTTCGTAAACAATGGACCGAACTTGAAAATTCTTTTGCTGTTGCATAGTGTAAAATTAAGGGATTAATTTTACTTAGTTATTAATTATTTAATCAAGTAGAGCACAGCAGCTAATACATGCTGCTCTCACAGAGCAGGGGGCCTACTCGGAAAAGGAAAATCGAAGTTTCGTTTTCGTTGTGCAAACCAAACTCTTATGTCGCTTGCATAAGATTAGCGTTTGCACGAAAACTAATCAAAAACTTCAATTATGTCTTTAAGAGTTCGGGCCCAGGCTTCTTTAACTTCACCTCAATCTGGGTTAAAGCCCCTACCCCACAGCCGCGATTTTGAAGCGCGTCTTGTGTCGCGCGATTCGTTGCGATATTTTGTTTGCAGTACATTTTGTAGTAAGACGCATACGATCTTACACACTGCCGCGGCTTTATCGACGCGATAGAAGTTGGACGACGCGTTTCCGCGTCCTGCGATTTAATTGTTCACGAAACATTTTGAATTCGGATGCATGCCATCTTACAGCTGCTTTGGCGGGCGGCGCGCGGCGTCTAGACATCATCGCGCTACAAAATGGTAACAAATCGTGCGACACAAGACGCGCATCAAAATCGCGGCTGTGGGGTGGAGGTTTAATTTGAGAAACGGTTACCTACTACTTATGATAAAGATTGTCACAAACCGACATTATAAACTACTTTTATCTACCTACTGCACGCGTTTCCATAAATATTCAGATCTAGGCAGTTTTAACAGCAAACAATGAATTGACTGAGGGTTGGTAACAATAGTATTGTAAACATGAGTAAATTGCCAATTAAGCCTCTTTGTGTGCATGTCTGACCCCAACAAGTTCAGCTGTTTTGAGATTCTAATTCTGGACTCAATAACAGCCACTTTTAATAAAAGTTAATTAATTAAATTATAAGTACTAATTAAATGATAGCTGTGTGGTGCTGGCTTAGAATTTCCACTACCCCAACTCTTCCCGCGGGTATCGTGAGAGGCGACTAAGGGATATCCACTGGGGGCCGGCAGCAGCGCCTCCTGCAGAATAATTATTATACCACCAACCCGCATGCTCAGCGTGGGGATTATGGGCATTACCCCCATGTGATAGAAGCCAAAAAGGCGCTTATCAGGGGGAGGCCTGCGTCCAGCAGTGGACCGATACAGGCTGTTGAGGTTGAGGAATTAAATGCTATAGAATAGTAAAACATGAGCTCATAATGCATATCATTAACCACCTTGTATACCATGTTTTATCAAATAAAAATATTCTATTCTACTAATATTATAAAGCCGCAAGTTTGTGAAATCTGAATTTTTGTTACCTAGGATCTCCAAAACTACTGAACAGATCAAGATGAAATTTGGTGTACGCTTAGAGCAAAGCCTAACTTAGATAATAGGCTACTCATTATACCGAAAATACGCGTGCGAAATATCTATCCCATGGGAACTGTTTTGTTGGATAAAAAGTAGATTTGATTCCAGGCTTTGAAAATTTAAAACTGAAAATTGATTGTTAATTTCAATAAAAATATGTTACTCTACATGCTAAACACTTGGTTGGACATCCTTTTAAGTATGTAAATATACTTGTGCCAGGATTTCCTGCTCTTCCATTCAAATACAATGGTTTCAACAAATAAACTGAATTAATTATTATTAATATTCATGATTAAGTATACAAATATCAAATATTCTAAATTAAGTCTGAAAGATTTTTTAAATGCAAATACAAGACATTTAAAATAACTAAGTGAACTTTTTAGGCTTAGACCTACATCTATGCAAAATTTGAGTCCGATCGGTTCAGTCGTTTTGGCATGAAGATAACAAACATTCACCATACATCCACTAAACACAATATTCACTAAACATCCAAACTTTCACATTTATATTAACAGTGTGATTGAATAGGTTTTGGGAATTCATTTATATTCCAAACTAGCTGCTGCCCGCGGCTTCGCCTGCGTAGTTCCCGTTCCCGTGGTAATTCCGGGATAAAACATAGCCTATGTCCGTCTCCTGGTTCTAAGCTGCCTCCCCACCAATTTTCAGCCAAATCGGTTCAGCCGTTCTTGAGTTATAAATGGTGTAACTAACACGACTTTCTTTTATATATATAGATTCTCGATATGATACAAAAGTTTATTCACAACTTTTATAGGATAAAATTATTCAATTAGCGACGCAACTTTTTGTTTTTCATGAATAATATGCTGTCAATTTGCGAAATGAATAAAATATGAATTTGTTTTACCTACGTTACCAGAAGTAATGTTTGTTGTTGTTCTTTTCGGAATTCCGGTATCGAGCTCGCCTTGATACTTAGCTTTACCAGATTAAAAAAAAAGTACCGCAACTGTTTTCACTTTTCATACCTTTTCACAGTTTTATCTCTTCGAAAGATAAAATCAGAATATTAGCAGTTTCCCTGCATAAATTTTACGCTACAAAAATACATAAAAGCGTCTGTCAAAAAATTGTCCAGTTAGATTTCTGAAGAACACATGTACATGCTTAAATTACGAATGTGTGTCTATAATTCTTTCAAAATCCGATCTTACCGACAACGGATGGATAAACGATACCCACAAGTATTTGCCTACCCATTATGCCAAATTCAATATTTATAGAATGTTCCACAATTGATGCGATTTTACCCAAACTGATAGCGTAGGCAAAGAGCTAAGATTGTGAAAATACATTATAAACATTAAACATAATAATTAATTTGATGAAGTAAATTATTACCTATAAATATTATCTGTGCTGGCATTTATAACACTTTAATAGGTAGCTGGGATTTGGGTTTCTTTGCTATTTCGTTCTTCCCTGCTCTGAAAAAGACAATAACTAACTAAACTAACTAACTAAAAACTAACTAAAACCAAAGTCCACGTTATATGCTAATTATTAGCATATAACGTGGACTTTGGTTTTAACAGTAAGTACTTTTGAAAAACCTATATTGAAAAATTCCAGGTTTATCGCTCAAAAAGGGAAAAATGGGTACAAACGTATTTATGGCTTGATGAATGATCCGGTTTACGTAAGAATACGCCTGTTTTCTCCCACAATATTAAATAGGGTAAAAGCTTGCGTGCAGGTTGGCAATACCATGGAGTAGAGCATTGCGTGAATTCAATACTTTATGAGTGTCAAGGTATTGAGGGATCGTGGGCTTTTCAAATTCTGTTGGGATAGATAGATATCGATTTGTTAAAGCGATTGGTGCTATGGAGTTTGGTATTGCATTTTACTAAGGGACATAGAAAGGTACCTACCGCTACCTAACCTACCTAGAAGTTGTCTATTTCGATTCGTGTAGGTACAAAAAACATACTTACCTGGGTTTCCGTTAGACTTCGAAATAGGGACAGATGAGGGCATAGTAAAGTTAGTAAGATTCTTGGTTTAAGAAAGTGTTTTAAAGTTTTATCTGAGTCATAAAATTTTAAAGTCCTTTGGAATCCATAGAATTAGCACCACCCTAAATCTTCCCGCAAGTGTCATAAGAGGCGACTGAGGGATATCCACTGGGGTCGGGCAGCAGCGCCCCCTGCAGAACAATTCTACCACCGCTCTGCAATCCTCAACTCGCATGTCCAGCGGTGGGATTATGGGCACTACACCCATGAGATAAAAGCCAATAAGACGCTTATCAGGGGGAAGCCTGCGTCCAGCGGGGGACCAGGCTGTTGAGGTTGGTACCATCAACAGAAAGCTCTAATTAGGTAAGTACCTATACTTTTGAGCTAAATAAATGCTGTATGAAAATTTTCAATAAAATGTGTTTATTTACTTCTAAAGCACTCCTTTACCTTTACATTTAACGGAAAATGTTTTAGGCCCATTTCGTTTTCACTATCTCAAGATAGCGAAAGTGTTTCGAAGAAAAACTTGTTGAGCCCCGTAACTTGTGTGTGGGCACGAATTCGGGAGCAAATGTTTAACGTCCATTACCACTTGATCCAGGGAAGGGGGATTAACCGCTCATTGCGGGCTTTTTTGGATCCTTTTAGATATTCAATAACAGGGGATTTGAGGGAACTGTTGTAGAGAGGTGGTACTTAGTTGGGTATAGAAGTGGCGCTTTGTCTTAGAAGACAAAAAGGATTTATTTCGAATGGAAATTATAATTATGTAATTTTAGATTTTTTTAGTTATGTTTTTGTAGGCCATTTGCTATGAACCCACGCTAAAAAAACTACGAAACTACGTTTTAGAGTCTCTTGACATGAAGAGTTTTTATTACTAAAATCTAGATTATGTCGATCGAGTCCAAAACGACAGTTGATTCAAAGTTTGTTTTAACTAAAAATCATAGTAAATGGCTTACAACGTGTGCTAAACTTCAAATCCGCCATTTTAATTTCTTGTAGAACCTAGAATAGTAAAACACGATGTTTATCAATCGCGTACTACCTCATTTATTCCACCGGCATTATTTTGATGTCATGCATCGATGGATCAAACCCGTCACGAGAAAACACCCTCCCATCGTCGAGCAAAAAGATTAGGGCGCTAAAAGTTTTCACTATTGAATCAAATATTCATGCAAATTGCACAATTTGATGTGGGGAAGGAAAATCAAGCCGCAAATTTTTGTTTGCGGAAATTCAGACCCCAGACTTCATAGACAAAGCAACATAAAAACTTTTTTAATATCGAAAGAGTTGAACTAGCCTCCTGTTTATTTGAATTTCGAACGGAATACTTGTTCAAACTTTGCAGCTTGGGCGGGAAGTGAAAAATATTGGATGAAATTATAATTTTACGATGCCCTGATCAAATAGGACTTTATTATTAGGACGGTTTATGAACTTTAGAATGGATGGATTATGTTATTACGCAAATCCCATACAAAAATGAGATCTCGCTCACAATGATGTCTCGATACGGTTCTTCAAAGCGAACTGGGCTCTGTAGTGCTATTTCAATTCTATTTGCAAACTTGCACTTTTCTCCCAATACTCTAAAAGCTACAGTTTTAGTTTTAATTTCGTTTCTGTCTAAAGGTATGACCAACGTTTGAACCGATTCAATAGTTTCCACGATATTAACTAAAAGTTGTAAGTTATGTTTCTTGACGGTTGCATTGAACTGCAGAAGCACCGCATACTGCGGTTGTCAAGCAGTCAGTGCTGTAACCATAACCCATGCTGAGGGGCTGCTAAGATCTTGTTGACGGCGTAAAAGATCGCTGGTTCTAATTCAGTTGGTTCTACTTTGTTGCAAACCTGCCTTATTTTTCAGGCTGTCTGTTACTACTTTTAAGGTGAATGAGATACATTCACCTTAAAAGTGAAATCTATGCAATTGTTACAATACAATATTACCTATCTATAATGCACATCAAGAAAATACAGAACGAAACAAATACAAAATTATAACGTTGTGTGAACTTGTGTCCAACGATGGCGGGCATGGGCGGCCTTATCGCTAAGAACGATCTCTTCTAGGCAAACTTTGACGACCTCTGTGGCGCAGCGGGCGAAGGTCCGCCTGCGACGCAGGAGGTTGCGGGTTCGTTTCCCGCCTTGGGACAAATGTTTATACGATCTGCAGATATTTGTTCGGGATGTTTTCTATGTATAATAAAAAATATCTATGTATGTAGTGTATTGTATTAAGTATATCAGTTATCTAGTACCCATAACACATGCTCTGCTTAGCTTGGGGCTAGGTAATGCTGTGTGATTTGTCCAGCAATATTTATTTATTTACTAGCTGTACCCGCGACTTCGTTCGCGATTGACATACCTGGCGACTGGTTCACATTTACCACAGTTTCTCTCATGTTATGAAACGCCGCGCTGTGCAAAAAAACTTCGATGCCCAGAATTGGACCTGTTACACTTCTAACATAAGTATCTTTATTTAGGTACCTAGTTAAATTGTGTATAAATCGTGTAGAGTCTACGGGGGATAGTATGTTGTCATCTTCAATCCCATTCTGTATCCACACGACTCTTAGCGACGACTCGGCCAGCGTCAGTGTTTAGAAGTGTCATAGGTACCTACTCGTTTCACTTCTTACTCATGGTTTCGTTCAGCTGGGGCCCTATTCTACTAAACTAATCGCTTCACTATGACAGGGGTATCGTCAAAGAATGACACGTTTTGGTATTCTACCTTAGATGAAAGAAATTATGATGAATGCAGATGGAGAGACGCGCGTCAAAGTATCAAGTTTGAAACTATTAATTTATCTCGCACGCACTATCTGGAGTTTTATTAATCTATAAGGATTCTATGTGATGATTCTGCGACGATTCCATTGTCATAGTGAAGCCATTTTATTACAGAATTGGGCTCCTGATCCATTTGACTGGACCACCGTAATTTTTTTTTCGTTAGTAGGTAGGCTCAGTTGGTTGTTTACGACAGAATTTTTTTTTTTTCTGTGATCTAGTTAGTTTAATTGGACCACTTACTCCAACCAAACTTTGGTGGTACAGTTAACTGTACCCTGTACCAGCTAAACCACCAAATATCATGTCCATGAATATCGCATGGACCATCTGCACATTTTACCTACTTTGCCTTAAATAGGCATTGACGCACTCATTAGTTAGGTTCCTACCTACTTAGGTAAGAACTTTACTAATGAGTGCGTCTTGGAAAAATATGTAGATAGGAACTTCATCAATCTACAGATTATTTCTTCAGTCTATTAATTTTCTACTTGACTGTCTACTGATTTAGTCAAATTCGATCTTGCAACACTGTTACTAACAAAAAGAATGCATGAAATCGGACGACGCGTTAATGAATTCTTAATAAGAACACATTTTGACTTTTATCCCCTCTCCCAAGAGAACCGTGCCTACTGATATCCCAGATAAAATGCATCCTATGTTCCCTCGTAGTATGAGCTCAAATCATGCCAAGTTTCTTTTGAATTCATTCAGTAGCATATTTTTACTTTCATCCACCCTCCCAAGGGAACAGCACTGATTCCGGGATAAATCGTATTGCTCATTTGAATACATTCTGTACTTTCGGCGTGATGCGCGACCCTTGAATTTAACTTGTATCCCCCTCCACGGGGAACCTTACTGAATTCCGGTATAAAATGTATCTTTCCCCGTAGTATGAACTCAAATCATGCCGACTTGCATTCGAATTCATCAAGAAGTTCCGTCGTGATGCGCGGTTAAAGAATTTTACTTTCATCCTCTCTCCCAGGGGAACCTTACTGAATTCCGGGATAAAATGTATCCCATGTCCTTTCTTGTATTATGAACTAAAATCGTACTAATTCAGTCCCAACTCATTCAGCAGTTTCGGCGTGATGCACGGTGAAAGAATTTTTACTTTCATCCCTTCTCCCAGGGGAACCTTATTTCGGGATAAAATGTATCTCTTTCCTCGTAGTATGAACTCAAATTATGCCGAGTTCTATTCGAATTCATTCAGTAGTTCCGTCGTGATGCGCAGTTAAAGAATTTTACTTTCATCCCCTCTCCCAGGGGAACCTGACTGAATTCCGGGATCAAATGTATCCCATGTCCTTCCTTGTAGTATGAAATCAAATCATGCAAGGTTTCATTCCAATTCATTCAGCAGTTTCGGCGTCATGCGCGGTGAAGAAATTTTACTTTCATCCCCTCTCCCAGGGGAACCTGACTGAATTCCGGGATAAAAAGTATCCTATGTCCTTCCTCGTAGTATGACCAAAAAACATTCCGAGTTTCATTTCGATACCTTCAGTAGTTTCGACGTGATGCGCGTTTAAGAAACAGACAGACAGACAGACAGACAGACATGAATGAAAAAAATTACAGTTTTGGCTTCAGTATCGTTAATAGAATGCCCTCCAAAAAATTTTTTCAAAATATCTTCAATGTACAGAATTGGACCTGTTACAGTTTTATTATAAGTATAGATTATTTGGATGGACACGAAGCATTTGTACAATAAATAAGTCGGTAGAGGCTAAAATTAGGCATGCAAGTACCTACTTAATATTACCTGCCTAAGGTTAAATTGTAATTTGGCTTCGGATTAAATTATTTTGAAGAGATTATTAAGTTTAAAACGAAAACTCAAATATTTTAAGATTACACAACTTAGGCTTATCCTGATAAACTCAGGCCAGAGCTTTGTAAAACAGAATTATTTCATCTAAGAAAGTAAGTAAATATTTAATATCTAGGTACCGACGTAACTAACACCTTTTCAATTTACAAGATCGTTCTCAAGATTAAAAAGCAATCTCCTCCCAGCTTGAAGTTACACTATAATTTTCCGAGAACACTGTTACTTAACTAAATTAAGGCATAAAATAATTAAACTAACTTTAAACCTAAAAGTTAGCAAACAAAGCGTCCGAGACAGTCCCCTTAGAATCTAATATATCATTTTCGCGAATTTATATAAGTTTAAGTTAACTTTCATAAGTTTGAAACTGTGAAACTCTGCTGCGTGAAGCTGGACGTTATTTAAGATAACTTAAGATTTAGATAGGGTTAAGTAAGGCTAAGTCAAAGTTAAGTGCTAAGTTAAGGTCCAAAGAGTAGTGAATCGAATATTCTGTTGAGTTTTCTGAAGTTGGAAGTTTGATTTTATTATATATGTTACCGGCAATCTGTATACCTAATCCAGTAATCTATGCAATACCTAGGTAACGTATAGAATCCCCAAAGCGTGTAGGTAATGTATGTAATATTATTTGACGACAGTTTCAGTGGCGCAGCGGGCGAAGGTCCGCCTGCGACGCAGGAGGTTGCGGGTTCGATTCCCTCGTACAAATATTTGTACGATCTGCAGATATTTTGTTCAGGGTGTTCTGCATGTTTTCTATGTATAATAAATAAATGAATAAATAAATAAATAAATAAATAAATAATGCTGGACAATTCACACAGCATTATCTAGCCCCAAGCTAAACAGAGCTTGTGTTATGGGTACTAGATAACTGATATACTTAATACAATATACTACGTAGATAGATATTTTTATTATACATAGAAAACACCCAGACCAACGGAACAAATTTCTGCAGATCGTACACAAATTTGTTCCGAGGCGGGAATCGAATAAAAAAATCGAATAAAAAAATATCTATCTATGTAGTGTATTGTTTTAAGTATATCAGTTATCTAGTACCCATAACACAAGCTCTACTTAGCTTGAGGCTAGATAATGCTGTGTGGATTGTCCAGCATTATTATTATTATTATTATTTATTATACTTTGCCTAGGTATTCTATACAATACCGAATGTGCAGCCGGTAATGTACTCTGAAATTTACGGGGACAACTCAAGGACTTGTCATTTGAAATCGGGCGCCACGCCCCCCATGAGCTCCCCGCAAGCAGCACATACCCCGCGGTAATTTTACGCGGTTTGCAATAGTGCCGTCGTCGGTCGGTCGGGCCGCGCCGCCGTAACTAGCGCGCTTCTCAGTCGTGCGTTGCCGCGCTGGGACAAGACGTCATGGAGTCGCATTACCTTTATTTATTTATTTATATCCATTTGAATATTTTACAATATAATTATAGGCAAGCTTTTTTTGGCGGTAGTATATCGATAAAAAAACATAATTTGACGGCACGGATACTACCTGCAACTTCGTTAGCGTGGTAGGTAGGTAGGTTAGGTTACCTAACTAAAAGTAGGGTAATAAGCAGTGATAGGAATAGGTAGGGCTTATTTACCTAAACTTCGAGGAACAGTGAAAAGAATCGGAGACTTCCTTCCGAAAATATTTTTTCCGAAATTCCGGACATTACTCAGGTACATTAAAAAATAATTTTATTCGAATAAGTAACTGGTCTATGTTTAGGTACCTAAAGTTTGCGACTAGACATAACATAACTTATCATTTTAAAAACGAAAGGTATTTGGCTTTTATCTTTACAAAGATCACGATAAGTTCAAAAGTTTATTTCAAAATGTGTTATTTATATATTTAATATTATTAAAATAATGGGCGAATCACATGTTCAGTAACACACTTAAACTAAAAATCTTTAAAAACGTTGTCTTGCGCGAGCGAGAAAGCAGATAGTTTCCATAAAACGCGTACAACCTCTAAGTACATGTTTACGGTATAGGAGCTGCCCATTTCGCTATCTATTCTTGGAAATTAAAAAAAAAACTCGCCAGTGGTCGCATGCCTGTGCACTATGGGGAGATTGGACCACTGCTGAGGTTACTTTCACTACAGTACCTCGGTCTATTGAGTGCGCAAAATCAAAGTCAAAGCTCTTTATTTCCATAAGTACAATAAAAGTACACTTAGAAAAGGTCAAATTACAAAATTAACCACTGTTAAGGATATAAAGTGATATTTTTTATTTCTGTCGCTTCGGTATGTAGACTAAAGTAAAAAAGCGACAAAGTAACCTTTAGCCTGTTATTTGTTATTTTTCGAGTTAGAGAAAAACCCGTCCCAAGCCTTTGTATCTTCTAGCTGGATAATCTGAAGAGATCGCTCTTAGCGATAAGGCCGCCCTTTATACTTCATTTTTTCTAAGCATTTTCTTTGTATTGTTTCCTGTATTTGTGTGGTATAATAAAGTGTTTTCTATCTATCTATCTATCTGATATTTTATAGCAACAACAAGGTTTTGACAATGTTTTTCAATTTATTTACGGATAGTTTTTGCAACTCCCTAGGAGTTTAGCTGTAGAAGCGTATACATTGCCCTTTAAAAGATTCATTAATTTTGTGTAGCCTAGTTGTGGACACAGCTAGTTTACGTTTATTTCTGGTATCAAAATTATGTTTATCGCTATTTTTAGGGAACTGTTTTATATTTCTATGAGTGTATAACAAGTTTTCATAAATAAAATTGACATGGTACTGTCATTATGTTTATTTCTTTGAATTTATCACGTATCTCGTCTCTGGATCCCATATTATACATTGGACGAACAGAGAGCTGTTCGTCAGAAGAGAGCTTCTGCAGCACAAATACGGTGTTAATATCTGCAGCGTTTACCACAGCAATATACCATAAAAGATAATACTATGGAAGTAGCTGAAATAAATAATTCTAGATGTATCTACGTCTGTAAGATGACGATTTTTTTTTACTGCGTACGCTGCTGAACTAAGTCTCTTCGATAGCTTATTAACTACTTATTCGAATAACATTATTAATAATACAATTAATTAAACAATAAAAATACAAAAAAATAAATAACGACGGATTGAGTCTCCAAAATGTTTGTTACTCTATGGTATGGAGTGGTTCACGGGGTGGTGACAAAAAAGGTAGAGGAGAATTTTAAAAATTTTCAGAGCCCACTCCGCTCGAAGTTATTTATTTTAACCTAAACCTGTATAGGCTTAGGTCACTGACTGCGTGAAGTGCAGTTTCTGCCCATCATCACGAACACGTTCGTGAAGACGCCAGGTTCAAATTCTTAATTTTTTTAAATCACTTCTACTAAAATATACGATTGTCCGGAACCCATGAAGTAGTAAGTTTATTTTCAAATAAAGCCTCTTAAAAGAAGAGTTATTGAATGGCGGGGGGTACCAATACCCCTGTATAAAATAAATAACTGTGAGTGGAGTGGGCTCTGAAAATTTCGGAGTTTTTGGCGGCTGCAGCTAAAAAATTGTTGAGAAACTAATACAAAATAAATATCGGCGCTTGTAATAAACCGCAGATTATTTTGTAATTGGTGTAGCAGTGGCATTCTTGGCAATGACAAGGTAGCTAAGATAGAACCAATTTATGTTTTTTTAAAGACTAACAACAACATAGGAAGATCACATACAATATAGAATGAACGGAGAGCGGAGCGAGCGAGCGAACTGATATGGGCCTACGTCAAAGGTCACGCAGCCAGAAATAATACTAAACCTCCTTTGACGGCAAATAAAAAGCTCACATTACTGCACAATGCCTGCGAAAATGTCACGCCAGAGGACTGGAAAAATGTGGTTGATAAGTGCAAAAAAATCATAGATGAAGATTTGGAGAGCGATATTCGATTTGACAATTTGTCAAGATCAAAGCTTGATCAAGAGCTTTTTGATATCGTATTTTCAGAAAGCGCGGGGTTAGATTTCATGTTTTATTAAATGACTACAAAAATAATCAAGCTTTTTTATTTGTATTGAAACAATAAAAATCGAAAAAGTCGAAAAAACCGAAAAAACTATTTTAAAAATAAAATCGAACAAAACCGGATTTGGGTATTCTTCCGATTTTGCATGCCCTAAATGGGTGGAAGGATTCGGTGGTGATATTATATTAGATTATATTCGGAGATAAACGGCTTTGATTTTTGAGCTGTGTTGTGCCGGCTTAGAATTTGCACCACCCCAACTCTTCCCTCGGGTGTCGTAAGAGGCGACTAAGGGATATCCAACGGGGGTGGGCAGCAGCACCCCCTGCAAAACAATCTACCACCAAACTGCGATCCCCAACCCGCATGCCCAGCGTGGGGATTATGGGCATTACCCCCCTGAGATAAAAGCCAATAAGGCGCTTATCAGGGGGAGGCCTGCGTCCCGTAGTGGACCTATACAGGCTGTTGAGGTTGAGTATTTATGATTGCGTTGAGTTAAAAGTTTTTAAAGTAAAACAAGTAAATCGTTATATCTCAAAAACGGCGCCTCTTAGGAAAAAAAGTATTAAGACATTTTTTATAGATAATTATCTGATCTACAATTTTTGACCGCGATAATTTTATGATAAAACTTACCGTTTTGCTGAAAATCGCGAAACACCCGTTTTTGTGATCTTTGACCCCGAGTAATATTTTTTTCAGGTGTCGGATCGATGATTACTTTTCACAATTCATTTATAATGGGCTTTTGAATAATCCTACCAATTTTCAGCTGGGTGCGAATTATTGTAACCTCACCCCTAATTTTTGGTCTAATTTGACTGGACTAAGACGACTCCATGGTTTTCTATGTTCGGACAATTAGTAAGTAGTATAGTTTAGGTTTTTATTTTCTAAGAACAATAAACAAAATAAACTTTATAATTATTATAATACTATGTACTTATATCTTATAGATAGGTAGGCAGAGGCAGTACCTAGGCAAAATATTTGACGTTTCTTCACGATGTTTTCAAGGTGTTGCTTATGATTTTACTCGCAAGATAATATTGATTCACGGCTATCGATACACTAGGTAGGTACCTATCTAGTGCTAGGGAAAAAATATTTAACGTTTACTTCTACTACTACCTTCCATTTCCTTACATTTTTCAACATACAGACCTTTCATCTTTATTTTTGAAACTTTAATCATCTTTCTTCCCATTTTTAATAATTTATAAGATTTTTTTTACTCTGAAGATAATATTGATGATGTGTCAATCGAGAGCAACTTGTGCGCGGGAGGCGAGCTCGATTGGCACACGTCCGACGCTGACAATGGTCAAAAGCGGACTGAAGGGGGCCGCCTGCATACAAACAGAGGCGAGAACTAGCTTGAAACGAAAAGGCGTAAACGCCAAAACAGTAATTCTCGTTTAAAATAAAAACTATTGGTAATTATGAAAAATCCTACCACCATTTTGAAGAGGGTGTATAAACTTATTTGTACAGAAAATTTAGAGGCATAAATCGGTTCCGTTTGCCTGTAAAGTTAAAAACCATGTTTTTATAGACCAGTTTTCGGGATTTTTTTTTCTGCTATGAAAGTTAACCAATCGTGAAAACCTACTACCAATTTAAAGTAAAAAACATGAAAAATTCAAAACATAAAAAATAAATTCCGAATCTCTTATAATTGCTGAAAAAAGTTGAAATCCCTGACGCCAATATCTTCAATGCGTCGTCTTAACTACGAACCTTATTTCTGTTGGAAGAATCACTCAGCCTGAAGATGTCTCTCGTTATGGGACGAAACGTTGGTGTTCTACCAACACAAATATGGTTCCTTGTTAAACCGCTTACATCCGTAATGTATAAAAGTTCAACGTTATGCTTTGGCAAGTATCTATCGCATGAAACTGTGCCGAAATATTAGAAAGCTCAAAACCCAAATCATGGTAAATAGATTGATAAATAGATAATACTTTATTGTACCACACAAAGATAGAAAACAATACAGAAATAAATGCTAAGACTTGACGAAGTACGAAGTTGGAATTCAGTATGTAAGTAGGTGTTTTATGACTAACAGGGATTCTCGTGAAATGGTTTCATCTCAGGAAATACCACGTTTTATTCTGCTGGCAAACTATAGCTTAGTGATGATGATGCTTTGTGGATTCAAATTAAATCAAAAACTCTTTATTTCCATAAATACAATAAATTTTGGTATACACCTAGAAATGATCAAATTGTAAATTAAACACTGACTCGGAAACTAAGTGATAAATTTCGTTTTCTGTCACTTCGGTATGTAAACTAGTGAAGAAGCGACGAAGAAACCTTTAGCCTGTTAATTGTTATTTTTCGAGCTGGAGCCAAACCTGTCCCAAGCTTTTCTTTTCTATCCTCTAGCAAGATAATGATATCCTATGGAAAGTCTTTTTGCATAGCAAGGTTTTGAAAATTTGTAAAAACTGTCGAGCATTAGGTAGGTATTTATTTATTTAGTTAGAGGGTAAACAGGTCGTCACATAAAACTTCCTTTTTACTATGGGCTATAGTGTACCTAATCTATATTACATCTCGAGATATATATTAATATCGACCAGCGTACTTTCATATAAAACCGCTTACACTATCATCTTACATCATCATCTATACTTACATTATATTATGTATTTATCCAATAGTGAGGGCATCCTAGAGTGCCACTTCTAGAGTGTGAACTTTGCACTAAAAAAATATAGTTCAACTAAAACGCATTTTATCTTAGTTGGCGTCAAAATACTTGGAATGATAAATATCTCATTCAATACAAACAAGAATGCATGGTAGCTGCAACCTATCGAATTTGTTTAAAACAAAAAATAGGCACATCATTGACATATCAATGCTCTAAGTCGAAATAAATATTCACTTTGTCATAATAAACATTTATTTGCACGGGGTTAGCAAACAACTTTGTTGCATTTAATCTCTGAATTCAATTAAATAACTACACTTTATAAGGCCAATTCATTACTTGGTAGAAGGAGCTATTACGATTTAACTAAGTTCACATAGTCACAGAAGACAAGATCTTATCAGGCTCATATGGATTCATGATGCGGATCACATTAGACAAGATCTTAATCATGGTAAACAATTTTCTTTTTCAGTGTGCGATGAATTGATTTGTTATAACTGATTGTTATCCTCTTTTTAAGACACCGTTACATAAGATTACATAAAAGCATCACTATAGGCACCTGGCTCTATAGGCCAGGCTCTTTGTATGACGAGACACTTCTCTTCTCGCATGGAATAATAATATACTCTTGGATCATGCACTCTCGTAAGGCCTGATCAGGCATTTTCCACCGTTATTTTCCGCGCATGCTACTGCGAGGAGTTTCGTCTATTAATTCTCAGGTGTCAGAGGTAGTTGTTCATATGATTAAATATAACGTAGAAGTTACATAAGGAAGTATCTTATTGAAAATAGGATAGATATAGATAATTATGATATCACAATGCAGAATTAAAATCAGAAATATATTTCTTGTTAACTGTTGTACTAAAAAGATCTTAGGTATAAAATAGGGTACTACATCAGCTTATCTGTAGACATACAATAAGTTTTAAATAGATACCTTTATAGCTAAATTTATTTTATGAATTTAAAAGTAGGATACATATCAGCGGAGAAACATCATTTTTTAAAGAATTCTTTGAGCGAATAGAAAGCGTTTTATTCTGACCATTTATACTAAAATAAATCTCTAGCTCTATCTACCTACTCCCTACTCTTGTTCTATACTCGGGAATACTTTAAACCTATCTTCTCTTACGTAAAATGGTTTATTCTCTCAGTGTCCGAGGTAGAAATCTCTTAGCCCAGATTTAATAAGCTCATAAAACTGGCTTACCGGGCTATTTCCACGTTAATTTAATTCAAAACTCGCTGTTCCACATTCAAGTTGTTTATCCGTCGGACGTCCGGTGACCGCGAGGTGGGTTACCACCCGGAACGTTACTAATAAATTAAAAATGTGGATCCGTTGCTGTCAAATAAGTTTTATCTGCGACTGTACCGTTGGTAGACAGTGGGGTACTTATATAATATTTTGTTTACCGTTGCTTTTAGATTGTGTGTGTTCCTCAAGATCTAATTTTGAATGTTTGTATTTATTCCATCGTAGATAATCTTGATGTTACACGTGATTTCGTTATTTTCTATATTTAAGTACTATTATAACAATAACACATATAGGTACTTCGTTCTAAGAAACACCATAAGGTACAAAGGTAAAAAAAGTAATAAGGTAGGCTTGCCGGCCATGTATAGGAGGAAGAAGGGACGTCAGTCGGGCCGCGGAGGTTTTAAATGATCCCGTAGTTTGGCGAAAATGGCGAGAGAGGGACACCGGAGAGGTTTAGTGGGAATTACGCCCTTCTCAGGGCGTCGAGTCCCACATAATTCTGGTCCCCTCCAGATCAGTTTGTTCCTAAATGAATCTCGTCGCCAAATATAAAAAAACAAGATCCGTCAAGTGCGAGTGTAGAGGGTTTCGAACGTTTGTCAACAAATAGGTATGTACCAAAAGTGCCGGTTAGAGACTTCGCAATTTAACGAATGCTGGGGTATTGTTTGGCCTTTTTTCAAAATATTTCAAAAAGTATGGAACCTACAGAAATTTTAAAAACTGTTTTGAAATGTCCGAACGGATACCTTTTATCTCGGTGGGGTAGTTTTGAAAATATTCCCCCGTTTTTGACCATTTTTCAAAAAGTGTTATTTTTTACAGATATCTCTATATTTTTCCTGTAAAAAATAGATTCATATCTACAAACGCTCCATACATTTTAAATGGATAGCTCTGCAAACTTCAGAGATAGGGGGGGGGATGGGTATTTTTTCGACTTTTTTCAAAATATTTCAAAAAGTATGAAACCTATAGAAATTTGAAAAACTGTTTTGAAATGTCCAAACCGATTTCTTTTATTCGGTAGCCTCCCCTTTTGTAAATTATTCCCCCCCTTTTGACCATTTTTCAAAAAATATTCTTTTTACAAACTTCTCTATATTTTCCTGTAAAATATAGATCCATATCTACAAACGCTCCAAATTATTTTAAATGTACAAACTGATACCTTTCATTTGATACCCCACATGACTCTGTAGGTATCTTTTAAAATTTCGGCATCACAATTTGTATGGAATATATTCATTTTAATTTTTCATTTATTTTTCTTTATCTGTACAGGCGCACGAAATGTAGGTATTATTATTTTAAATTTCAAGTTGATAGCTTTAGTAGTTGCTGAGTTATTAAGGAGGGAAAAAAGAACAGACAAAGCGAGAACAGACAAAGAGAACAGACGAAGAACAGACAAAGAGAGTTTCGAAACCGATCTTCGATCTCGAAACCCTAAAAAGATTGATGTACCCTCGTATTCCATGCTTGATCAGAATTAATTGAACCATTCGAAATGAGAACAAAAAGCGGTCAAACATTTAATTTACTTTGACAAGGTTCTATTTCATTTTGAAAACGCGCGAATTGTCGTTACCTACAGCTTCCGTGAATTATTGCTTTTAGTTTCGCGCGCGAGAATCATATTTAGTCACAAACTTGGTATACTTACTACGTATTGCATTTAGCCATCGATGTAAGTAAAATTCGTGAAAGCAAATCAGTTCAAACACAAATCTCAAGTAATACATTACTTTAATTATAATCAGTTGACCTTAGAACTTTGCCTTTTTCCCTATTTTTCTAAGTTTTACATTTCTAATTCTTCTGATATAATAATTCCCAATAACCTCCCATTATTAATTCTTCAACTTCTTTTTCGAGAGTCGCCCTGTCCCTATAAGTGAAATTGACATTTTGGATCGGCTGAATCTATTTTGCAGGCAAATATAATTATAAACTCAACAAGGATGAGAGTAATTTTGTGATGCTAATAGTCGGCTATCCTAAGTACGGAATGTCCTCAGTCCGATCCGGAATGTCCTCAGTCCGATCCGGCCATTAGATATTTATGTTGTATGTCCTCATTACAATTATACAATTTCTTACTCCTACTCAACGAATACAAAACAATACCGTATGGTTGAAATATAACTAAAGTAGATAATTATCTTTAGCGACACAAGTTATTACTAATAGGCCGAAAGAATATTATGCATATCTTCATCATCGTGCGAGTAACGCAATGGCAGTGGGTAACGCAATGGCAATGGAGAGCTCAGCAGGCGTTCAGAGACTTCAAAATGATACAGGGTCTGCGTGAAAGAAAACAAGAAAACGTTAGTAGAGTTGTAAATAATAATAACAATATATAACATATTTTTATATATATATATGATATATTAAAGATAGTATACAAGTGAAATAATTATTTGATGTATTATTATAATTTGAAATTATTTGAAGAATCCAAATTGTAATTTCTCATTATTGAGATAATTCTTTTCGGAGTGATTAAATAGCAAAATTATAAACTGTAAATGTTACCACCATTTGAGTCCTCGTAATCGGGCAAACTCATTATTGTGTTTTGAGTCCTCGTAATCGGGCAAACTCACAAACAGGTATTTGAGTCCTCGTAATCGGGCAAACTCACAAACAGGTATTTGAGTCCTCGTAATCGGGCAAACTCATTTATTGTGTTTTGAGTCCTCGTAATCGGGCAAACTCACAAACAGGTATTTGAGTCCTCGTAATCGGGCAAACTCATTATTTTGTTTTGAGTCCTCGTAATCGGGCAAACTCACAAACAGGTATTTGAGTCCTCGTAATCGGGCAAACTCATTTATGCGTATTTGAGTCCTCGTAATCGGGCAAACTCACAATACTTGAATCTGTAAATATGATAAAAATATTATATATAGACCCACATTTCCTTATTTCAAGTTATTCAAGGTGGCCTTAGATTTTGCTCTATTTATAACTATTAAATGCATCTGTTCTCTTTCCCTCTGCAACAAATTGTGGGAATAGGATCTATTCATACGAATACATAAGATATCAGTGTCTCTGTATTTTGAGAGTGGAATATATTCGTATTCAGTGAACTTTACTTATTATTATATTTTAATGCGGTAAAATTGTCAATAATTGATATCACATTGTGCTCATAATGATAATCGCATGTATATCAACACTGTATACTCCAATATAATGAAATTTGATGTATATGTAAGCTCACTTAAGCAATTTTTTATTGGAGCTAGTTCTTTACAAATACTAAAGAAATATAATAATATTTTAATAGTGTATTTGGGATCAGATATTATCATTTCGTTCGGTCATCCCCCAATGAAATACCATTATCATTTTAACGTTCGTTTTTCAAATTATAGGTTTTCTCTTTTTTTTTTTGTACTTCGAAGTAGTCTGTTTTTTTTTATTCGCTATTTCGATATTTTGTTTTGAGAATTGATGTGACTTTGCAAGGTTCTTTAATACAGCTTCTTACTTTACCATCACAAGGACAGTGTTGTGGTTAGAGATCATAATAGGATCCCCAGTGTTAAAGATTGGTTGTGTGTAGTTATTTTTATTTTATTATTTAATTCAAATTAATTATTGTAGGTGGTCGTTTGTGTGATCGTTCACTTATTGAATAAAATAATTGTAATTGGTATCGTCGTGCAAGACCCTTTTATTAAGAGCTTGGCTATAATTATTGCTGTTATATTTATTATTTCAAATCAGCATACATCCGCCACACTGTACAAGTTAGTACTCGAGATCGGGTTTTTATTAGTAGCATCTTCATGTATTTGATAACCATGTCGATAATGTAATGTAGTTCTACTACTTTTCACGTCGATGAGTAGATGATTCAACTTAGCTGTATGTGTAGGTACTGACTGTAATTTATGATGTTGAAGCATGGATAAATTCGGTAACCAGTCGCTACTACACTACACATAGCATACTCAAAATGCAATATCTATGGTTCTAGCTAGTCTGACGGTCTGACATCTGAGCAGGAGATCGACAGACACCATTTTGATTTGTCGCTACCGACATCTTTATTTAAATCTTTGCTTTTATTTAAATCTAAAGTAACTAGGCACCAATATTGTTATTGTTCTTTGTAAATTATAATAAACCTCTTAAAGGTGCAAGTGTACTGATTTTTTTTTTTGTAGGCTATAATAATCGTTTGCAAATCCCTTAATGAATGGTGTGGTGCAAATTTTGTAATTTATCTCACGTTCTTATTGTGACTTCGACGGCATCGTGAACATTTAATGCTTTTGCTTCTTGTGCTGCCGTGAGAGCTCACCATACTTTGAAGACAACAGGTGACGACAATACTATTTGCAACTCTGGACTAACATGGAGACAACTCTTGTGTTTTAGTTGTTTAAATGTATATTAAAGCATCTAGCAACTAGCACTAAACAATGTGATAAACATTGTTATATTTAAATACAAACTTCTTATGATTGCATATATAACATATTTTACGGCTTGCATTAATATTTTGACGCAGTTTATATTTATGGAATAGAAAATGTGTGAAAATCTATTATGTAGTAAGAACAGAACCACATTTTTTTTTTGCAAATAAATAAATGATTATGGAATTTAAATTATTATGTAGTGATCTGCATGTTACTTAACGTTGAATTGATAAAAACAATTTTTTCAATTCATTTACCTTATCCTTTATTTTCAGGTTTACTTTTATTAAATTAATTTTAAAATTTTAATTTAATGTAAAATTTAAACATCTAATGGTAGATCATAGTGTTATTAAATTTGAATTTGAAAATCTCTGTGATACCTGTATATCACAGGTTTATAAATTAACTAATTATATATTATTTTTATATATATAGTAATGCTTTAATGCGCTTTCCATGCTTCTAGCAAACTTCTTTACCCGCCTGACTTCTTAAGAGCTGTCTCTTTTGGACCTGGACTACCAGTACTCGATTCTCATAAGAACTGTCTTTATTTTTTTCGATCCAATCATAGCTCAGTTACCCCTGTGATTTATAAAACCAGGAAGTTATTAAAACCGGTAGATACTCAAAGCTGAGCCAATACTCAATAGAAAAACTGTATTCTTGTAGAGTAGCAACCACCATCTAGCAATTAGACCACATTGCAGTCTGTTTAAACTTAAACGTTTGCAGATAAAACAGTGATGTTCAAGCAGGTAATTAACTATCTATTATAAGCCATTATTTATTTATTTATTTGATTGGGCATATAATACGAATAAGTTAACCAATTACATTAGTTACATAAAATTAAAAATTAAATAAAATATTAAAATCATTGTTACACCTTTAAATTAGTCAAATAAATTAATAGAATGATCAGGTGATAACATTTAATAAATAGATTACGCAAGTCAAAATTACTTAGTCAAAGCACAAGTACATGCATATAATTAGATAGGTATCAAATTGAAAATAATAAAAACTAGGTACACCCATTAATGTTCTTATTATTTATTTTATTAGAAAAGTTTGTCTTATTTAGTCTAACTATCAAATTAATTCTTTTATACTAAATTAAGTACCCTCGGTAAGGAACCTTGGCGTGATTATTGACTCAAAAGGACTGTTCTCTGAACACAGAGATGCCACCATTAATAAACCATATAAAAGTCTTAGGTTTATCTAAAAGGTAAGCTGTCCATTCTCTGATGTAGCTTGTGTAAAAAATTCTAAACTAGTCCTATGTAAGGAAAATTTTAGAGTATTGCATCGTTACTTCGATTGCGTGCCACTTTATGAAACGGATAAGCATAGGATTCCACGTTTACGGGAACGGGACGGAGCACACGTTTTTGGAACGTTGTAAGCGTGAAAATCAGGTGTTAGCTTCTTTACACTAAAACTACACAACATTATGAACAGATCTTGTTTTCTCATAGGGATACTGAGATCTAGGACTAGCTTTAGTTCGATTCACATCTTAACTATAGATGTTACATAATTTTTGATGACAATCAAGGTACGGAGGATTGTAGGTAATATTTGTTTCAATTACTGATAATGTTAGGTACACACTTAGACTTAGTGAATTACGTGTGTGACTGTGACTTAGAATAATAATGTTTATCTATAACTTCATGCCAAATGTGTGGCAACACGCTGAAAATGACTACACTAGACAAACCTTCTATGTTTTAAACTTTTAAACTGTCGTATTAACAAAAATAGAATAAGTTTTTAATTAATAATTACAACACCAATGCAAGAAGCATGTGTTTACCATTTCTAAACAACTCTCGAAGACCGAAGAGTTATGGCAGACATTGTCTTTGGTATATGATTGTATATGCAACGGGTATATTAACTGTAAAAATTTGTCATCCAAATTGCTGCCTGAATACACTGCAGACCAGGACTGTATATGCAGCAACAAAACTTTATGCCTTCATGTCAACAATACTAAATATGCACATGGTGAATACTCACCTGACATTTGGTTTGGTAAAAGCTTTAACATTAGATAATGTTTCTTTTTTTTTTTACACTGAAACTTTTATGCCTGACATTTTCAATTATTATCAGATTTTTGTATAGCGCTACATAAATTATTTATCTTTTTAAGTATTTGTAACGAAAGATTTTTTTTTTTTTTTATTTATATTTTTACTATTATTTATAGAAGTTATTATGTAACTACCTATTTATAGTAGTATTTTACAAATGACAAGATTCTTGACAAATAACCAGTTGATTTAAATTAATATTCTTATTTTATTATTAGGCTACACCTATTTTATTTCTTTTTAATTTTTATTTCTGACACTAAAATTAATTCCGTATGTCAGTGTATTATTTTATCTGTTATTATTTTTTTTATGTTTTTCTGTCTATGTGTCATGTTTCATGTATAGATAGTGGTATTATAGTCCATGTAAATAGACAAAGTATGTTTACTTAAACAATAAAAAAATTTATTTACTTTACTTTTACGAACTAAGTATTAGTTTTTATTTATATAATTAATTTGTAGGTATATTATGCATAAGATTAAGTTTACTTTTGGACTAAAAATGTAGATTTTGCATTTTAGTCCATCTAAATTTCTAACCATAATGTGGTGTGAATTAGTAAGGGTAACTGGATGACCTAGGTACATATTGACAGATCGTTTTTTTTTTTTTCATTATAATAATGTAAATCCTTTTATTGGCTGTTGGTGATTTATAAGAAAAAATATATTTTTAAGAGCTGGTGTTTTGTTCATGAATAAATACCTCAATAAATAAATAAATCAAATATGTACATAATTATATTATGTATGTACAAATTCGTTTTTAACTTTTAGTGGTTTTAGTTAATCGTTGGGCAAAATATCATCTCTATTATGTTGAGGACCTTATCAGAGAGAAATAAATGCACATCTCTTTTAGAGAGTGCTCTAGTGTAGAAACAATTTAGTAGAGTTTAGCTGAACAGGTAGTACACTCGTACAACCTGTGTGTAGTGAACTATCTCTATACTTGTATGATTTTTATTTTGTTTGTATACTTGATGTAGCAAGTATAAATATAAACAATGTAAAGTATCAAAATATCAGTAATCTGTATATTTTAATGGTGCATAATGTTTGCAGAAATAAAACCGAGTATTTTTTTAAAAAATAATTATTACCATGTTTTATGTCTGCATATTAAATGTGCTTGATTAGGATCTAATATAACGCTTCATTATAATAATAATAATAATAATAAAACTTTATTTAATTTTGAGTGGTTTTTACAAAGTAGGAGTTTTACCTATCTTATAATTACTATGGTAAAACTATGAAGCTACTTGAGACTAATGAAAGGGTACTAATTTATACAAACAAAGTAAATAAGGAGATGAAAGAGTTGTAGAGTAACTACGTACATAGTGCTCTACTATGTGTGTTTTAAATAACAAGTAAGATTTGCCTACTTCAAATTAAAACCTATGTGTAGTGATACATTAACTCCTTGCTCTAACTAAGTATAAACTTGTGTGTAGACATTGTGTGTGAGTGACATTTTATGTGCATTATTGAAAAATTAAATTATTCATCATTAAGGGTTAATAAAATAATGTGCAGCATATTAAGGGTTAAGTGCTGTGTATAATCAGGGTTAAAATTATGATACTAATTGAGGATTTAAATATTCGTGATTTAGGGTTGATAAAAATAATGTGCATTAGTAGGGGTTAAAATAATATTTTTGAAACATAAGTAGTTATACTAAATAATTTTTCGCATAAATTTTGTTCAACATAGAGGAGAATGATAATAGATAATTTAAGGAGGTTAGGGTTCCTGAAATGTCTTTTTTTCTTCTTGGTTAAATAATAATTATAAAAATCATAGTTAGTACTTTAGTAATGTTATGAATAGAGTTATTTGGAAAAAGTAGGTATATACATACCTCCATGCTCTTCATCATAATGCCCAAGGCTAGTAAATATAGACAGATTTTTAATTAGCATAATAAACTTTTAAATCTTTAATAAATTTAGTTTCTTTTATTTCTTTGAAATAGTTATTGAATACATAGTAAATACATAGTAGGAACCAACAGCCTTTCAGGATAAGGATAGCAGTTTGAAAACCATTGATGATCATGTGCATGGTAACATAACAACTACAATGGTAATAAGCGCTGAGGTAACAGTGTTAATAATGTTGTAAATTAACTCAAGTGATTTGTTTGAATGTGTAGGTAATGCAAGTTTATTTAGGCAGGTAGTTGACTAAACAATATTTATAATTTATAGATTTTCGATTCATGATCTGTAGGATAACTATAAAGTTGTTTTGTCACTGACCGAGTTAAACCAAAGTTGGTTTTGAGTTGACACACTTGAGAACGGGAGAAGGTTGCTTATTGCTATACATTACTTATAATCATATTATATATATTAATTATAATAACTAGGGTTTTGTTTAAGATTATTCTTTATACAGTACTTATTCCTTGACATACCAATATTAGTGGTAATGTAGGTAATGGTCAATAAATTGAATATTTTCTGAAGTCCATAATGTAATTGTCCTCACTCAGTTTATTGTATGAGTTGATAACTGATCTTGAGATACCTGCCCAAAGTGGTAGACTAAATAGTATTTAAATTATGTAGGTAATAATATTGATGTGTTGTCCGAGTCTTTGGAAACTTTTATCATAACCAAAAAATTTTCTTTTCACCATTAAGTATCTAATCTGATCAGCAGTAGGATAAATATTAATAGGTATCCTGACTATTTTTTTTTTTGGATAGAAAAATAGTCAAAGTACAAAGTTGGTATGTCCGTAGTGAGCGGACCCCGGACGGGTTACTTGCTGATAAGTTTTGAAGTTGCTGGTATTATTAGATTCCTTTTTATTACTTTATGTACAAAGTTGGTATGTCCGTAGTGAGCGGACCATGGACGGGTTACTTACTGATAAGTTTTGAAGTTGCTGGTATTATTAGATTTATTGGTTATGCTATATTGATGCTGGTATTATTACCTATTTATTACCATAACATTTTCATATTCCTGTACAGTATGTGATGAGCTTTGCGTCTAGGTACTCTGTAAGTACATAGGTTTTACTCCATGAATATACATAGGTATGGATTCATTGCTTGATTCATACTCTGGCGTTGCATCTTGCTATATCCAATCATGTTGGAAATGAAGGAGTGATCTCGTGACTGTTTACATAGAACACAAAACTTCCTAGGTATGTTTGTTACTTATTCAAAAGGTTTTCAAGGGAATCGACAATTAACCTTGACGCCGAATTTACTTGTGATCCGAGCTGTGTGGCTGTTTTACTTGAATTAGGTACCTACTTACTGAAAAGTACCTAACCTTGTTGTATATAATGTGTGCGGGACCATTTTTCAACAGATATCATAGTAAAAGTCTACATACCAAAGATCCAGTGAGCGTAAGTTTTATCCCACTTCTGATTTGAAAGCAAATCAGTTCAAACACAAATCTCAAGTAATACATTACTTTAATTATAATCAGTTGACCTTAGAACTTTGCCTTTTTCCCTATTTTTCTAAGTTTTACATTTCTAATTCTTCTGATATAATAATTCCCAATAACCTCCCATTATTAATTCTTCAACTTCTTTTTCGAGAGTCGCCCTGTCCCTATAAGTGAAATGATGCTAATATTCGCGAGATGGGTATTAGCTTCTTGAAAGTGGAAGACTCAAATTAGGTCCAACTATGACTGAGATATACCCATCTCAGTCATAGTTGGACCTATCAATCATAGACAGACCAGCGCCACCGGCGTTCGTGTTTCGCGCGCGTGTTGTTGTCTAGGTCGCACTTCGGTCTAGGTACGTCTTTCCATCTTTGTTGTTCATTGGGAAGCTATATTGCAAAAGATTGGAAATAGCGTGTCTTTGCGTTTAATTGTAATACAACGCAGGCCATTTTTTGAGTTAGGGCTGGGAGTTAGTAATATATCTACAGAATTTTACTAATATGCATTTAGATAGGTACTAATATAATGCCTATCAAATGTCATAATAATACCTATCAAATGTTATGCTATAACTGATTCCTTCCACAAAGATGCTCTCAATTTCGAAAGTAGTATAATTTTTATTGCTTGCTGTATGAATGAATTTTTTGTAATTTACTTATAACCTTTTCTATTGGTAATGATATTTTAAGTGTAATTTTTATTATTGATAAACGTAGTGAAACATTTTCGTTTATTGTAAATATTTAATGTGTAACTTTTCTCTGTTTTGCTGAATACAAGGTATCGGTATTTATACGTGTTTTCATTTCCTAGGGGTAGTTCCCCGATAGGTAGGTAGGAAAAACTTATCACGGGATTCAGCTCCAATTTACGCTAGCCTGGCCGAGAAGGAACCCTTCATGTAGTCGTATAAGTTCATGTCATAGTTCCGTCAGGGTTGAGGTATGCATTGCATTTCTATACTAATATTATAAAGAGGAAAGATTTGATTGTTTGTTTGTTTGTTTGTATTGAATAGGCACCGAAACTACAGGACCGATTTGAAAAATTCTTTTACTATTTGAGGCCTACATTATTCCTGATGAACATAGGCTACTTTTTACCGCGGGAAAATGCTTCATTCCTACGGGAAAACGGGTAATAGGAAAACGGGTAGTAAGAATGCAGCTAGTGAGAAATAAATAAGAAATAAATGTTGTTACAGCGAAACGTTTTACATTGGCATCTAAGAAAAGGTAACAAAGCAAGCTTTCGAAAATTATTGAATGAACTTATTAAATCTGTGAAAAGGACTACGCTCTTCTGAGGTCCTTTAAGTGATAATAAGTCTCTGAGGTCTCAGGTGTATCGTGATTTATCTTAAAATAGGTAGATGTATATTTTTACCCTAAAAGTAGGGAGTTTTATTAAGGAGCACTTTAACCCTCAAGTGTCTCAGATTGATTGATCGATAGTCGTTGGGTATATTGGGTCTATTGTGGTCACGATATTTTGAAAAATATTCCAGCGTTGAAATTAGTATCGAAATTAGTATACACAAAATACGAGTAAATACAGTATAGTTGGTTATTTATCTTGGAAAAGTTGCAATTTCTATCCAATCAGACGGTATCTTAAGAGAGAAATAAAATAACAAACAGAAGAAAAAAACTGCAGAGGTATCAGATATAGCCTTTCATAGTAAGTAATAAAATTAATGAATGAAAATTATTAACTCTCCCTCTAGTGCACCTTTGTGCAGAGCTTTTTAATATTTTAGCAATTCGAAACACTCAATGGAATGGTAACCCATCATTTATTTAACGATCTGCATAACCATTAAAAATCCCATTATTGCAGAGTGGTCGGGAATATCTGGCGCTACATGCTGTGAGATTGGCGCCGCTACTAAAAAAATCCCACGATAACACGCATTTTAAAGTAAATAAATTTAAGTCACCTGGCTAAAGATTGCCTATGATGTTGGTACGTAGTGCTAATCTTGTTGTTCTCTAGCCAGGTCCATATTTGAGGCTGTTCTAATTTAAAATCTTATCTGCAAATTACATTAACTACGATACGTTCATTATAACTAAAGGATACTGTTTTGACCAATAATGGAGCCTTCCATCTAAGTAATATCGCTTAAAAATTTACAGTTGTAATTAGTGGAATGATCATGTACCCACCTCCTCATAACTTAAGTTTGTTTTTTCTCACACGAATTGATTTGTGTCAGAATATTAACATGTATTAAATTAATATAAAATCAAATTATTACTTAAAAATCAAATCAGAAATTCTAAACTGAATAAATACATCGCAAACTGCTCCAACCGAAGATAATTTCGATAGTTTGCCAAATAATAAAATTTGCCTTCAAAAAAGTGGCACTAGTTTAACAAAAAGCCAACTCTTTACCAAAGCACTTGGTGCGTGTCCACACATAAATACCTTTTGTTGTACCGACACAGCACCACCGATTGGTTTCATTATGCAGGCTGGGACTAATTGTCCCACAATGGTCTACCGATGGGCATATCGAACCGTGTGGATTGGGCAGGTTAAGTGCATGGAATAATGGCCTCGGTCTCTCTCTCTATGAGCTTATAAAATACGATAGAAGAAATGTTTTTGGATTCTCATGAAAGAACAGACTTTTCGCTTTTGTTTTTCACTCTTACTCTACGCTCGAACGTAAAAGTTGTCCATTTTCTTATCGTAAAGCTGTTTTTTTAAAGTGCCTTCTTTTAATATTTTTTGTTATTATAGTGCGTAACTCCACACCCAGGGTAATTTCTAAGAAATCAAATAATACCGCAAAAATTTTCCACTTCGACGGGACTTGAACTCGCATCCTTCCGTCAGTACCGGAATGTGCTTGCCTTCATTTGACCGCAATCTGATGGAAAGTGACGATGTGGCCGAAGATGTATTCCGAATGTCTAGAAGATCTTGAATCACTCATATCTTGAAGAGAACCAGCGTTGTCTGTAAACGTATTCATCAAAATTTAAGTTTCTGTTTTGCATAAACGGTGGTATAACGATGTCTTTTGGCTCCGGTGCAGCCACTGGCACTAACAGGACTTACTTTTTATGATATTTCTCAAGTGACACTCTCAAGTCCAGGAGGATCAGAGGAGTAGGGATTTTCACAAGATTTAAAAGATTTGACATAAATTCTTAGTATTTTGCTTTAAAATAAATACACATCCTTCCGTTTAGATTTAAATTGATTTTTTACGTAGGTATTATAACCATAAATCCAACCACAACACTAATTTAGAGTCAAGGGCAAACACGTTTTTAAATTTTTTTTGTCGGTAAGTATGTAAGTATTTGATTTTTTGGATCAGTATGTCAGAAACTTACTTTACTAGAATATTTTGTAGTTTGGATTTGATTTGTCAGAAAAGCTGCAAAGCCTCTCCCAAGCACTTTCACTGCCCAGCCTCGGCGGTGCGACCCGCAGGGCCGCCGCCGCCACCACGTGGTGTCGCAGACAAAGCGTCTTGGGCCATGTAAGTGATAAACTATATGGAACCACACGTCGACACCCACGAATACTTTCTTACTAGACGTTATGCGTCAAAAGACTATCGATTTCAACGAAAAACCTTCAGTCGAGCTCGAGAAACTTTTCGAGTAAGCAACGTCTAACAAGGAAAGCCTTCACCTTACTCAAGATATCAAACTTACAAAGATACATTACCAATACAGTTCTTCACAGCCATACATCAAAACCCTCGTATTCCCTCGTCCAGCACACTCGGAACATGTAGCATCGCCCGCGAACATCTGTTCTCAAAGTTTGACCGCCATAAATCTAATTCCCTTGGGGCGTAGCTTGTGATCTTACTGTGAATGTGCTGTAAGCATTGTGTGTGGTGGGGAAAGCCGGAAAATAAGGTAAAAGTAATGGAGCCTTCCATAGATCGAAGTTAAAATTTTGTAGATTCTATTCGTTCTCCCAGCGTTAGCTCAACAAATGGCCTGTGTTGTATTACAACTAAACGCAAAGACACGCTATTTCCAAACTTTTGCAATATATGTACCTACCGAATGAACAACAAAGATGGAAAGACTTACTTAGACCGAAATGCGACCGACACGTCAATACGCTCGGAACACACGAACGCCGGCGGCGGCGCCGCGCCGGTCCGACTGTGACTGAGGTGGGTGTACCTAATTGGACCTAATTTCAGCTTTCCACTTTAGAGAAGCTAGTATCCAATCTCCCAAATTTTACTTACATTGATTATCATTCACACCAAAATTGGCAACGGCGTCGACATAACCCGGCGGGTTGATATCGGCAACATTATTTTAGAAACATGTCGGGACAGTGCACGCAGACTTCTTACGACATGTCGACGACATTTTGTCAGTGGCATTTGTCTGCAACAATTACTGTCGGCGACACGACAAATGTCAGCGGCATAAGACTGCAAAAACGGAAACAAAAACGGAACGTCTCGTCGCGTCGTTGAGATGATACTATTGACTCCACGAACTCGTTTTCTGGTCTGACACTTCCTGTCATGTTTCAATAAAAGACAGAACCTGACTGGTCCATCCCGTGGTGTCCCGATGGATCCAGTTTAATCTCGTTCTTCACTTATAATCGTAGTTTCTAAAAAACCCAACATTTTCCGACTAAAGCCTACAATCTTACAGCACTACCTGTAAAGTATAGTCGACGTCAAGGTACACCTATGAGGTAACATTTAGCCTTATTTGTAGAGGTGAACTGATTTGTTGCTGGGGACCTGAGTTCTGAGGTTCTGACCCTAAGGGACTAAATACGACTGTTATCGGCTATTTCACCCTTTTACTTAGTTTGGGAAAGCTTTGTAGTGTGACAATGGTCAATACTTAGGTACAATTCATTTTCTTTTTAGGCTTTACTTTTCTCAATGCGTAAAAAGTCGAAAACGAAGTAAGAGATATCTGAATTCGAAAGCTGTCAGCGTTAGGGCATGCAAAATCGGAAGAATACCCAAAACCGGTTTTTGTTTGATTTTTGATTTTTAAAATCGGTTTTTTCGATTATTATTGTTTCAATACAAATAACAATGCTTGATTATTTTTGTAGTCATTTAATAAAACATGAAATCTAACCCCGCGCTTGCCAAAAATACGATCTCAAAAAGCTCTTGATCAAACAAATTGTCAAATCGAATATCGCGCTCCCAATCTTCATGTATGATTTTTTTGCACTTATCAACCACATTTTTCCAGTCCTCTGGCGTGACATTTTCGCAGGCATTGTGCAGTAATGTGAGCTTTTTATTTGCCGTAAAAGGAGGTTTAGTATTATTTCTGGCTGCGTGACCTTTGACGTAGGCTCATATCAGTGCAATCGCGTTATATTGACAGTGATATGGTGGCAAACGGATGACTGTATGGCCTTTTTCCTTAGCGATCTCATCTAAAATGTAAGTTGGCATACGGGGTTTGTGTATATTATTAACTAACTTCAGTAATTAATTTTTCAGCATCGTCTCGTTGGCTTCTATGCCTTTGCTTTGCAGATATGCGATTAGTTCCATTTTTCGGTTGCTGGACGTCGGCGGTTTGTTTTTTTGCACTGAGTGGTATGGAGCGTTGTCCATGATTATCACATGCGGCTCGTTTAAATTATTTAATAGTATCAAAAACCATTTCTTAAATTTTTCGAAATTCATTTCTTCATGATATTCTGTGGTCTTCATCGACTCGAATGCCAGAAGGAAATTAGGCACAAATCTTGAAGAAGTCCCAGCATGAGCAATTATGAGTCTCTGTCCTTTGCCTTCGGGTACTTTGGTGATAGATTCCGCTTTGTCATCTGTCCACGATCTTGAAACTGTGTGGTTTGCGTTGAGCCATGTTTCGTCCAAAAAAAAACACTTTCTCCCAGTCTATATATATGACATAATATAAACATATTATTAACTACAACTCTTTAAATAATTAAGTACCTAGTTAAATTAAATTGCTAATAATAATTTTCACATTTTCAAAATCGATTCATTATAGTATGTGGTTAAGATGACGCAATACTCTATGGTAAACCAACCTCTACCACCAATAAAGTACGATATTGTCTTGTGCGTACATATTGAAGGAATAAAAATATGGAACTTCATGCGCGTGATCACTACGTGTATGTCAAAGTCAATGTCCCGCGTATCAAACTTTAATTAACAAATAATACATAGAATAAATTAGAGTGTGGTGTGGTGTTGCCACTGCCGGAGAATTTATAAAAATGGTAAAGATCGGAAAAATCGAAAAACATCGATTTTGACTTTGAAAACCGGTTTTAACAAATCCAGGAATATTTACCGATTTCCGATTTTTTCGATTTCCGGTTTTCCGATTTTGCATGCCCTAGTCAGCGTAGTAACCCTGATGCTTTTGTGTGAGTTTAACTTATTTACAAAAACTATAAAAGTTTTCGTTTCCTTCCATACCTACATTAAACGCCTTGCAGCATTCCTGTCGGATACTGAGAGATACCACTTTTCTTTTAATGACGGCAACCCCATAAATTCGTACGCGAGTATAATTTTTCGAATGATTTTAAATGATTTTCAACTTGTACTAAATTATCACGTTCTCGAAATCTTTTACTATTTTTGTACTGTGCAAATTTATGCTAGCCACTCGTCGATTTTTGTTCGTGCCACATTACAGACCGTACCTACCTACATTATTAAAACCTCAGATAAATTTATTACGGTCAAAAAGCAAACCCAAATATTGCAAGGACATTCATCTCGGTCGTTACTTTAAAATTTTGCTGGAGCGAAACCATAAATATTTCCCATGAAAGCCTTCTCTAACCGTTCCGGCATCATCGGAAACTATAAGGAAGTTACGACCGGGATGTTAGATATTTTAAAGCTGCACACTCCACTGGTTTTAAGAGGGTATGTCGGGTAAAGAGGAAACTTTGAATGCACGAGATACTCTTGGTCGCGATGGTTAATGTAGTCAGAAGATTTGATGGTGCACATGCACTGGATTTTCTTAACGCGTCTTACAGAATATGAAAGTAAGTAAGTGGTAAATAAATAATGCTGGACAGTTCACACAGCACCATAGCTCCGAGCTAATCAGAGATTGTGATGTGCTTGTGTTATGTTGGTAAGGCTGAGGATGGTAAGTGCAAGAAAAAATATCGTAGATTGAATCGTTCGGACCTTTTTATGGTTGCAAACTTCTTTCTTTTTATTTCTTTGCATCTTTTTATGGTTGCAGTATTAAGCTCTGTGCTTATTAATCCAATAGAGCTTTAACATCTTTAGATAAATTTTTCAATGACAAAGCTTCTACAAGCTTCAAGCGAGTGGTTCGCGAGCTTTCTGTCATCTCATGAATTCAATCTAAATGTTCATATTTGATTGCACATTTTTGTGCTGTGCTGCAGCGGTGATTTCCAGGTGTGCGACTAGATAGATAGATAACTCTTTATTGTACCACACAAACATAAAATACAATACATAAGGAAATGCTGAGAATTAAGGAAGCACAAAGAGCTGAGCTTATGGCTTTGAGCGATCGGTTAGGTATTATAGTATGTAGGTAAAATTGTATTGTTTTCATTTTCAAGTTTTTCAAACGTCTATATTGATCTCGTATGTTCAATCCATCTCAAGGTTACCTGGAAGAGATCGATCACAACGATAAGGCCGCCTTTGTACTTCGTCTACTCTTAGCAATTATTTCTGTATTGTTATCTGTCTTTGTGTGGTACAATAAAGTATTATCTATCTATCTATCTAGAGGTGGTAGGAGTTTTGGGGACATAGATGCATTTTCAGGCATTTCAGTAGATGTTTTGGTTGATAGTTTGACAAATAATAATATTGCCTAAGTATAGGTACATAATAATACATAATATTAAACCTTGCTGTGCAAAAAGGCTTACTATAAAATATCAGATTATTAAGAGGATATAAAAGCTTGGGATTTGCTCCAACTCCAAAAACGACAACCAACAGACTAGCTTTATTCGTCGCTCCTTAAATACCGAAGCGACAGAAATAAAAAATATCGCTTTATCTCCGTGTCAATGTGTATAATTTTAAAATTTAGCCTTTTTTAAGTGTAGATCTTTGATTTGGTTTTTATTTGATTCCAGTCATTTTCCAGATACTTTAAGACGCTACCCAAACAGCGACACCGTAGAAAGTACACTTTTTCGTCGCACCGTTAGCCGTTCTCCGACATATTACAAGCCCAAAAAAAAAACAGTGTATAGTCAAATGTATGGAAAAAAGACTTATCCAAAAATATTTTATAAAACGATCTAGGATCTTGAAAAAAAAAATCACAAGAAAGAACAAGAAAAAATTTTTTCGTCTCGAAATGCTCAATATTTTGAGTGACAACCATTAATTATTTTAATACTATATGAAAGGAAATTTTATCAACAAAAGAAATATGTAAAAAGTTTTAAATAAATAAAACCATTAACATAATAAAACCCAAAAAACACATTTTTGTAAGGCGTTTAAGTGTTTCTGATTTCTATGAATAACTATCGATGAATGTAATTTTTATTATAATTGAGAAGCTACAATGAGCGACATAGGTTTTATTAAGGTATTTTACATGCAACGATAGCAAAGCCGCGGGCAAATGTTAGTTAACATTACATTATTACCTTGTGATTGTGCTATCAACCAAAATAAAACAAAAGTTTGCCTCTTCTACAACAGATAAATTTGGCATAAGTCTATGTTAAAAATAAGCGCCTCTGCCGACCACATTTGGTAATATTGACATGCAATCTGACAGTCTTAGTTTTCCACGGCAGCGCCTTAATACGACATCTCATAATACACTTATTATTTCCCATTGCCAGTCCACCATGTTCAAAGTCTTCTCCAATGTCGTCCAGCCATAAAGCTCTCTAGAAAAGTAAAGACTATTCAAGACTGGCTTTTAAATTCCAACTTACTATTAAAAGTTTGCTTGAGTGGGGCAATAGAATTTGCTAAGCTTTGAACTTTATACAGAGGGGTAAAGTTGGCGTTTGAAGTAGCCTCCTAGGTCTAGAATTCATTCAGCTTTTAGAGCTCCAATAACTATAAAATAAAGCAAGTTAGGTACTTAGGTGAATTAGATAACACTAGCTGCGCCCCGCAGCTTCACCCTCGTGGAAATTTCACAAGTTTATTGTACACTCCCTAGGGTTATATTTGTAATAAAAAACTGTGATTAATTATTTACTTAGTCTATTTATACAGAGTTTTGAGTGATTTGAACCAAGGAATAATAATTTTCTATAGAAACTTTACCAACCTTTTTAACCCTCACAGAGGTAAATTTTTGAAAATTAGATTAATCTATGTATGTGTTATTCTAGAACTTAATCTATCTACGCACCAAACTTACGGAGATGCGTGGTAACGACATTCACAAAAACTTTCGTATTTATAATATCAGTAAGATAGCAGGATTGTAATCTGTTTACTTCCTACTGAAGTGAGCTGGGCATTGTAAAATATTTCTAGATAAGGTTTCAGTAGGTAAAGGTAGGCCGCGGAGGTATTAAATGTTGCCGTGATTCGGCGAAAATGGCGAAAGAGGGACACCAGAGACCTCTCTGGTGTCCCTCTTTCGCCATTTTCGCCGCATTTTAGTGGGTATTATGTGAGACTCGACGTCCTGAGAAGGATCTCAGGACGTCGAGTCTCACATAATTCTGGTCCCCCCCAGACCAGTTTATTCGTAAATGAATTTCCTTGCCGAATAAAAAAAAAGGTATAGGTAGGTGGTTTTCTACTTGATGTCTCTGATTTCGTAGATCGTAGATATACAGGGTGCCACGTAACATGTGTACTAAGTCAAAAGGGGATTGGGTCAACTGGGGCTGAGGGGGTCAACTTTTGTTCTACGATTTTTTGAATTTACTAGCAGACTGCCTGTTTTGAAGGTACCTAAAAATATATGTATCTACAATATAGGTCTTTCGTTTAAAGTCCAATGCATAAAATTCTCTTTTTTCCCGTAAACTGAACGAAAAATCAAATTGCATGATAATCTAAAATCTCTTCCTGCAAATACTTCTACAAATAAATATCACAAATCTTGGCGAGGTTCGTCAGTACCCACCTACTATGCAATGTTATCAGTTTCACAACATTCAGCAAAAATGCTAAAATGAAACTTGGCTGGTCTAAAAGTATTTTATCTTTGGGCCGTGGGCCAATACAAACGCTCGCAGACAAGTGTCGAATAACACAGAAAACAAAACACACGAGAATTTGGCGCCTAGCGTGGTACTTACTTTCTTGTTCTCCTGGTCTGCTCTGGAGTATTTTATTCCCAAGAAAACACAGATTTAATCTGCGGGCGAAACTTAAACATGTCAGTTTTCTTGTTTATTTTACGCTAATACGTAAATGTATATTAAGCAGTACCAGGCCGTGTTGAAAGCGTCAGTTATTTATTTTCAAACAAGCTTTCTATGTAAATGAAAGCTTGTTTGAAAATGAATTGGAATGGAAAACTTGCGCACCAATTAATTAACTGTTTGAATTTTTTTTAGCATTCAACATGGGCCAATAAACGCCAGTGCACAAGGTGACACAAAACATTGTTTGTACTGAGTCGAAATGGATGACTCCCGGGTCCGGAACCATCTCATTTCAGTTTTATGTTTTGTGGTTTTTAGCGCTAAAGTGCCAAGTGTTATAGAAATAATTATTAACCCTTAATTTAGGGGAGCTGTACACCCCGACCGAATGAAAAAGTTAAAGTATTTAACTTTTTAGATGCGACCGATTAAGAGTTAAAAATAATTAAAATAATATAAATTTTTAGGGACCTTTGAAAATCACGTGAAACTGACTGTAGGTTTCTACTAGTAAGTATCAGCGAAAGTAAGTAAGTATTAGTATATGGATCAGTTGAGCTACATGTAGATGTTTGTAAAAGTCTATAATTAGCTCAATTGTTTCAATTGTAAGTACTACTTCTAATTTGTTTTTTCCAGTATTAGTTTTATCAATTAGCGTTTAAAATGTAGAAAGTGATTTTAAAGAATCAAGTCGCTTCTGCCTATACCTTGTGACACAATCAGAGCCAGCATGGTGCCGGGTGGCCGACCATATTGGATTACCGTTGACGAAACCCGCTGACGCGACGGCGACGTGGCGGATCCGTCACGAGCTTCCTGCCGACGACACGTATTCTCGAAAATAGTGTTTTTACGTTGAAATTCGGCATTTTTATTGCCGTAGCTGGGGTGTTTTGTTTCGTTTTTTAACAGATGTGGTTTACCATGAACAGGTTGGGATTTATTACTCTTTTTAAGCGCTGGAGGAATTTGTAGAAAATGTTTTGTTAGCTCACATAAAATTTGGTGCAAGTTTTGGTTTGTAATGGTTTTAAACGAAGAGTTTTTCTCAAAAAGACTTCTTTTATATTAGAAATAATTTAGTAATACCATCCTGATATTTTCCTGACCCCAATGTCATTAATCCACCTGAATTTCAATTTCTAAAGCCATCAATTCGTATAATTATTTTCCAATATTGAAACTTCAGACCTAAAGGAAAGTATTTACGGCTAGCATCAGCAGCAGATGGCGGATATTCAAAACTGTACTCTTTAATAACAGGTGGCTGAGATGGAACATGGCCTTATGAAAAAATAACGGACTTTTACTTTTTGGCGCCATATTGTCGTGAGATTATTGGCAGGTAGAAAGAACAAGAAAAGGCGTAGATTGGTCTCATTTCTCATTCCTTTGTAGAGAATACATTTTATGTCCTACACGCAAAAGTTAACTAGGCACCTCGCTTTAATGACGTCATAGTGTCGTCATAGTAACCCTATGAGCTAGATAGTTGCATGTTCCATGAAAACAAGGTCTGACACTCCGAGAGTGTCACAAAATCTACGTCATCGGCGGATATGGCGGTTCTCAAACTTTTTAGTTTAGGGTAAAAGTAGATATATTCACTAGCCAATCTCGATCTAGAATGTTTGTAAACAAACCGCACATAACCTCAAAATTAAATCAATCAATTAATTTACATTACTTGTCGATTTGAGATCCTTCCTTCAATAATTACAACACTTACAATTATATCTGAAACTCGACGCCAGTCAAGTGAGTTTTTATTTGTGCTTTGGTTGGTTTACAAACATTACATCGAGTTTGTCTAATGAATATTAGATGTACCTACCTTTTCTCCAAAATAAGAAGTTTGAGAGCCGCCGCCATATCCGTCGATGACGTAAAAAGTGTCACCCGTGATGTTATGTCACGATGCGATGTCTCGGAATACCTCGCTATATACCTGGCGAAGTAGGTATGTTATTTTATACCTTGTTGTTAAACTCACACTTAAGTAAAATAAAAAAAATGCTGTCACTCAAATCAAGCCCATGTATGATCCTACCAACCTTCGGTTGTCTAGTAAAGATCACTCTTAAGCGACCTTTACCAGACAACTAACTTAAGTGTGTACCTAATAGGTATAGAATTTTCATCTATCTATCAAGAGATTTTTAAGCACTGATTTTTTTAAACTGATTTATCGTTTACATTGTCAAGAGTAAAGAATTAATATTAAGCACTTAACTGTAGGCAATATTAGAACCAATCGCATCAAACATGCAACCGTTTCGCACCAAAATGCGAATATCCATTTCCACCTGCAATTTCACCGCACTGGAGCGTCATGATGACGTTTTCCCGCGCTCAGGTAATTCAATATGGCGGCCGGTGGAGCGGCTGACACGCCCGCGGCGGGACATAACCTCAAAATCACATCAGCTCATACAGATTACCGGAAAATTAACCTGCCGCTGCTAAATTATAAGCTCTCCGTGTTTTGGTCTGGATAGGGTTTTAGGAAAGATATTTTCTGGTCTACTTAAATTAAATGGACTGTTTTTCTTTTCAGGTATGAAGTAGGTAAATTTAGTTGATGTTAGTTGTGTTGGTTGGGTACATAGATAAACTTAAGTAAAATTCTGCTTATGTGTTACGTTGTCCCAGCGCTTACCCAACAAATGGCGTGTTGTGTTACAATCACAATTAAATGCAAACACACGCTATTTCCAATCTTTTGCAATATACCTTCCCAATGAACAACAAAGATGGAAAGACGTAACTAGACTGATGTGCGACCGAGACAACAATACGCATGCGAAACATAAGTTGGGTGGACCTAATTGGACCTAATTTGAACTTTCCACTTTCGAGAAGGTCCCGAATTTTACTTACGTCGATGGTTGGGTACCTAGGCTTTCTTTCTTCCGCACTTTTAATGAATAAGAGCTCAGATTTCCTTTTGGATTTCAGTGTTTTAACAGGTCGGTCACCAACTTTATTTCCCCAAATAAGAACCAAACATAGGTTTCTATTAAGCTAACGAAGCCCGCTAACTAACTTATAGCTACCATAACTAACCCTGAGTAAGTACCTACATTTATGGAGGGTAGAGTTTCATTAATGGAGCGTGTTGGCAATATCAATATTTTCCGCAAATAACAACCAACACGAAACTTCAGTAGATCAATTTATTAACCCCTACCAATTAGGCCAGAAAGGCAGACAAACTAATCAACCCTACAAAATACCATGTTCCAATAACCCGGGTGCAGCGTTGGGTCGATTGTACCCACAAATTGGTTCTCGTTAACATTTGGACGCGATTTCCGAATTTGTTGGCCCTTAATAAGACCGGCGAAGGCGAAGTTGAGGTCGAAATGACCGGACACGCCTCAATTAGCGTTTGGAGATGCGAAACGTTCGGATGCGAAATGACGTGGCATGCTGGATTTGCTCAACATTTACCAGAAATCCGTTGTGATTGCTTTGCAGGAATTTCTGAATGCATCAGCATATTGCGATTTTGTCCAAACCGTTTCATAATTTATCAATTGGGATTGAGATACACAATTTGGTCATTCGATAGTGAGCTATGATCATTTTAAGCGCTAGCGCATTTTGTATATAGATACAAAATAAATATAGGTACAATGCGAAAAATCCCCTAGCGCTTTCACAAGGCGACAATGTCTTGTGAAATGATTTAAGGATAACTAGCTTATGCCCACAACTTTGCATGCGTTTTCCCGAGATATCCTGCTTTTATTCCAGTTCTAGCACTACATCTATGCTCAATTTCAGGCCGATCGGTTTATTAGTTCTGACGTGGAGAGGTAACAAACATCCAAACCTTTGCTTTTATAATTTTAGTGTAGGTACATACTTACTAAATTTTCCGTCTTCGAAAATTCACTGCTCTTTGTCTGCAAAAACTTTGCATGTTACAAACCTGTTTTTTGTTACAAATGAAGAATAGGTAGCTAATCGCTTGGTAAGTAAATTGATTGATTAAAAATGCAAAAACCAAAGAATTGGAAGATCCAACATCCTCAAAGCTCTATGTTCCAGCAATGAGCAGGCAGCAACCGTCAAGACAAGTTGTATCCTAACTTTCAAGTACCTACCCAAAGCTCCGGCCCGACTATCTTTTACTCGTCTATTTATTCAGTTTACTCTTTCTATTTTGCTTCCGGCATGCTTTCGTCAGTTTCAGAGTAGAAACTTTATGTTAGTTTCCCAGTTTTATTGCCTGAATACTTCACTTGCAAGCAAAATACTCCCAAAGCATGATAAAATCTTGTGTCGGAAAATTTGCCTACGGTAGAACGATTTCTATTTTATTTCGTCGATTCATTATTCGATATTAAAATAAACCAAAGTAGTTTCCCTAAAATCTACAAAGCAATCGCACTTTTTCGTAGACAATTCATAGAGTAAAAGAATTGCCTATGACCAACCTGACAGATGTCTTCCTCTAGATTATCATTCCTTTTTTTGCGAAGCAATAAATGCACGTACCTTAGTTTCAATATGATATAAATCATGTTATTTCGCAATTATCTTTCGTTTACCGCGATAGCAGCAATGCCGAAGCGAAGTGCAGTGAAAATTATAACAATAACAGTTAAATAAACAAGAATAATAAGGGTGACGGAAACATCTCTTCCTGTCAATGGAAGATGAAATTGTAAGATAAAACAATAACGATACGTTCAATATAAACAAATAAAACAGGATAAAAAATAAATAGGAATTGACCGAGAGTCTCTGACTATGTTTACAATGCATTGGGATTGACCGAGAGTCTCTGACTTTGACATTATCAGAACGTATCGTATGACTGCTTGTATCTGGGTTGACCGAGAGTCTTCAAGGATGTCATAAAAGCAGAAATATCACTGCTTGTATCTGGGTCGACCGAGAGTCTTCTCCAATGTAACAAAAGAAAAAATATATATACCTATATATTACTGCATGCATCTGGGCTGACCGAGAGTCTTCAAGGATGCCATAAAAGCAGGAAATTGTGTGCTCTTATAGAGTTTTCACATCTTCTCCAACACTACAATAAACTTGTTTCAAGGAGAGTACCTACCCTAAGAAATACGCCCAGAACTTGGGACAGTGGACTCCGATATCACATAAGAGGTCGAAGACCTAATATCTGCCGTTTCAGGCTGTGAACGTTGTACAACGGCAGTTTCTAGCCACAACGAAGAGTCGAGTCCCGGCTTCCTTTTGGAGTCTGCTCTTACTATGACGCCGCCCACTGCAGCGCCGTTTGCTGAAGCAGTTGAATCTGATTTATAATCAGCCCTTGGGGAGTCTAAATCTTACACCATCGGGCTATGGCGATAACATTCACAGTAATCGAGCAAAATTGTAATAAAACATGACCCAAAATGACCAAATTTCAAAAAACTGCCGCCTTTACCAAAGAAGCTCGGCGGTGGGATGGAGGTATGACGCATCCAAGCAACGATTGTCGCTTGCTAGGTGACTTGCACTATTCGATGATACATAATCGCGTCAGACATAAAACGCCGTGCCTTGACAAGACATTTTTAAATGCAGTACACGATTCCATAAGAGATGGAATATTCGACTGGTCATGGTCAGAGAAAATACATGCGACTAAGGCCATTGTGAGACAACGTCATCAATTCAAAACAAACCAGCTTAAAACAGAGCTTCTTCTAGCCTGGTCCTCAGAGTGACATTCACGTGATGACGTACCAGGGAATCTGGTCGCTGCCTCCTGAGTGAGTACTTTGCAAAGAGGGGGGGAGCCGTGGTGGCTTCAAGAAGCAGTTCACGTCGGCGCCTCCCACAGCCGCAGCGCGTCGCTCTTACGTGGCACAGCAGACGCCAGTAAGTCACCAGGACAAGGCCTGTGCGCTGGCCGCTCTGTAGTTGAGGTGAAAGCTGGTATGTTATTTTCCTTTTTTCTATGGTCGGCGGCTTAAAGCTACTCAAAATACTGTGGCTTAAGATGGAGTAAGAACAGTTGTTCTTCATTCAAACAGCCTAGTTTTCAGTCAAACTGTTCCGAAAACCAAAATCGTTTTAGGGCACTAAGTGGCTGACGCTATTTGCGTACCTAATGCAAGGCATACAAAGAACCAATTGATATCAAGAATATGTTTCCTCTCATTCCTAACCCTTATGTAAAGAACGTTTATTTTTAACCAAAATCATTAATTAAATTCGTTAAGAATAGTTTAATTAACATTTTCATAGCCCACGTCGCACATGCCCGCCTCAAGCCCCGCGTAGAGCGGCGCGGGCGGCGGCGCGCCCCTGCGCGACTGCGCGTCCCGCCACCGAGGCTGGCCAGTGAATGCGCAAAATTGGAAGATTACCGAATGGCAGAACTTGCAAATAGTTTCTCGTGGTCGTTGCCTATCAAGTATCGGTCTAAAGACACCTATTTTCTTGTACCTATGCGTGAGTCTGACTACAAATACGAAAGGTTTAAATTTGAAACTCGCCGTTTCTAGATTTTATGAACTTAATTGTCCTCCACTCGTTATTACCTAATTAGTACGTAGCTCCGAGAGATTCACGAAGGAACAAAGAAAGAAGCGGCACACATTCGGTGCCGCGGTTTTTTTTCTTCGGTCTTGCCTGGGCAATATTCGTCAGCGACATCGCTGTTTTTTCTTTCGATTCCTATGTCAAGAAGAAGAACGTGAAAGACCCTATGAAGTTCGTTCAAAGCTTTGGGTTCATGGTAAATTGAAGGTTTTATTATAATAGAACTTTTCTTCTGTAAACATGTGAATAGTAGTATTCATTTTATTTGAAACAAACTCCTAGGGAGTTTTCCATCTGAAATGCAGTAAGATCGCTACTTTAGTTTCAATGGTTCATAAAATTACCATTAAGCATAATGCTAGTGGTCTGGGCTAGTTGTACGAAGATCTTGAAATGTCAAAGATATCTTGCATTGCGTTATAAAAATATTGTAGTTACGAATCTACGTTTGGCCTACTAAGTAGCCTTTTTAGTAAATTTAGTCTAAAGGTTGGCCAACAGACAGCCTCTTTTCACGCTCGAAATTTACACCGACGCATTCAGTTCAGGGTGGGGTGCCGTTTAAAACGACATGAGCGCACGTGGCCATAAGGACTCCGAGATTCCAAGTTAACTAACGGAACTGACATCAGCTTTTCTTAACCTTCAGTTTTTCGCTAGCATGCTATCTAATATGTATAATAATATGCGTTTGTTTTTCTTCGCATAGTCAAGACCATTGCTATTACCTACGTAAATTGTATAAGGGATATCGAATCTCCCCATTTTCATGATTTAGCTAGAGGCACTATTCATATTCAAATTATTTATTAAAACAAGAACAACATTACAGGATTCCTCCAAATCGTTACACCTAGTACCTACATACAATAATTATACAATCTTAAAACTAAATACAAGATAATTTACTAATACAAACAATAAAAATAAATATGTGGTACACACAGTACACACAAGTATGACAGCAGCGCGACCAGTGTAGTCTTTTGTTTTTACGTCTTATATTCCAAGAAAAACCACTCTGACGCCGCATCCAGAAAGGTTATTCTGGTCACGGAAGAGGTCATTCATATTTTTGGATAACCGAAGATAGATCTATTTACATAAGGAGTTATTGCCAAATGCACTTGTGCTCGCTATCTTACTCTCGGACGTTTTATTAACTTTAACTGTTAATCCGCTTGTGTGAATAAAAAGAAAATATTTTTCCTTTAAGTATGTAACAATCTACTTCACAAGAACCTTACGTTGGAGGTCCCGTGACTTTGCGGCAAGTAGTCATGCGATCACGTCGCCTCTGCATAGTTAGCCATGCTATTGGTAGTGTCCTTTGCGGAAAACACGGTCAACTAGTTAGTCACCCCACTAAAGCTCTGTGGGCTTAATTTCCACCGGACTCAATGATCCATTTGGACTATCTAAAGCAGTAGTGAACTTTTTTGACTGAAGGCTAAATTATTTAGCAATGTTAAGGCATATGGTAGCTTAAACCTATATTCATCTGCTTTCTTTATTTACTTATTTGTTTGTGTTGCTTACTTTTACTGTTTTATGACTTGAAATACTCTATCGAAGTGTTTTGGCTTCGTACCTGTAAAGCTATTATGTTATGAATATTACTGATATTTTTGTTAAGTGATATGTAAATTGACGCAACGAAATGTGCCTTGAGCTTTTGCTGGTAATGAAGGAGTAAGGAAAAGAGGTACCTATGTTACTACTTTTGTGGGAAGTAGTATCGGTTCAATGAATGCTTTAAACTTTTTACTGAAAGGCGAGTACAGATCGAGGACTCCGCACCAGAGATATGAATAAGAATGTTTTGGCAACTCATACAAGAATAAAAAGTACCGATCCTCTAGCACGTGGGACCCACTACCGCTGGTCCTGAACCTGGTGCACCACGGAAAACTTGAACCTAGATCGTATTACTAAAATAATTAGTAACTGTGTTGGTCGTTACTTGCTGCCCACAGAGTACAATACAGATTTTCTCCCGCATAAAGCTCGAAGATATTATGTTTAGGTACATCTTTTTTCATAGAATGGAATTAGGATTATCAGCATAGACATCGTCAGAACGTCATCATCAGACCGGGAGCAGTTCTGTACCTGCAGTACTTCAATCAAAGTAGAGGCGTTTGACCGGTTACTATTTCTCTTCGTCTACATTTATAAGAATAATAATTTGAGATCGGACGAGAATACACTCTTGCAGATTGTTATGAAAACATATAAGACTAACTCCTCGTACAGAATTATTTAGCCAGTGGATTAAGCAGATCGTCTCCGAGCGCGGCGTAGATATCAGCGTGTTCTGCACACACAGCACGCGTCACGCGGTCGTCGTCCTCCACTGCGAGGTCCGCAGGGCTTAACTTACATATGGACCATTTGCTAAACCGCCTGTTGGATCAGTTCGTCGAATACGTTTTACTATAGAACGATTGTTGTGGACACTCAGTTTGCCTTTTGTATGCTGCAAAGAAAGCACTGAGTATGTTAACGTTTCTCAGGGTATAGGATCCACGTTGAAGATAAATATTTTATCAGCACGTGAATGCACAAAACTTTAATCTCTAAACATCTACTTTGGTTTATTTTAATATCGAATAATGAATCGACGAAATAAAATATATGATCAAATGAACTTCACTGACGTGAAATTCGATCATTATTTTATGAGTCGATTCATTATGAAGATATTAATTCCCTCCCTCCCATGGGATCCCGATAGAAAGTTTTGTTTGCATATCCTATACCTACCTACTCTAAAAAAAATGATAATCTAGAGGAAGACATCTGTCAGGTTGGTCATAGGCAATTCTTTTACTCTATGAATTGTCTACGAAAAAGTGCGATTGCTTTGTAGATTTTAGGGAAACTACTTTGGTTTATTTTAATATCTTCATAATGAATCGACTCATAAAATAATGATCGAATTTCACGTCAGTGAAGTTCATTTGATCATATATTATTGTTTGTAGACGTAATGATAACATATTTAATGTTTAATAATGTCTGGACGTTGTAAGAAGGACAATAGGGTAAAAAAAAAACAAAATTTTTTTTATTGTCTATTATCTAATTAACTTATTCGACAGCGATTTTGAAAAAAAAAGTAAATGGTGACTGATGCCATCATCCATGCAAAAACAAAAAACGTTTTAGTGTTCTCTATCCAAATATATATGACTTTTATTGTATGCAGTGATTTTGAAAAAATATATCAAATAGTGACCGATGTTAGGGCCAAAATCATCAAACCCCAGACGACTTAAACTTTGTCTAAGTAGGATAACACTAAGTAGAATGACTTTACGATTTATTAGAATTTAAGAACTTTTGAATTTGACTGGATCTAAATAAACTAAAGGAATCGATTCTCTACCTCTCTACTTAAACTGTCGAACCTATCAATTCCAATTACAACAATACAAGAGCTCTTCGTTATATAAACATTCAATTACTGAGAAGCAGGTTCCAACAAACAGGGTAGGTATGGCCAAGGGCTGTGTCGATGCATAAATTATACAATTGCCGGCTCCATATCACCCCAGGGGGAGCGATACATTTCAATAAAATACCGGGTATTTATCCGTTTTTCCTGTGCCATGCAAATGGAAGGCCAAGGTCGGGTTTGTTTGAATGATTACTACAAAATGTATTAAAATCCTCTGAATATCATTATCCAAAGGGGCCACCAGGCCAAAGACACAAAGGAAGGCCTCACGCCTGATGGGAGGACGATCAAAAACATAGCAGGACGCATTGGATGCAAAAGGCTCAAGAGAGGAATAAATGGCATACTTTGGAGGAGGCCTTCACCTTAACAGGGGTTCTCGAAAATGAAACCTAGGAAATGTTTACCTGTATAGAATTATATTGATAATAATAAAAATATTAAATTCTTATGAATGCATACTGATATTGATGGTAATTTCAATTGAATTTTTAATGCATGTTAATAACATAGGTAATGATTAATTCAATTGTATTTCAAGAAATAAAAGGCTTTTTATTTGTTTAATTTAATTTTATAAATATCATTGTCTTGGAGTCACATAATATCGACGAAACCATTAGATTTCATAAAAATATTCGCTAGCCAAAGTTTTTTAATAGTTATCAATTACATGCACCGCCAAATAAATTCACAACGTAATGTCTCGTGTCGAGATCCATTTATTTCAGGATGTACAGGTCAGACAATAGACCTTAGTTGACCTTAGTCAATGGCTCTTCTGACCTCCAAACTCTTGTGCCAATTGTATATCTTGGAATGAATGATTCTCAGCTCGACACGAGACGTTACATAGCGAATTTCTTTGCTATATAACGTCTCGTTGATCGTGATACATGATAACTAATAAAAACTTTTTCTAGCGAACATTTTTATTAAATCGAATGTTTTCGTTAATACTGGAAGGTGCCGAAAATGACCAAGCCTCTGCCCGCGGCGTTGCTTCCAAGGTACCTGGCATAACCTACGAAGGAATATTACCTAATTCAGGTTATATCACTTTTACATCACTGAGAAATAATGTGGCTACAAAGGCCGGTTCTATTTTCTTTCGAATCGGTCTTTAAGGCCGTAACCACAAGGAAACAGAACATAGATGTTACCATACTACCCTCCATACCCTTAACACGCTGAGAAGACAACACGTTCACAAGTCGCTCAGGACAGAGTCAAAAAGAAAATATTGGAGGCCTATACCCAAACACGGGTTCCTACACTTAAAACGTAAGACTTAATTTGAACTTATTAATTTTGAAATCATTTGTAATCCGTCCTTTTTTATTTTTTATATCCAGGGCATATTAATTACTTCTAACGAATGTAACCTAGTATGATTACAATCTAGCGACAACGTGGGCTAGTGAGTAATTAAATTTTAACTTAAATTGCTAGCATAAAACGTGCAAAAAATGGTTTCTTTATTTTATTTGTTTATTTATTAGTAGCGGCCCGTCCCGGCTTCATTCATTTTTTAAACATATAAAAATATCCTTTGTTACTCAGGCATTCAAATAGTGAAAGATTTTTTTAAATCGGCCTTGTAGTATTTGAGTTTCTTCGTTACAAACATACAAAAATACAAATATTTCCTCATTATATTCTAATATTAGTGTAGAAAGGCCCGTAGATAACCTACAAACAACCAACCAACAACTTTATTAATCCCCTTTTATCAATTTGATGGCCATTCCATGTCATGGATCGCTTGCCTATTCCCATTGTATCGTAATATTAACCATTTTCCCTACTTTGAGTCGCTTTCTATCTTCCAATGGCAAAAAACTTGGCTGGAACTTTCTCCAAATGAACTTACAAATGGCTTGGCGATACAATAGCTTAATCAAAGCGCGTTAAGATAAGGAAAACAAAGACCCTTCCGGGAGTGGTGCAAATCAAGGGAGAGAGACTGGTTATGACCGAATTAGTCGGATTTGTTTTGAATAATAATTTGATTTTATTAAATGTTTATCAAAATCAACATCTTGCTGGATGGCTTTATTTGATAACGAGATGACGGATACATACATTTACGTGCATTTACTATGGCCGCCGGTTAACCGTACGCACGTCTACCGGGCACCGTCATCCGACCGCAGAAGATATGAGTAGTTCGGCGCGAACGCCAGAACTCGGTCTGACATTGTGACGCACCGATTTTTAGTTTTAAGCCTCCTTCACTATGGGCGATGATCGTTACTCGTCTGTCACCGGCAGCACGGTAATCGTCACGATCGTCGTGCAAGCATCGGCACTTCTCTTCATGCTCCCACAACTTGTCGTGAAGTACATAAAATGCTTTTGTATATATTAGATATCGTTCACGGATGAACCCAATTTTTTTAGATCATCTTCGCCATCGAACTTTTAAAAGCAGAAGTTAACGCCGTTTCAAATTAGCCATTCCTCAAACGCGACTACCACGAACGACAGCTACAAATAACTGAACCACCGTCATCTCGGTGGTTCATTTCAGTTCGATTGCCGTCACGCCATCTTGAACTCGGCCTTAAACTAATGTCGTTATCGATGACGTCCCGACGGCAGTGGACAAACGATTGCGTTTTTCTACCGCCGCCATAACGTTTGTATTTCAGGCCGAGTTCAAAATGACGTGACGTATCGACGTCACGTCATCTTGGCGGTCCCGGTGGCGGTGGACAAACGCAACACCGGGACCGCCAAGATGACGTAAGGTCGATACGTCACGTCATCTGTGGTTCGTGCGTGAGTAGCTAAATTTATTTTTAATAATCTGCGTTCTACAAGTAATACAACTAGTAGCAGAGTGGCTTTGCGAACATTGTAAACAATTTTCTATATACCGCTACTAAGACAAACTTTGGTATTATGCTGTTTTAGAGTTTATTGATTTGCATAATTGTAGTATTAAATCTCTTGTGATAGTAGTGACACACTATCGAATGAACAAAATAAATCGAAGTTTGTTAGAGCATAGGTTTCTAGAATAAATTTTACAATGTGCGCATAACTACTATTTATTATTATTTTTATAAGCTTCTTTTATATCGTAGAAAAACAATGAAAAAAACAGTTTTTTAATTCCCCGCTGATCGTGAACTAACCACCTAGGTCTACAAAAAAGTCTAAGATATGTGTCTACGCTGCTACAAATTTTAACCAGTCAACTAAGACTTTGACTAAGGTTATATCTTGACGTTGACGTTAAAATTTCTGACGTCAATCGGCTTCGTCCCGCCAGAAAGTTCTGTTTTTTTAGTACCATATTTGAAACTGAAATCGTTTATGCAGTCGTCGGATGGCCCATTTAGGAATAAATAGGAATGGGAGATTTTAGTGTAATCGAACGGGTCTCGAGTCACGGTCCAGCGCTACGCTGCTACAAACTTTGCGTTAGTCTACGAACCAAGGTCTACGAGCGTACGATCTAGGTCTACGCTGCTACGAACTTGGCATAAGACAGTGTCTACAAGTCTACGATCTATTAAAGGTCTACGCTGCTACGAACTCTGCCCTACAAGTCTACGAAATCTACGAATCTACGAACTCAGTACAGGTTTTACGACCTATCTACAATTATTACCAATGTTTCTTTTCAAACCAAAGTGAATAGAAATGGAACTCGCTCTTTTCCTATCAGCTTCAAACTCGCACCAACTTTTTGAGTTCCACAAACGCGGTAATAAAAAGCGACAGCACAAAATGATTTATTGTCTAACTAGATAAAGCGAGTGCCAAGTTTAGTCGGCTCCAGATAAGATGAGATAATAATAGATTTGTACTTTTGTTAAGACATGACAGCAAGCAAAAACATCAGCTGAATTTGAAACACAAAGCTAATATTGTTCAGGGTTTTCAGAGGAGCGTGGCTGAAAGATAAATTGAGACCGAACTTAAGATGGATCTAGTAAAACTCCATTTTTGTATATGAGATCTTAAATTAAGTAGCTAATATAATTAGTATTTACAATTGAAACAATTGAGCTAACTGCAGACTGTTGCAAACAATCTACAGGTAGCTCAACTGATCCATATCAATACCAGTCGGAAGCGTCCCCAAGACGCTGGCTGCATTGCCCCGCTGTATGGTAATGCTGATGCGCTGTGCCAGATACTGACCAGCTCTCGGGTCACGCGTCGCTTCGAGTAGCTAATAAAATATTAAAAATATAAAAAAAAGATAATTAGAATTACAAAATAGAAACCAATTAACCTAACTGCTGATTGTTGCAAATAATCTAGAGGTATCTCAATTGATACAACATTAAAGTTAAATAATTTAATTGAATATTGTCATAAGTTGACCTGACCTAGGGTGGTCAACTTAGTAAATTTAACCATAACGTCACTTGTAGAAAAGAAGATAGACAAATAAACAATGAACAATATTCACCTTGTAAAACCATTCCGCTTATTTAATTAGTACCTAATGTAAGATAAATTTTTTGGTATAGTACCTACTTTACTTTAAGTTTTCCGGAATTCTTTCACCTGCAATGAGAGTAAAGCCACACGCAAAAATAGAAGATCCATACAACGGTGAATAGGTATGCAGCCCTTACTTTTTAGAACCTTCCAGAAACAGGAAAGGATTTCCCTGGAGTTCCAAAGAAACCGACTGAATAGCAAAACGTGAAATGTTCAAGAGCTTCTCAGCATGAGGCTCGCCGGGGGGTCGTAAAGGGAAGCCACAAAAACGCTGTCAATGTCGACCTTCACGGTAAAATATGAAAGTAAGTTGTAAAGGGAAAACTTTTCATATTTACTTGGATTTTGTGGAGCTGTTGATAAAGGACAAAGGCGAGAAATCATTTTTTTGTGCCGTATGTTACCTAACCAAATATTGCGTTTAAATTTTTGTTACGCTGTGTCAAACGTTATATTTCAAACAAGATATTAGTCAATAGATTGGGTACCTACGGTAAGAATATTGATACTTTAATGGCTTTTAACCCATAAAAACACATATGAATTATCAAGATTTGCGTAAAGTTAAATCTGGCCCGCATTTACGAAAATGCGAAGTGTAATAAAAATAATTAATATACAACAAGGTTTTTGTTAATAAAGTGCAGAAGACGCGGCAATGTTTTAGGTTAGGGGCGGTTTGTTTACAAACATTCTACATCGAGTTTGGCTAATGAATAGATGTTGTTTTTCCCCAAACTAAAAAAATTGTGAATCGCCATATCCGCCGAGACTTACAATTTGTGTCACTATCGGAGTGTCAGATCTTGTTTTCTTGCCTAATCATCGCCGATCATGCCTAAACTGAACGTCCTCACACTCAGGGGTCATTTCAAAGAAATGAAATAATATCTTTAAAAAAATCGAAATCGACCAGTGCCATTGGTAGCGCATTCCCGTTCTGAGGAAAGGTGCGGGTTCAAGTCCCGTCGAAGCGCGAAGTAGATTCTTTTTGGAAATTATTTCGTTTCGTAAAAAATAAACCTAACTGCTTTAACTTACGTAGATTCTATCAAGGCAAACTTTTAACTAACTAACTTTAAACTTTAAATACCTATCCTTAATTAATTAATTCCAAAGGCCACAAGGGTCCTATTAGCATACAATGCCTAACTAATAAATGTAGCTTAATTGTTGAATCTAATTTATTTCATGCCCATATCCATTGGTATGCAGTTATTTGGCAATGGAATGTTGCGATTGCCAATAGATGGTTAAAGTCCTATTACACTAGTCGCTACTCATTTACCAAATACTATAATTTTTTAAGGTAGCTACCAAATTCAGTACATTGGTACGTGGGGAAATTGAATATTCAGTATTTGATTAGAATTTGAATATTTGGTAGTAGATTACGTTAACTGTTTCTAACAAGTAGGTACGTTAAAAATAGTAAAAATTTTACCTCAGTAATCCATGTACTTTTCGCTAACTAACCATCGATAAATCTTCATTGAAACTCGAAATCTATTCGTGATCCTGAACCTGCTTAGAAGCAAACCTACTTAATAAAATCGCAGGCCAACAACAAAAAAAAATTGCGAATCGTGTAGTCTTCTTAACCATCCTCAGCTTACGTGAGGGCATTTCAATTATGTCCAATGCAGTATCAAAGCTCTGTTTATTATGCCTAATCGTAAATCAGAATTTGCCATTCAGCACTCCATTGCACATTATTGCTTGCGCCAATTTACCAATAATATAAATGGTTTACCAATTACGATAGTGTAATTAGCTTTTAAATAATTGCCATTACAATTTATTACACTGTAATGGGATAATGGTCAAAATTAGGTTTACTCGTTACCGATTTTGTACCTATTATGTTTTATCTGGGTTATATTATATATAATTATAAGTTAGTAGGTAGGTATAATAGCAAACCAGTTATTGACATAGCTCAAAGAATTAGCAAGCTGAAGTGGCAGTGGGTCGGCCATATCTCGCGAGGTACCGACTACCGTTGGGGTTATCGTGTTCTTGAGTGGAGATCGCGACTCGGCAAACGTAGTGTAGGACGCCCTCCGGCCAGGTGGGATGACGATCTGCGAAAGACTGCTGGCAGACGCAGGCGCTCATTAGGGAAAGCCTATGTCCAGCTGTGGACTAACATAGACTGATGAGGCTGATGATGATGATGATTATGGTAAAACCCCCAAGTTTGGGGAAGTATGTTCAGTAGTTTACGTACATGACATGTATGAGAATAGAGAGTTATGATTAAATTTTGATCAATGGTTTTATCTCTCCTTCATGAGTCTTAAGATACCCTTTTATCTTAGTTAAAATAACCAAGTTAAATAGACTGTACTACGGAACACCGGAAGTCGAAACACTGGGAACGGTAGGCATCCATAAAATTTAAAAAACCCCCTACAGATTTTCATGAAACATGGCTCATGAACACTCGGGATAAAATTATCTATGACACAAAAAAAACTAACCGAAAATAGGTTCATCCGTTTGGGAGCTACGATACCACAGGCACGTTAAACTTATAACACTCCTCTCTTTTTGCGTCGGGGGTTAAAAAAAGTTCGAAAAGGTACTTTATCTAAAAAGTTGACCGATTTATCTCAATTTTCTGGTAAACTATTAGCATAACAAGCCGTGGGGTGGTATAATTCAAGCATTGTAATTCTTAAGATAACTAACGACTGCGGTGGCCGCTGCGGTAGCCGTTAAGCTGAAAAAAATCTCAGACGCGACCACCCTGTGCGACCATTATCTTTATAAACTTGACTAGTATTTTATATGTGCGCGAGCTGCAAGCAGCTCGCGGCGGCTGTGTATATTGTTTTTTTTTTCATTGTATTCCCCTTTTCGTAACCTACATAATCGATTTCATGGAAATTTATAAGCAAGAGTGGGTTTTGCGATATAAGAATGTCAGCCATTTTGAATTTTCAAATGGACATCTTTTTCGTAATCTACACTGTCGAGTTAGTCGAAAACGATATCCATGTCAAATTTTTGGATGGGGGAGGGGGTTCAGGGGGGCTGGGCGTGAGCGGTCACAGCACGGCTCGCTTCGCTCGCCTTGCTGTGTGACGTGAGTTGTATTGCGGTTCGCTTCGCTCACCGCAATTCGACACACGCCCGCCGCCGTCATCAAATTCGTAATCCTCGCCCCCATGTTAGTCGAAAACGATAAGCATATCAGATTTTTTGATGGGGGCGGGGCTGGGCGCAGGGGGTCACAGCACCCCTGTAGTCCCCGCTCGTGCTGCCACACGGCAAGGCTCGCTTCGCTCGCCTTGCGGTGTGACGTATTGCGGTTCGCTTCGCTCACCGCAATCCGACACACGCCCACCGACATCAAATTCTTAATCCTCACCCCAATTTTAGTCAAAAACGATATCCATATCAGATTTTTTGATGGGGGAGGGGGTTCAGGGAGCCTGGGGGCGCGGGGGGGTAACAGCACGGCTCGCTTCGCTCACCGCAATACGACCCCGCTTGTACTGGCACACAGCAAGGCTCGCTTCGCTCGCCTTGCTGTGTGACGTGAGTCGTATTGCGGTTCGCTTCGCTCACCGCAATCCGACACACGCCCGCCGACATCAAATTCGTAATCCTCACCCCAATGTTAGTCGAAAACGATATCCATATCAGATTTTTTGATGAGGGAGGGGGTTCAGGGAGCCTGGGGGCCTGGGGGGGTAACAGCACGGCTCGCTTCGCTTGCCGTGCTGTTCCTCCGTAGTCGCATTGCGGCTCGCTTCGCTCGCCGCAATGCTGCACCGGGTTCAGGGGGAGGGGGTTCTGGGGGGCAAGGGGGGGGTGGGGTCACAGCGTGGCTCGCTTCGCTCGCCTTGCTGTTCCCCGTAGTCGCATTGCGGCTCGCTTCGCTCGCCGCAATGCTCCACCCTAAAAAGTGGTCAGAATATAGGCTAAAAATGGCCAAAATTTCAGTTTTTTTATAAAAAGGGGGGTCTAGAGGGGTTGGGGGCGAAAATTTTTTTTTGCAATCCGAATGGTGTTAAGCTCTTCACACGACTGTGAAAAAAATTTTCTTCTAGCTTACTTCGTTTGGGAGATATCAAAAGGGGGGGTGAAAAAAGGGGCGGGAGGGGGGATGATTTTTTTTTACTTTCAATTGGAGAAGAGACCTTCTATACGATCCCGCAATCAGAACCTCTCTATCGCGACGGCATCTCGTAGCACTCTCAAAAGGGGGGGTCTTGGGGGGCAAGGGGGGGTGAAATTATTTTTGCAATCGAAATCGCTTGACCCCCTCTATACAACCCCCTTAAAATTATTCATCAGTATGACTCCGTTACGAAGCTCCCTTGGGGGCCGGGGGTCCTGGGGGGCAAATCTCAAAAAGTCGGAATTTTCCCTAGGTCCCCTCGACCCCCTCTCTACATTTCTGCAAAAAAAAACATACCTTCCCCTCCACCATCAAGGAGAACAATTATGTCAGTCTAGCATTTTATAAGTGCGCGAGCTGCAAGCAGCTCGCGTCGGCTGTGCATATTGTTTGATTTTAATTGTACCTTTACGTTACCTACACCCGCGATTTGATCGAAATCGATAACCAAGAGTGGAGACTGCGATATAAAAATGTCACCCATCTTGGATTTGGAAATGGACATCTTTTTCGTAATCTACGAGTTCGAGTTGATCGAAAAGGATACCCATATCAATTTGTGGATGGGGAGGGGATTTAGGGGGGCTGGAAGTGAGGGATCACAGCACGGCTCGCTTCTCTCGCCGTGCTGTTCTCCTATAATCACCCCGCTCGAGCTGCCACACGCCAAGGCTCGCTTCGCTCGCCTTACGGTGTGATCAAACGCCCACCGTCATCAAATTCGTAATCCTCACCCCCATGTTAGTCGAAAATGATACCATATCAGATTTTTCATAGGGCGGGGTTCGGGGGGGCTGGGCGCGAGGGGTCAAAGCACGGCTCGCTTCGCTCGCCGTGCTGTTCCCCTGTAGTCGCATTGCGGTTCGCTTCGCTCACCGCAATACGTCCCCGCTCGTGCTGCCACACGGCAAGGCTCGCTTCGCTCGCCTTGTGGTGTGACGTATTGCGGTTCGCTTCGCTCATCGCAATCCGGCACACGCCCGCCGACATCAAATTCGTAATCCTCACCCCAATGTTAGTCGAAAACGATATCCATATCAGATTTTTTGATGAGGGAGGGGGTTCAGGGAGCCTGGGGGCGTGGGGGGGTAACAGCAGGGCTCGCTTCGCTCGCCGTGCTGTTCCTCCGTAGTTGCATTGCGGCTCGCTTCGCTCGCCGCAATGCTCCACCCTAAAAAGTGGTCAAAATATAGGCTAAAAATGGCCTAATGTCAGTTTTTTTATAAAAAGGGGGGTCAAGAGGGGTCAGGGGCGAAATTTTCGCTTCGCTCACCGCAATCCGACGCACGCCCGCCGTCATCAAATTCGTAATCCTCGCCCCCATGTTAGTCGAAAACGATACCCATATCAGATTTTTCATGGGGGTTTTTTGGGGTTCGGGGGGGGGGGGAAGGCTGGGCGCGGGGGGTCAAAGCACGGCTCGCTTCGCTCGCCGTGCTGTTCCCCTGTAGTCGCAGTGCGGTTCGCTTCGCTCACCGCAATACGTCCCCGCTCGTGCTGCTACACGGCAAGGCTCGCTTCGCTCGCCTTGCGGTGTGACGTATTGCGGTTCGCTTCGCTCACCGTAATCCGACACGCCCGCCGTCATCAAATTCGTAATCCTCACCCCCATGTTAGTCGAAAACGATACCCATATCAGATGTTTTGATGGGGCGGGGTTTGGGGGGGAGGCTGGGCGCGGGGGTCACAGCACGGCTCGCTTCGCTCGCCGTGCTGTTCCCCTGAAGACGCATTGCAGTTCGCTTCGCTCAGCGCAATATGTCCCCGCTCGTGCTGCCACACGGCAAGGCTCGCTTCGCTCGCCTTGCGGTGTGACGTATTGCGGTTCGCTTCGCTCACCGCAATCCGACACGCCCGCCGTCATCAAATTCGTAATCCTCACCCCCATGTTAGTCGAAAACGATACCCATATCAGATGTTTTGATAGGGCGGGGTTCGGGGGGGGGGGGCTGGGCGCGGGGGTCACAGCACGGCTCGCTTCGCTCACCGCAATACGTCCCCGCTCGTGCTGCCACATCCATATCAGATTTTTTGATGGGGGAGGGGGTTCAGGGAGCCTGGGGGCGTGGAGGTTAACAGCACGGCTCGCTTCGCTCGCCTTGCTGTGTGACGTGAGTCGTATTGCGGTTCGCTTCACTAACCGCAATCCGACACACGCCCGCCGACATCAAGTTCGTAATCCTCACCCCAATGTTAGTCAAAAACGATATCCATATCAGATTTTTTGATGGGGGAGGGGGTTCAGGGAGCCTGGGGGCGTGGGGGGGTAACAGCACGGCTCGCTTCGCTCGCCGTGCTGTTCCTCCGAAGTCGCATTGCGGCTCGCTTCGCTCGCCGCAATGTTCCACCAGGTTCAGGGGGAGGGGGTTCGGGGGGACAGGGGGGGGGGGGGGGTTGGGTCACAGCGCGGCTCGCTTCGCTCGCCTTGCTGTTCCCCGTAGTCGCATTGCGGCTCGCTTCGCTCGCCGCAATGCTCCACCCTAAAAAGTGGTCAGAATATAGGCTAAAAATGGCCAAAATTTCAGTTTTTTTATAAAAAGGGGGGTCTAGAGGGGTTGGGGGCGAAAATTTTTTTTTGCAATCCGAATGGTGTTAAGCTCTTCACACGACTGTGAAAAAAATTTTCTTCTAGCTTACTTCGTTTGGGAGATATCAAAAGGGGGGGTGAAAAAAGGGGCGGGAGGGGGGGTGTTTTTTTTTTACTTTCAATTGGAGAAGAGACCTTCTATACGATCCCGCAATCAGAACCTCTCTATCGCGACGGCATCTCGTAGCACTCTCAAAAGGGGGGGTCTTGGGGGGCAAGGGGGGGTGAAATTATTTTTGCAATCGAAATCGCTTGACCCCCTCTATACAACCCCTTTAAAATTATTCATCAGTATGACTCCGTTACGAAGCCCCCCTGGGGGGCGGGGGTTCCGGGGGGCAAATCTCAAAAAGTCGGAATTTTCCCTAGGTCCCCTTCACCCCCTCTCTACATTTCTGCAAAAAAAAACATACCTCCCCCTCCACCATCAAGGAGAACAATTATGTCAGTCAGTGGTAATCGAGCTATATATAGTATAATCATTAACACGTCATTATAGAATTTAGAATACTTAGAAGATTTTTATTTGTGTGACAATAAAATGAAATTACTTTTATGTAATACTTAAGCTGAGCCGATGACCTTTTTGTGTTACATTAAGTAACACAAAAAGGTCACCGGCTCAGCTTAATGCTGCTATGGCACAAGGTCCATAGCTATAGTACTACCTACTATCAGTACCAAGTTTAAGAATTAAGACCTAGCGTCTTCACGAAAGTATTCATGATGATGTTCAGAATCTGCAGTTCACGCAGTGACAGTGAATTACCATTAACCTTGTATAAATCGAAGGACCGAAGATTTTGGAGTGAAATATGCATAATGCTGTAAGTAAGGTACCCAACGAAATCATTAATTGCAAGGCAATGCAAATAACAGTAAGAAGTAATACGGTATTCAGCTTTTCAAAATTTAACGTGAATGTCCAACTTGTACGATGGCTGAACTCGAACAGGCCGAAACGGGGGTCCCTCACTCGTTCATTGTCGGCAGAAGATGGAACGTCACATTCAGTTTAGTCGCCGATTTTCCAACAGAGGGTAGGACGAAATCGGCTATTAGCCTTACCACAGATATTATAATACTATACACCTTACTAAATCAAACTTCCCTATTTTTTGTATGAGCAAGACCGAACACGAGCGAGTCGCGAGTCACTTGTTTATTCTACAGATTTGTGACGACGAATCTAGGTTTCTGGCGTGTTTCTGTTGAGCTGAGATATACAAGTATTAAGGTATCTTTTACTAACTAATAAAATATACAGCGTGGGGATTATGAGCATTACCCCCCATGTTGCAAAGTTTGGAGGCCTGCGTCCAGCAGTGGAGCGTCTGTAGATGATGAAAATAAACAGCATTTATTTTGTCAATACCTACAATGATGCTCATCAATGGATTTTATTACTAACTAGTTTCGCACGCGTTGTTTCTATAAAGTTTAAAGGTGGTTTCTATCCCATGGAAACTGATTTATGGGATAAAAAGTAGCCTATGTTTGATTCCAGGATTAGAATTACCTGTACGCAAAATTTCAGTCCTATCCGTTGAGTGGTTTTGGCGTGAAGAGGTAACAAACATCCATCCATCCATCCATCCATCCATCCATCCATCCATCCATCCATCCATCCATCCATCCATCCATCCATCCATCCATCCAAATATTCACATTTATAATATTAGTGTGAGAATAATGCTAGACAATTCACATAGCATCATCTAGCCCCAAACTAAGCAAAGCTTGTGTTATGGGTACTAGGTAATTGATAAATTATTACATTATACTAAATACTTAGATTTATTTTTTATTATAAACATAGAAACACACCCAACAAATATCTGCAGATAGCACAAACAGCTGTGTGGTGGAATTGGTGGCTTAGAATTTTCACCACCCCAACTCTTCCCGCGGGTGTCGTAAGAGGCGAATAAGGCATATCCATCGAGGGCGGACAGCAGCGACCTTTGCAGAACAATTCTACCACCGAACTGCGATCTCCAACCTGCATGCCCAGCGTGGGGATTATGGGCATTATTACCTCCATGTGAAAAAAGCCAATAAGGCGCTTATCAGGGGGAGGCCTGCGTCCAGTAGTGGACCAATACAGGCTGTTGAGGATCAGGTTGAGGTACAAACATTTGCCCCAAAGCAGGTTTTGAATCCGCGGACGGTTTCACGGGAGAGAATAAGTAGCCTTGTACTACGCCTACATATTGAGTTTTGGATTGGTGAGGATTGTGTTTTGAGTCGCGGAGGGCCAAGGCATGCCGAGGCCTTTGCGCGACGTGACGGGGAGGTTTTCGAAAGGCCCTTCTCAGGGCCCCTCCCCGCGGGAGTCGGACGAGGGAGGTGATAAGGAGGTGTGCGTCGGTTCTCCGCCCAAACAAGACCCTTCTCAGGGCCCCTCTTCGGAGGTAAGGGCGGAGCCCGACACGGCGGAGGATATGCTGGAGGACGTGGTGGCCCGGAAGCGGCCGTCTTCCTCGTTCTTCGTGCCCGGGTATTTAGACTCGGACACGGAGACCGAGGGGACAGTGGCCGCTAAGGTCAACACGGCCTCTAGAGGGAGGAAGAAGTCGGGGAAGGCTTCGTCGGCCAGGGGGGCCTTTTTGAGGCCTCTCCCGGTCGACGAGGCCTTGACGGAGGTCCTGCTCAGCAGGAAGTATGGGAAGGAGCGCGCCGCTGCTGTCCCCGATCTCACGACGACCGGTAGCGATACCGATGCCGCCGTGCGGGTCGGGGACATCAGCGCGCTGAGCGCTCAAGAGTTGAGGGCCCACGCTGGCGAGAAGCTCGCCTGTATCCTGGAGGTTGCCAGGAAGTCCGGCAACCTCAAGGGCGAGTTTGTCGGCCGCCTGAAGGGGTCGGCGTCCAGTCTGCGGGAGGTGGTCGATGCCCTCGCAGACCGGAGTGAAGCGGAGGAGACGCGGCGCCTGAGGGCAATGAACGGCCGTCTACGGCTGGAGACGGAGGCCCTGAAGGCCGAGGTGAAGTCACTTCGTCGCGCCTTCACCGAGGCGAAGACGGAGGCCGCCGCCGCCTCTACTGCCGCTGCTGCATCCGCCGCTGCAGGGACCCAGGGGGCCCCCACCATGTTGCAGGTGGGGGCGGAATTGATAGAGGAGCTGAAGCGCTCCTTGACCTCAACGTTCGGGACAATGCTGAACGCCCGAATCGCGGGGATTGAGGAGCGCCTCCTGCCGGCTCCGGTCGTTCGTCCGCCACTGAGGGCGGACACAAAAGAGGTGGCCGCGCCGCTGAGGCCAACGCCACCTCAGCAGGCTCGTGGCCCTGCTTCCGAAGCGGGCAAGAGGGCGGCACCCGCCGTGGCACCTGTGCCAGTCGCGGGTCCCTCGAGGGAGGCTGCTCCGGTCGCTGTCGCCGTTCCCCGGTCTGGGGAGACCTGGGCGACGGTGACGAAGAAGGGAAAGGGGAAGGGGAAGAGTTCTTCTCCCCCCTCTGCACCTGCGCCTGCTCCAGCGGCTCGTCCCGCCGCTTCGGCCCCAAAGCCTAAGCCGGCGCTGAGGTCCCCGAAGTCCGCGGCTGTCGTGCTGTCGCTACAGCCCGGGGCTGCGGAAAAAGGGGTGACTTACTCCTCCGTCCTCCAGTTGGCGCAGGAAAAAGTGAGCCTCCAGGAGATGGAGATAGGACGGGTCGGGTTCCGGCAGACTGCCACGGGAGCCAGGATGCTGGAGATCACTGGCTCCCAAAACGGACAAAAGGCCGACAGGCTCGCGGAGAAGCTCCGCGAGGTCCTGTCGGAAGTGGCTAACGTCACCAGGCCCGTGAAGTCCACGGATATCCGTGTCACGGGCCTGGACGACACGGCCACCAAGGAGAAGGTGGCCGCAGCGGTCGCCGAGGCGGGCCGCTGTGATGTGCGGCTCGTCAAGGCCGGGGAGATCCGCTCCGGCTTTGGTGGCACCGGGTCCACCCTAGTTTCCTGCCCGATCCCGGCAGCCAAAGTGCTGCTGGAAAAGGGCAGACTGCTGGTGGGGTGGAGCTCGGCACGAGTGGTGGGGCTGGGGGAGCGTCCCATGCGCTGCTACCGGTGCATGGGGCTAGGGCACACGCGCCCCCAGTGCCCCGCGGCGGCGGACAGAGGTGACCTGTGCTTCCGGTGTGGAGGCGAAGGTCACAAGGCGGCCACTTGCGGGAGGGCCCAGCCACACTGCGCTATATGCGCAGAGTCTGGCAGGCCCTCTGGGCATGTAATGGGGGGACGCAGCTGCGTTCCCCCGAAGACGAAAGGGAAAACCGCCGGGACCCGGACCGCCCCCGCCCCCTCTGCCGGAGCTCACGCGGCGTTGAGCGAGGAGGTTGAGATGGCTGACTGATGGATCAGGTCGGCCATCTCAACTTCCTCCAGACGAACCTCAACCACTGCGCCAGGGCTCAGGATCTGCTCATGCAGTCCCTGGTGCAGTGGGAAATTGATTTGTCGGTTGCCGCGGAGCCGTACTACGTCCCTCCCCAAAACCAATGTTGGGCTGGTGACCTGGACGGCTCCGTGGTCATTATTGGGAAGGGAAGTGGCATCCCTCCCCTCTCAGTTGAGGAGAGGGGTTCGGGGTACGTGGTGGCCAAGTGGGGGGAGTATGCAGTAGTCGGCGCATACTTCTCCCCCAATAGAACCGCTGCAGAGCTGGAGGTCTTTATGGACCTCCTGGCCGCGGCGGTGCGTAGGCAGGCGCCACGTCAGGTCCTCATCATGGGGGACCTGAACGCCAAGGCCCGGGACTGGGGCAGCCCCACTACTGACGCTCGAGGGGAGATCGTCAGGGAGTGGGCGCTGGCCACCGGGCTGACCCTTCTTAATAGAGGGTCGGCCCACACGTGCGTGCGACAGCGAGGGGGGTCCGTGGTGGACATAACGTTCGCCACCCCCGCTGTTGCGGCACGTGCCCGGGCCTGGAGGGTGATGTCGGAAGTGGAGACTCTCTCGGACTACAAATATATAAGGTTCGAGATATCCACTTCCGACGTCCAAAGGGGGGGCCGTCATGGGGCGCGGGCGGACTTTCCGCGTTGGACGGTCAGTCGCCTCGACCGCGATCTGGCGGTTGAGGCGGCGATCGTCCAGTCGTGGTTTGCCGCGCCCACGCACCCGGAGGTGGACGTAGAGGCGAGCCACTTCTGGGATGCGGTGACGGCGGTGTGTGACGCCGCCATGCCCAGGGCCCGGCGCCTCCCCGGTCGCCGTGAGGTGTACTGGTGGAGCTCGGAGATCGGGGATCTCCGAGACGCCTGCTCGGCGGCGCGGCGGTCCTACGCCCGCTGCCGGAGGCGGCGTCACGGCCGCACCGACGGGGAGCAGTCAGCGGAGGAGCTGGCAGCCGAGAACCAGCTGTACAGCTCCTACCGCGAAGCAAAAAGGGAGCTGCAGCTGGCCGTCGGTCGGGCCAAGACGCGGGCCTGGGAAGAGGCTCTAGAGGGCCTCGACAGGGACCCGTGGGGACGTCCGTATAGGGCTGCCCGGAAAAAGTTCCGGGGCCAGACGTCCCCGATTGCGGAGTCTCTAGAGCCGGAGCTTCTGGGCAGGGTGATGGAGGGGCTCTTCCCCGACATCGACCCCCTCCACACCCCGCCCGTGATGGCGGCGCCGCCTGTCCTCCCCGAGGAGATTGACCCGGCCTCCATCCCACCTGTGTCAGAGGTGGAGATGGAGGTGGCCGTTGGACGACTGCGTGGCAAAAGGACGGCCCCGGGTCCGGATGGGATCCCAAAGCGGGTCCTGCGGATCGCCTTGGGGGAGATGGGCGAGCGGCTTCGGGAACTGTTCGACGCGTGTCTCACGTCTGGACGGTTCCCGAAGCTTTGGAAGGACGGGCGGTTGTGCCTGTTGCGGAAGGAAGGTCGAGACGCAGACTCGCCTTCCGCATACAGGCCAATAGTGCTGCTAGATGACACGGGGAAGCTGCTGGAGAGAGTATTGGCTTCCCGTGTCATCCGGCACCTGGCGGGGACTGGGCCTGACCTGTCCCAGGCCCAGTATGGGTTCAGAGCGGGGTGTTCGACGATAGACGCCCTACTCTGGCTCAAGGGCTGGACCCAAGATGTTGTCAGCCAGGGGGAAAAGGCGTTGGCTGTTTCGCTCGACATTGCCAACGCCTTCAACAGCCTGCCGCACGGAACCATACGGGAGGCGCTCCGTTATCACGGAGTGCCCCTGTACCTGCGGAGGCTGTTGGCGGACTACCTCCAGGACAGGGAGGTCCTGGTTGAGGGACGCGACGGCTTGAGACACCGTCGCGTCGTCCGTGGGGTTCCACAGGGGTCGGTGCTGGGACCGCTCCTGTGGAACATTGGCTACGACTGGGTGCTCCGGGGCACATTCCCCGCAAGTATGCGAGTGGCGTGCTACGCGGACGATACCCTGGTCGTGGTCAAGGGGAGGGACCTCGGGGAGGCGATGCGGTTGGCCACGATGGCCACTACCCTAGTGGTCGACCGCATTCGATCCCTGGGATTGGAGGTGGCCCTCTCCAAGACCGAGGCCCTGTTGTTCCACGGGCCTCGGGGAGGGCCTCGTCCAGGAACCAGGGTGGTTCTGGACGGGGTTCAGGTCCGGGTTGGGACCCAGATGAAATATTTGGGTCTCATCCTGGATGGGAGGTGGACTTTTGGGGCCCATTTCGCCCAACTGGCCCCAAGAGTCCTGGGAGCCGCGGCCGCTTTTGGGAGGCTGCTGCCCAACGTGGGCGGCCCGAGCGCCACATGTCGCCGGCTGTACTCCGGGGTCATCCGGAGTATGGCCCTTTACGGGGCACCGGTCTGGGTGGACGCCCTCAGTCGCGCGAACCTGACCCTGCTGCGACGTCCGCAGCGGGTCATCGCGACGAGGGCGATACGCGGTTACCGGACGGTGTCCTGGACAGCAGCATGCGTGCTGGCCGGTGATCCCCCCTGGGCTCTTCAGGCGGAGATCCTCGCCGAAGTGTATCACTTCGTGGCGGCGAGGAGATCTGCCGGGGAGCGCCCAGTGTGGGAGGAGGTCACGCGCATGCGGCGGCTGGCGCGGGCGGCCTTGTTGCGGCGGTGGGCGGAGGACCTGGCTTCACCGGTCCCTGGTCAGTGGACGGTGGACGCCATCAGGCCGGTCCTCCAGAGGTGGGTGCGGCGGCGGTTCGGGTCGTTGACCTTCCGATTGGTGCAGGTGCTTTCCGGGCATGGATGCTTTGGAAAGTATCTGCACCAGATCGCGAGACGGGAGGCGACCCCGGTCTGCCACGAATGTGGGGCGCCGAAGGATACGGCGCTCCACACGCTGGAGGCGTGTGCTGCATGGGGTCCCATGCGGCACACGCTTTCAGCGTTCCTGGGCCGGGACCTTTCGCTGCCGAGCGTGGTGAGCGCCATGCTCGACGGCGAAAGGGAGTGGCAGGCCATGGTCTCCTTCTGCGAAGAGGTTATGTCGCAGAAGGAGGCCGCTGAGCGGGTCAGGGAGGATGACGCCCAATCTGACCCGCTCCGGCGCAGACCGCCAGGGAGACGAAGGGGGCGGTTCGCCCGCCTCCTTCGTCCCCCGTAGTGGGGCCACTGGTTGAGAGTCGGGTGACTCTCTGCCGGCTAGCACGGCTCCACGCGTCTGAGGGGTGACTTGAGTGAAAGGGTTACTCCTCCTTGAGGCCGAGGCCCGGACCGGTTCCCGGGCCACCCGCCGGAGCGAGATGGTGAATGTTAACGCGACCCCATCTCGCCCCATGACGGCGGTGGACGTTTCACGGGGGGGTTTTAGTGGGTTCGAGTCCCACATACCCCCTTCCGTCACCCCCATGGCGGAAGGGAAGTGCGAGGGCATTTCCGCCCTCCAAAAAAAAAAAAAAAAAGGTTTTGAATCCGCAACTTCCAGTATCGCAGGCAGACCTGCCACAGAGGTCGTCTCGATTACGGATGACGGAGAAAAAGGAAAAGTCGCGCCTTCGATCTTGCGAGAGGTAAAGCTAAGCTGAGTCATGATTGACGGAATCCATTGAAGAGATGCTGGTCATGGTGCAGAATACTGGACAGTTGGTGAGAGGATTGTTTGTCATGGTATAGATGGAATGATTCACTATTTGTATGGTGAAAATGTGAAACATTTTGATAACTACGGAATAGGGTATCACACCCATTTTTGAAAAGTGTCTCAATTAGATGCTATAGTGCTAATGAACCACTAAAAATTCACAAATTTTTTATTCAATCGTTGCAATGTGCAATGGTGTTATAAAGCAGATCAAAAAAGCTGAAACCTTTAAATTGAATTTTAAAATTTAGATTGCTATTTTATGAACTAAAACTAACTCCGACTGCTTTTTGCCTAAGCTATCTCAATACTATATTTTTTGATTTTTTCTCATGAGTAATATACTCTATTGAGAAGGGTTCCAGACAACTATCTTAAATGTTGGATAAAATGCAAAGCATCTTAAGTTCTCCGCACATTTATCCAATGCTGTTATCGCACAGCATTAGCATTCAAATATGGGCTTAAATTCATCCTCTTTAGATACATTTTACAGTGACATATTGACTTCCCACAAGCGTCAATAGAGTGGTCCGCGAGCTGTGATCTGATGCCGTCAATATGAAATGCATCACAATATTATGATTTAGAATCCATCTTAGAATGCTTTTTTTGTGTTGTGCGGTAGCGGTGTGCCCCTGATCTGCGAAAACCTTAACACGTATAAGCGGATATTTGTAAAGTACTCGCCACCCTTCTGCTTTACAAGTCTTATCTTTGTACTCGTTCCCATCACCTTCATTAGTTGGCGTGTCCCGAGCCTCGGGAAGCACGTTATGCCGTTGGTCCTGCACCTGACCTCGTGTCGGTCTGCCGTCCCATCATCGGATTATGAGAGTGAGGAAAAAGAGAGTGCACCTGTGTTTGCGCACACTCTTGTGCACTATAATAATGTCCTGCGTATCTGGCTAGTCTCCGTGAGACTGACCACCGTGGTCGAATTTCGGCTAGGAGGACATTATTATTATTAGTTGGCGCCTGAGTAACAAATGTAAGTGACTACAACGGGTAGGTATAGATAGAAAGATTAAAAAGTATTTGGTAAGTACTACCAGAGACACAAGCAATTAACATAGATATTAAATTTTAAACAAAAGTACAATATGTTTAATTAATTAAAAGCCAATCAGGAAATAACTTAATGTAGATAAGTTTGTGTGTGCAGCACGACGAATAGGCCATGACCAGTGTACGCTAGTAATAGTAGTTCAATGGCCATGACTTAGTTTTGCTTCAAAGCAAAAACACTGATTTTCAGCCAAAACCTGACCGAGAGCGAACTGTCAAGAAAACGAAAAAAACGCAAATGAAGAAAACGCATTGGAATATCTATTAACAACTAACATAGCTTAACGTTATGTGATGTTCACATTATTATGATCAACGACGAAAACATCAAAGCACTTGAAACTTCATCCGAATCCAAAATCACTTATCGAAACCCAATAACCATACATCTTAGCAATACAGCGGTTAAACGAAAACATGTCTTTGCCAGCGATTTGCGAAGATTTATTAGGGTTTTTAAAGTTTCGTAGCACGATGCATTCCGAGTTCGTAAATAAAGTGCACGCTCACTGCGACACTTAAATCCTATCTAAATCTCTAGGCAACCTAGTTTTGGAAAACTGAAGAAGTAGCTTTCGTGAGACGATAATATTATGTTTCTATTTATTTTTAACCAACTTGTCATCTAAACTCTTTTGTTTAAAAAAACTACTTAACTAACGTATCTTCACAATTGTACTCGCTATTTCTTTTGAAAATAAATTCCTACTTATTACTTTAAGAAATACTATTCTTTAACCAACTTGTCATCTAAACTCTTTTGTTTAAAATAACTATTTGTGCCTTTGGACAGGCTTTCTGTTATACTGCTACACAGACTGCAAAGTCCAAGTGCGGGAAGCAGATGGGTTTTTCTATTGGTGCAGTATGACTGTACTAAGTTTATAAACTTAACTAACGTATCTTCACAATTGTACTCGCTATTTCTTTTGAAAATAAATACCTACTTATTATTGTAAGAAATACTATTCTTTTTCTTCAAAAAGGAGGAGGTTCCATTCCATGTTCCGCTGTAGGTATGTTTTTAATATTCGCCGATTTATCCGTCGATTATGACCGATTTTAATGATTATTATTATAAATTATACATAGCTATTGTATAAAGAATGATACTGAGTAGGAATATGTTGCTATGTTGGTTAAACTATTTAACACTACCCACATACCTATTAAGGAATTTGTAAAAAAAAATAACTGAGTACTACTTCGACCTAACAACCGAAGTAGCTATTTATTTATTTACCACTGTAATACCCTAGTTTTACTACTTACCTATATTTGTAAAGCTGAAAGGCCTACTTTTACTAATTTAGTTATAGTTTCTCTATAAGTGAATTTGTGAATTCTTAAGAGAAAAAATAAACATCTCAAACCTCAATATTAAGTAAGTATTTGTTTATTTATTGCATACATAAACAATATTATTATTACAGACTTTAAGCTTAGGTGGTTGCTGAAAGCAATTGATCTAAAGATTATTATAATGGATAGGTACATAATCTATTTATTGCCAGGAACATAGAAGTGAAAAAATATAGGAAAATGTAAGTAGGTAGGTATTTGTCACGCAAATCTAAAAAAAAATGTAAATATTATGGAGTTAGTTTTTTCAAAACAATCAAATTATCGGAAACTGTAGAGGTGTCGCGAGACGATAGGTACTTTTCTTATTATCCTATTCAAATCGTCTCAAGGGGAAAATAAATCTAATTTGAAGACAAGATTTCGATTGATCTTGGGTCTTGGTCGCTTTCAAGGCAATAATTTTTTAATGTCAAAATTTTTGTCCCAGATCACGCTACAACAATATCTCAATTGCACACTTTATTGACGACCTCAGTGGCGCAGCGGGCGAATTCCGCCTGCGACGCAGGAGGTTGCGGTTTCGATTCCCGCCTCGGGAGAAATGTTTGTACGATCTGCAGATTATTTATTCAGGGTGTTCTAGATGTTTTCTATATTTTATAAAAAATATATCTATCTACGTAGTGTATTGTATTAAGTATATCAGTTATCTAGTACCCATAACACAAGCTCTGCTTAGCTTAGGGCTAGATAATGCAGTGTGAATTGTCCAGCATTATTATTTATTTATTTATTCAGACTTTATGTCGATATGACAAGTTGGTCTAGTTCACTGGATATATGGAAAATCATATCTAATGTTAAGACGAAAAACATGATATTCCATTATTAATATCTAAGTAAAAGAAGCGGTTTGCCTAACGACCCTGATCTTCCTTCGAAAGTACCTAATCCCGTACAGAAACAGCATAATACTTTTTCGTTGGCTATCTCCAGAAGCACAATGTGTAAAGTTCATTCAGTAGTATCATTCTCATAGTCTATTCTTGTATGCTAAACCCATAGCCATTATGTTTTATTTATCATCATCAGAATAAACTTAAAGACAGGCTTGTACACATGACCATGGCGGACGTGGTGTAAGAGCCCTCACGCCTGTAGCACACCTCCGCTGCGGAACACGAGAAGCGGACCAGCTACTCGTGTTCCGCATGAATTCCGCAGCGATCAAGTGTAGTCTGAGTTGCGGAACTATAGCGGAGATGTGGCTGATGTCGGAGCAGATCGACGAAACCGCGTGGGTGGGGATTTGGAATTGGATTTTTGTAATAACTTTTATAAAGTACTAGGCACTAGCTAAGAACGGATTTAGGAAATTCGTATTCTATGGTAGTTAAAATGGGGTCGTAATCGGATAAGTAATTTTTTACAAGCATTCTTAGACGGATGAAATGGGAGTTAAAGATTTTCCCATACTATCTTTAAAATCATAAAGGATTAGTATTAAAACTTTGGCATTGATAGTTTACATGAAAACCAACATTACCTGGGGTATTAGTATTACTAAAGTCCACGCTAATGAAATCGTAGCGGGTCAGCTAGTTATTATACTATATAAAACAAGCATGGGAATCCAAGTGCATTTAAAAATTTGATTTAGTTTTAATAACGCTTATACATGATCCCCATCATGTTTGCAATAAAACATGTAGTTACCCTCTATTTAAGTGAACTCTACAGTAGGTATACGGCTCCACCAAGGTCGACATTACTATCTGGTATCTTACAGATAATAATTACACTAAAGTTTTTGTTTTTATAGTGCGTAAACCTCACACTGGCAAATTTCTAAGAAATTAACACCGACACCTCTCGTCAAACGAACTAAATGTAACTTTAGTCTTTGAACAGGAATGGATAAACTTTAATGTTTCTTGTTTTCTTTTACGTGGAGCTAACGGCGCTACATTCCGTAGAAAGTCGCAAAGATTTTCGACTCCAGCGTCACTTGACCTCGTGGTGTAGTTGGTTAGCACATTCCGGTACTGACGGAAGGATGCGGGTTCAAGTCCCGCCGCAGTCGTAAACTTTTGCGATGTTATTTAATTTCTTAGGAATAGTTACACTTCTGTATAAGCTCTATCATGTGCTTCTCTATACCTAGAGTGGGGTTCCTGTAAATACAGCGGGGCTCCATCCCTTGATTGCGGCGTGTCCGCGGTAATCCGACATTAGCGGCCGCCGTGCCGCGGATTGAACCTGCTTCTTGCACTGGTGTGTGCTTAGGGAGATTAGTTGGTATTTGGGTAGTAATGTTGGTAACACGTAGAAACCTATTTCGTATTATAAGAAGTACCCAGGTTAATTTTGTTGTGCTGGCAAGGTTACTAATCTGTGGTTCGTTAATGCCTTTATACACAAAGAAAATTACAATCAGTTGTTCGTTGGTGTTCTTCCAACACAAACTAGGTTAGTAGTTAGCCCGCTTACATTCGTAAGGAATTTGTCAATCAAAGTAAGTTTTTATACTCAAGATTTTTTTGATTCAGTTCGGAATTCTTTAGATACCTAAAGAATTCGAAACCGATTCTAAGAAATCTTTCTGGGTTACCAGAAATTCGCGAGTCGAGAGCAGGAGCCAAAAAATGTTTGTTTTCTTTTTCGAAAGGCAAAATTACTCAAAGTCATAAAACACACTATCTGCACATTTGCACCAAATGCAAGAGAAAGCAATTTCTTCGCAGACGCATAAACTTGTTAGTCATTTCACGCATGTAGGTAGGTACAAGAAATTAGCTTAACCACCGGATACTCCAAAATCTGAATCCATACTAGGAAAGTTCAGTTCAGACATTTGTGCTCACATTTTCTTAAACAGGCTTGGATTAGAATGGCTTTTAAGGGCCACGCGTTGCCGCCACTTCACTGAAGTGGTGCCCAGTCGTCTTTAGCTTTCGATCGTTGAAATCGATCAGGGCTGATTGATGGAAAACCGCTATCACTATCTATAGCGACCGTTCCTAACCTACCTACCAACCAACTCAGCCGTGGCAAAGTTAATTAGGGCTTGTGCAGGTATGCAGCCTTGTATGGTATGCAGAGTAGAAACAAATTAGAAAATGTAAATTTATAGGTTATAGTATTTTTTATACCTATTGTATTATTTTAAGTAGTACCTAGTCTATTTCATAAGTAGTTTAAAATTAAATCTTAAATTCTGTTTAAGCAGATATACCTTTTACAACTTTGTCTCTCTCTCCCAACAAGGTTTGGAGGGCTGGAAGAGAACTCTTTTTAGAGTCAAGCTCACCTTTGCCATTATTTTTCCTGTTAAATGTTTTACTTGTACCTACCTTTAACGTGCAATAAAGAATTAGGAATTAGAACTAGTAGGTATTTAAGATTGTAACAGTTGAGCCAACTTCTTTTTAATTTGAAACCCGAGGAATGTAACATTCGTAAATCATTCCCCTGTGGGTTTAAAGATTGTTAAAAATTAAATCCTATGCTAATATTTTTAATAAATAAATACAAAAAAAAATACCGTGATGTTTGGTTTTAAACTTTAACTTAAAATGTTGAGATGGGATTCGAGAGACACTCACAAAGGTGTATTGTATAAAAATGCACTGCAAAATCCAGTAAGATTCTCCGGGGATAAGAAATCCCCTAGGAGTCGACTTTGGCATAACTTTCCATAACATACCACAAGTTGCGGAACTTTTTCCAGCTCGCAAAATGAGAATGGAATTAGTGGGTAAGTAGAAACTTGCTTACGGCGAACTAACCCCAAGGTGTGGATTTATAACTCAACCAGACCACTAGGGACCGCAGGCCTAGCTGTCGGGGTCTAGGGATAAGCGGCAAGCGAATAAATCGGGCGAGAAATACCTACCTACCATTGGTCAAGCAGGATTATACAGGCTGGACCAAACAGTCACGGTATAAAAAAAACGTCAAGTGCGAGTCGGACTCCCGCATAAGGGTTCTGTCATACCTTGTGTCTTGCACAATTATCATGATTCTAGGTCAACGGGAAGTAGGTACCCTGTAGGTTTTGGTCCATGGCGAGCATTAAAAATAACTTTTTTAGTGAATAAATTACAAATTTATTGTTTTCAGATTTTTCCCTTTACTTGTGCTATAAGATCTTGCTGCTCACCAAATTTCATGACTCATGAAAGCAAGGTTTCAAAAAAGGTATGCTTTTACAATCATTCCAAAGATCGCTTGAAGAAAATGGAGGAAAGGAAAGATATCATTCCAAAAATCCAAACTCAGAAAAATTTACTGAAAATATATAAATAGGTACCGAAAATCTAAAACCTTCGCATCCACTTTAACGAAAATTATGGATGACTAGTTTATACCCGCGGCTTCGCACGCGTTGTTTCTATGGAGACGTTTAAAGGAGATTTATATCCCATGGGAACTGATGTTTTGGATAAAAAATATGTTTGCTTCCAGGATTAGAATTACTTGTATGCAAAATCTCAGCCCGATCCGTTCAGTAGTTTTAGTGTAAAGAGGTAACAAACATCCATCCATCCAAACCTTCGCATTTATAATATTAGTGGGATGTTTTTCAACTGAGTTCAAATTAACAGATCATCGCTAAGTCTTGTGATAAGAACCCAACAGTTATTCCACAGGACTTAACGGGTTTATATAGTAACAGTTAACCGCTTAATTAAACTTAACGTAAAGTATAACAGGGAGGTTGAGCCTGGTGGCTGTTTTGACGGCTTCATTAAGATATCTGACCCTAATACTGATAAGACAAGGAAACAGGATACTTCATACTGACACTGATATTATAAACTAGTTTATGCCCGCGGCTTCGCACGCGTTGTTTCTATCCAAACGTTTAAAGGTGATTTCTATCCCATGGGAACTGATTAATGGGATAAAAAGTAACCTTTGTTTGATTCCAGGACTAGAATTACCTGTATGCAAAATTTCAGACCGATCCGTTTAGTGGTTTTGGCGTGAAGAGGTAATAAACATCCATCCATCCAAACTTTCGCACTTATAATATTAGTGTGATGCGAAAATTTGGATGTTTAGGTGTTTGTTACATCTTCATGCCACAACTACTGAATGGATCAAGCTGAAATTTTGCATAAATGTTGAGCTAGACCTCAAATAAAACAAATGTTACTTCTTATGCCATAGATCAGTTCCGATGGGAAAGAAATAACCTACTACCGGTGTAAGTTCAAAACAATATTATGACCCCATACGCACTATGATACTGTTTTCGGGGATAGAGAGATTCTTTCAATGAGATATTAGAGCAAGTACACGATTAAATAATCTTATCTGCTATAAACTTGGGTAATATATACATATATTCTACGCTTCCTATAGATTCATTTTATTAGATAAGTTTTAAACGCACGTTACCAAAGCGGGTGCCTCAAAACGCCTAATGTGTACTCGCTCTAATATCCCATTGAGTGAACCTTTCTATCCCTATAAACAGTATCACTGTGCGTAAGGGGGTTATACCTATTGTTTTATTATAGTCTAACAGATTTCGCCAAAACATGAGTCAAACACAGGTTAGAGTACATTAACATATCAATCAATCAATCAAAAACGTTTATTTGCAACTAAAACATAAATTAAATGAACCGTTACTTAACTAAAAAAGAATACAAAATGACAATATACCTGCTATATAATATAATACTATTAAACTTAGTTTTAGCTACAAAATAGTCCCAACTCAGCTTAAGTAGTTGTTAAAATCTGCGCTGGTTTTCTGCTGGGGCCTATGGGACCGTATTGACTTACTTTATCTGACCATATTGGTCAGATAAAATAAGACAAAGAACTAACTTCTCCAAAACAGCTTCACTATTGAATGTTAGAAACTGACAAGCACAGAACTAAAAAGCTTTGTGACAAAGCCGGCTCTTAGGCCCTCAGGGTTTGAAGCTTTCAAACCCTGAGATGGTGTCGAAGCGAGCCTTTTACTATGCCGATGAAAGCCTCTACACGAGGACGCGACGTGAATGCAGAGGGATTGGTGGATGCTGGTAGGATGTCGCGAGAGCGGATGCGAGAGCGATTTTAGAAATTAGTAACAGTTTTATCTTGATGCCTAGATCTTAGTGCCTACTCAGGGGATCCCCACAAAACTAGAACAACATCAAATTTAACGTTCTTTCTTTGGTTCCTTCAAATTGAAAACACTATTGCGAAAAAGAATAATGATAAAAAACCATGAAAGTGTACTGTTTTGCACCTCATTTGATCGAGATATCATGAACCTCTAGGTCTATAGAAAAGATTTTTGTTTTGATACGTAGGTTTTCTAATTCTGTGGTTCCTTAATAAAGTTCCTTCATTGTGTAGTTTTCTTGTATTTAAGCAAAAACATCATTTTTGCTTATGCCGTTTCAAAAACGTATGCTCTGTCCCGCTCCTCTAAGCGCGAGATCTATATTGTATGCCTATACTTTTCACAAAATGGCGCGCAATGCGCCCTCATAATGATGCTGTGTGAACGTGAAGTGTCTGCATTATTATTATTATGTATTGAAGTCTAGTCATAAAAAAAACCGATAGGGACCACGGCCCGTTCTGCCTAGAACATTACAATTTGAAGGCTACATTATAAATTAAAAGTTATGGGCCCTGCTTGCGCGACTAAATCGCTCATCTCGGTCAATAGCACCCACCCTTACAATCTTATGCATAGCGGAGTGGGTCTCCGTTTCACGCTGAAACAGTCCCATTCAGCTTGTAAACAGAGCGGGAGAATTCAGCCGGGGACGTTTTGTCCCATATTGTATGGATAAGTGGCCTTTTCGGTTCTGCTGTTGGTTTTTCTCTTCAGGACCCTTTGTCAATAGGTTCGGGGTGGTTGAAAGTTTTTGAGTTAATGTAGATCTGAGGAAGGGATATTTACTTTTCAAAGGTTAGATATTTTAACATTATGTGATTCACTTTAACCTACTTAATATTTTAAAGCCGAAAGTTTGATAAATGTGAAATTTTTGTTACCTAGGATCTCCAAAACTACTGAACAGATCAAGATGAAATATGGCGTACATTTAGAACATAGCCTAACTTAGATAATAGGCTACTTATTTTACCGAAAATACGCGTGCGAAGCCGCGGGCAGAAGCTAGTATTAATTTATATTAAACTATTGTCACTACAGAAAAACAAATATAACGTCAAGTGCAATTCAGACTCGCGCACTAAGGGTTCCGTTTAATTGTAAGATCTTGTTTCTTGTCAGATATGATTCTAGGTCAACGGGAAGTACCCTATAGGTTGTAGTCCATTGCAAGTTTGCAAGAGTAAAAAGTATTTTTTAAAGCATATACTACAATTTTACAGTTTTCGATTTTTTTCTTTCATTGGTGACCTTGCTTCTTGCAAATTTTATGATTCTAGGTCAACAGGACTTGCCCTTTAGGTTTTGGTCCATAGCAAAAATCAAAAATGTATATTTTCGTGAATAAAGTACGAATTTACGGTTTTCGGATTTTTCCCTATATATGTGATATAAGAACATGCTTCTTGCCAAATTTTATGATTGTAGGTCAACGGGAAGTACCCTGTAGGTCTTGGTCCATCGCGTGAATTAAAAGTAATTTTTGGAAAAAAAAAACTAAAAATTTACTATTTCTGCTATAAAATCTTGCTTCTTGCCAAATTTCACTATTATCTAAGTAAGGCTTAGTTCTAGACGTATGCCAAATTTCATCTTGATTTGTTTAGTAGTTTTGGAGATGCTAGGTAACAAAAATTCAGATTTCACAAACTTTCGGCTTTGTAATAGGATAATGTATTAACTACCTAAATCGAGAGAGCTCTCTCAGCTAGTCTCTATGTTAGCCTCTGTGTGAATTATTACCTACATGTATGCAGTACCAAATACCTAGTACTCAACCACAGACCAAGGTGGTGTGATTATTGCTGGGCTTTGACCATGCGCAATCATAGCAACATGTGAGCTTAGTACATTAGTGTGTGCATTGAGTTTGGTCTAACTTAGAAGAGAGATTCAAAAGCAAATTTAAATACAATTTAAATACAATTTAAGCCCCGGATGCCCGGTATGCCCGGTATGCCCGGTATGGTACGTTCTCCCAGCGCTATCTCAACAAATGGCCTGTGTTGTGTTACAACTTAACGCAATGACATGCTATTTCAAAGCTATTGCAATATACCTACTACCTAATGAATAACAATGATGGAAAGACGTATCTAGACCGAAGTGTGATCGAGACAATAATACACGCGAAACACGTACGCCGGCAGCGCCGGTCCGACTGTAACTGAGGTGGGTGGAGCTAATAGGACCTAATTTGAGCGTTCCACTTTCGAAAAGCTAGTGCCCAATCTCCTGAATTTTACTCACATCGATGCCCCTGACACTTGAGAATAAATAGGCGAAACTCTTCCCACTCGCAGGCGCAGGCGACGGAAAATGGCGACGGAAAATGGCCTGATAAGGAATTAAAAGAGTAGAGAGATTAAGCTCTGCGCTCATTAATCCAATACCGCCAGCCAACAGCACAAAAACGTGCATTCAAATATTGGGATGAATTTTCAAATATATTTGAAAGCACATTTTCGTGCTGTTCTGCAGCGGTGCTTCTCAGGTGTAGGTCGACAAGCTTTAATATATTCGATGTATGAAACAATAAATATGAAACGTAAACTATGTTGGTTAATTCTAAAGGAAAAGTACATAGTAAGATTGTACGAACTGCGCATGGATTCCTAATGAACCGTTTATTGGACGAAACGCGTATTGGACGAAAGCGTTTATATTGTAATTGGACGAATCGCGTTTTTTTTTAAATTTTTTCGAAATTTTGAGTAGAAATTTGCTTCATATCAGTCTGTCAAAGTTGACCATGAATATAACTACTCAATCTGTTTGAAAAAAAATAATTTAGTCCTGGATGAATATTAACCCATCCAGTCGTGTAGGCACGTGAGCGTACTTCAAGTCTTTCTTTACCATCATCAACATCATCAGCCATATTACTCAACTGCTGAACATAGGCCTCCCCTAATACGCGCCATAGCGCCCTGTCTTCAGCTTGCCGCATCCAGCATCTGCCTGCAGTCTTTCGCAGATCGTCGTCGCACCTGGCCGGAGGGCGTCTCCTCTCAAGAACACGTTTACCCCAGCGGTTGTCGGTTCTTCGCGTGATATGGGCGGCCAAGTATTTCTTGCCTTGCCGATATTTCAATGTCTTCCCTTTCTACCCAACTCGGAAGCCTAGAGGACCCAGATGAACACAAGCCTATTTGAAAGACCTTGTAATTTTTGTTTTTAATACAAAGCTTCAAGTTTTCAGACTTGTTCACCGGAGTCATCACAGTTGTAGCTTTCCGAGTGGAATTTAATAAACCTTATAAAAACTGACCGGAAAGTGCTTTCGGAGATGTGGTAATTCGGGTCATTATTTTGAAAATTATACACCCAGCTTTTTTGTTATTAATGTTATAGTGCGTAACCCCACACTCAGGGTAATTATTATTATTACTATTTGATTTCTTAGAAATTATCCCCGCAAGTACCCAAAAAAAAAATTTCGATGCGATCAGAGTTCAACTTTCGTCAGATCCTTGAAATCTCACTCCATGGACGTCCAACAATCGTAAATATTGAATGAGCTCGCCCCAGCTGGGACAAACGACTCCAAATGTCTCAGTTATCTCTACTGACCAGATTTTGAATGCAAATGACTTGAGAAGTTATCTAAGCATGCCCAAACGGAGATTAGCATGAGGGTTAATCAGAATTTGTAGTTTATATGATGTAGTTTATACTAGCCTTCTGCCCTCAGCTTCGCACGTATTTTCCCAGGTAAAAAAAGTAGACTAGCTATTTCCTTTTGCACTAGATAATCACAATCACAAAACAATTTTTTTTTTAATGATGATTTATAGTAGGTATGTATTTGTTGTCAATTACCATTTTCTAACTTAACTTGTTTTTCCAAATTATATGATTGCATAGTAGCGTATTTTATATCCACACTGTCATTTAGCCGTGAAGGTCATTAATAAGCTTTTATGTTGATAATTCTTGTTACTTATTTTGTTATTACATAAGCTGTAGGCTAGGGTGGGCCGTTTTAGTATGGGAAAAAAAAATGTTGTAAATTCACAAAGCACTAGTAATAGAAAGTTGCGTATGACTTTTTAATGAATGAATATCATAATTAAAACCTTCTTATATATCATCTTCAGGTTCCGCAAGGTGACTGAAGTTTCAAAAAAAAGTCATTTTTCTGCTTAGTTAGTCCGGAGATTATGAATAAAACAAAAATAGTTATAATGGTTTTTATTGCAAAAACGTGTAGTTAAAAACATAAATAAACATAAAAATATAAACATAGTAGTCTTGTATTATACAAAACATACATTACTCGGGCACAAAATCTTGTTTTGTTTCAATCCTTGGCATAGTTTTCCTCGAGTTTATGGTGGTAGCGATAAGTCCTTCTCTGTTCTTTTTTCCACATACTTTTGAAGCCGCTTCAGTTACAGCCTTCACGCAACGTTCCACGGATTGAGTGTGACAAGGATATCTTTCAAATTTCAGAAGAACTGAGCCAATGTCTGACTCCAAGCACGCCTCGAGTTCTTCTTTTGTCACGTCTGCCAATATAGGGGGGTAAGTCAGGGTTCTCTTCGGTTATTGTGGATTTGTAAAACTTCTGACCTTTTTTTGTAACAGCCAATGTCTTGTCTTTTCGACCGTCGAAAAATAGCCCTGTGACTTTATCCCAAACTTTAGTTCTTAATACTTTTGATCGACTTTGCAGACGTGCTCGGCGCAGTTTATTTTTATCAATTACTTCTTTTGTGTTTGTTTTTGTGATAATCCTGTAATCATTCAAAACAGCAGAAGCAACTGCTGCACCAGCCCTATCTGAAACCCTGAACCGGTCACACACCTTTGAGAGAGCTGTTAGTGAGTACGAGGACTTTTTGGTTGAAGGAGTAGTTATAGAAGAAATCGAGTAACTTTGATCGTATTCTCTGCTTGATTTTATAGGAGAAGAAGCTTGCGATGTCGACGCGGAACTAGAAGATACGGTATCTACTAAGTCTAAATCTTTTTTTGTAGTTGGTTCTTTCATTTCAATGGGAATCTGCCGTTTCATTCGGCTTTGTAGTTTTTTCGAAGTCGGTATGTCTACATTTCCTATAAACATTTTTCTCTCACCTCGTTGATCTGCCAGAAATGTTTTTTCTGCAGACAAAACCTTTCTTGTTTTTATACAGGTACAAGTGTCTTTGCATTTACACGAACAAATGTCGAAAAGTCGTGAGCTTTCTTCTTTAAACTGCCTTATTTTATCTTGAAATGATAATGAATTTTGTCTATTTTTTACAGATTTTAACATGTTTTTATATTTCAGATGGTAGGCTTTAATCATTGTAATGATTCTTACTTTCGAAACAGTTGGCAAAGAAGCTTTTTCCCACACATTCAAAATATTTTCAGTTACCTTCTCAATAATATCTCGAAATGAAGGGTCCTTGGCGCCATGTATCGACTTCCACTCTAGTCGTTCCCATTCACAACATTTTAATACATCTTCGTACGTCGGCAACACATTATCTTGAAGTACTGTAACCAAGTACAGGACACTTACTTAACTGTCGGGTTTTGATTTTGCTCATAATTACAACACGTAAAGCACGCGCGACCGCTCCTGCCAATTGTTGTTTTCGCACTAAAACAGTACAGGTGAGGGGGGAATAGGAGAGCGGGGGCGGGACGTTACCGAAGGATTATTATTATAAATTTAAAAAGTCGCGAATTCACTGTTTTCATAAAACAACATAAGAAAATATGTTTTAAGTTACTTATTATCGACGACTGAAACACCACAAATTTCGTATTATTTTGTGTACTTCAAATGGTTTGCGGAACCTTAAGATCCTTTTAATATAACAAAATATTTATACACAAGAAATCGTTATCTCTAAACACAACTTTTTAGTACTAGTGCTATATCAAAATCAAAAAAATATTTTTTCAGCCCACCCTACTGTAGGCCTTCCTCAAAAATAAATAAATAAATAAACAATTACAAATAATAATAAATAATGCTGGACGATCCACACAGTAGGTATTAGATAATGGTGATCATCCACAAGATAATTTTGGGTATACCACACTGCGTCCAAACTGATATCTTTATATGTTAAAACAAATCGTCACTTCGTTTTATTTTACCAAATTACCTATCTATACGTCCCCCGAAATTCAACCCCGTAGCTTTAGCGTTCAGTGCCTGACATCTCATGCATTTGAAACAGAGCTATGAACTACATGACACGGACTTCACAGCTAACTCCAAAATGAATTAAATGTAGTGCATGGATAGCTAACGTAACACAAGCTCTGCTTAAATTGGACTATCTAGTCCAGAGCCTGTGTTAATGAAATTTTACGATGAACTATGAGCCGTTTAGTTTTTAAAAGATAAGAAACTGAGTACCTACTTTGTATTTAAATATTAGTAGGTAGGCATTGAAGACGGCTGTTTTCCTCTATGTTAGTAGGTAGTTATTCGTTTATTCATTCAGTATTTATCGATTTCGAGCCGATGGGTCTCAAACTAAAGCGAATTTGAAATTGTTAAGAAGTGAACTGCAATAAATTCTCAAGGGTTTTTATAATCTTAGCTAGTTACAGTCATCTCGCAAAGGTTAAGAGTCGCATTAGCAATAATTACTCCAGCAGATTCCACTTTAACAAAGAGATTGGTTTATCTGATGTCCACTTGAGCAGATGTGACCTGTTTGACATCGTTTTTGCGATCCTTGGACTGCTGAGTTTTATCTGTACTAAACTTAAGTAAGTACTCGTTCATCAGCTCATTACACATCATCTACTGCGTCATCTACAAGTCAGCGTAATCAAAAGTAACGTGTTCCTATTCAGTTTTTATATTTTATTTATGCTGTATATTATTATGGACCGTAGATTAAGTTAAATAAAATCTGTACCTTTTCTATAGTCTGACATAAATGAATTATTATCATAACATATCTACCTACTACACTAACACTATGTCACACTTATGGTCTAACAACGAAAGGTAGGATATAATATATGTAGGTTTTGATGCAAGGATGGATTGTAAATGTTACTTCTTCGCGCAAAAACAACTAAACGGATTGGTCTGAAATTTTGCATAGATGTAGATCTACACGTGGAATAACACATCGTTTACTTTTTATCCTATGAATCAGTTCCCGTGGGATATAATTTACCGTTTCCATGGAAACAACGCGTGCGAAGCCGCGGACAGGAACTAGTGAGTAATAATTATTGAGATAATAAAGTTATTAACTTACGCAATGAATATTATTATTATCAACGGTGATCGCGATAAATACCCGTAAATATTTATAATAATTGAAATAATAACAATACTAAGCAATAGCAAGAACAAAGAAAGTTCTTACATTAGGCTTATGCTGCTGGGTAGGTATCTAGGTATTCCCAAAAACCAGTAACCCTATTTTCAATCGACGAAAAACGTAGGAGGTTTTCAAGTCGACGCGTATATTTTATTTTTTACATATAGCTTTACTCCGATTTTGATAATTCTTTTTGTATTGGAAATAATATACCCCGAAGTTGGTCCCATATATTTTAACTATGTTGATTAATTTGAAGTCGGTTTATAGTTTTTTAAAACTTTGTTTAATTTAATATTATGTTTTATCGTTTTTACCTACTAAATAGAGAAAAAAGCTTTTGTCCAGTGGGATAGTAAAGGCTCCTTAAAAAGTTTAACAGGGTGTGACAGGGTCAATCTGTTGAAGAAATGTGTTTTTGAAAATAAGGAAGTAGTCTTTTATTTTAATATTTGTGTAATGTTTAATAAACAATTTTCTTTCTTTCAAAATGGAAAATGTTCAGTTATTTCTGTTTTACATTGACTGCTAGTGCATAATAGGATAATTTGTTTGTTACTGTTATATGTATAATACCTACGTCTTGGCCGAACAGCAGCCGAATACGTTCGGATGATTCGGCCTGTCCAACTTGTTTTACCAACACAAACTGAAATCGCCTAAATAACTTATCCAAGTAGTGAAGTAAAAAATACCTCTAGGTAAGTACTTTCTGGCGGGCAGTGACCCCTATCCTTTCATCATGCAGTAGTGAATTGAACTACCCAACAGGATAACCCTTCGTTGCGGAGATCCTCATTATTTTTTCGAAAAGGTAGGGTCAATGTCCTGCGAAGTAGTTTACATAAGGTTGTGAATTTTTTTCTGTTTTTGTAGAATAAGTACCTATGAATTTGGCCCAAGTTTTTTCTGTGAGTTAGTAAAGATACCTATTGTGTTCAATAAATTTTTTAAACTTAAAACTTCGTCTTAGAGCTTATTTCCGTAGCAGGTAATACCTACATAAATCGATTATAATAATCAAGGTAGGTCCATATCTATTTTGATCGTTTAAAATAAATAAATACCTAAGGAATTATATAGTTAGGTTAGGAACCCTCTCGGGTAAAGGCTTCCTACAGTTCTGTTCAGTGTTTGCGGTCTTTTACGACGTCTATCCAGTTTTGCGTTTTTAGGTACTTCCTAATTTTGTCTGACCATCTTGCTAGGGTTTGCTTGCTCCTAACCTAACTATTGACGAAATATAAATATTTAAATCAATAATTATTCAAATTAATTTATCAAATCTGTTCTCAGATATTAATTCTATTATATTTGACATTACCTATTAGGTATGTTTTTAAAATTAATACAAGCAATTATTATTTTTATGCACGATTGATTAATGTTATTTAAGGTAAAAGAATAAAGGGCTTTTTTATTTATTTATAATGAATTACATAATTTGAAAACGGTGTGGATTTGGAGATGTTGTCTAAATGAATTTAATTGATATTTTTAGAGGTTATCCAAAGACTTTTTATGGTCATACATTTATGATGACGTAACTTATCGAGGCATAACAAATGACAAACTGATAAAAAGCCTATGACAATCACAAATAGCTTTAAAAGCTTCCTAAATTCAGATAGAGCTTCTATATAAATCCTGCATAAGCCCTCGATATGTCATCGTGCCGCTTCAACACTTTGTTTAGCATCCGCCATTTTGAATTTGGGGCAACCATTTTAAATTGACGCGAGAACGCGGGAACTACAGTGCCTAAATCTCTACTCGATTTATTTTGTAGACATGTTGATTAATTTGTAGCTATTGTAAGGGACGGATCAGGGGACTCGACCAAACAAAACAAGCTGGTTTGAGTCCTATTTCTAGCAGGTTCTAATTCATATTCCTCTGAAATAAGATTTAGCAACTACCGACCAACCCAGGTACCAGGGCCCGTACTCTTAAAGAAGAAAAAAATCGAACTTTCTGATTCGTTTTCATGCAAACGCTAATCCTGCGATATTTAAGAGTTAGTTTTGCGCGAAAACGAAACTTCGGTTGACCTTTTCCGAGTAGGTCTCCAGATTTCGCATGAAGCCAAAACTATTTCAGAAATACCTAAATAGGCTAAGTACCTAGCCAACCTTATCTACTATTTGACGACCTCTGTGGCGCAGCGAGCGAAGGTCCGCCTGCGACGCAGGAGGTTGCGGGTTCTATTCCCGCCTCGGGACAAATGTTTGTGCGATCAGCAGATATTTGTTCAGCTTGTTCTGGATGTTTTCTATGTATAACAAAAAATATCTATCTATGTAGTGTATTGTATTAAATGTATCAGTTATCTAGTAGGTAGGTACCCATAACACAAACTCTGCTTAGCTTGGGGCTAGATAACGCTGTGTGAATTGTCTAGCATTATTAATTATATTTCTTTATAACCATATCTACTACTAGGAACTACATAAAACTTAGGTAGGTAAGTAAGGTTTACCTATCCTAGTATAGTTTGCCAAATAAATAAAAAACACAATAATTAGGTACCTGCTTCTTTTGACGTTTATGCATACTTCATAAAATCACAAGAAATTTTGTCATTTACTTATTAAAAGTGGATATTTGCGTAAACTTTACAGCAAAATGCCATTTTCAAAGAAAATTACAATCAAATTGTAGAAATCAATTAAAACTAGTATTTACAATAACAATTGAGCAAACTGCAAACAGTTGCAAAGAATCTACAAGTAGCTCAACTGATCCATATCAATACCAGTCGTCGCGTCCCCAAGACGCTGGCTGCGTTACCCCGCGCTGTATGGCAATGCTGATGCGCTGCGCCAGATACTCACCAGCTCTCGGGTCACGCGTAGCTTCGACCAAACGATCAGATAATTTTGTAAAAACCCAAACTTGTAACACGCATACATTAAAGTTTTCCGATAATAACAATAAAATATTCCACATTGTGGTCCGTGGGACACCGTGCCCACAGAACTCGGCTTAATTAACTGTAATGTTTCAGAGCTACGAATAATTTAACAGTCAAAATTATTGTCCGAATATTAAATGCGTGTAAAATAATTCGCAAGCGAAAATGGTAAACTTGAAATCGCTTCATTTGAGCTCTACAGAGCTATAAGTTCTCTTTTCATTGGTTGATTTTCAGAGCTAGTGTCGTGATTTCAAACTTATTTATATTATTAAGTTAATCTACGTTGTCACTATTGGGTATTCTCACTTAAATTCATTTTTGCCGTTTCATACCAAAGAATGTCAGCGTTTCAAACCACAGCAAAAAAAAAAAAATTGTCGGCGTTTCTACCCAAAATTCGTTTCCGTTTCTCACCACAAAGAGATCAAGAGATTTTGTGCAGTCAGATAACCACATTAGTAAACTACAGATTATTGAATAGGTCAAAGTTGAAACAACGGGAATTTTTGGTGTAATTAGTTCAACTGGTTGAAATTATACTTGAACTAATCAGGTAACAGGTGGTAGGTATCAAGCATCGAGTTAAAAAAAACTCGCACTGAACTCTGTGAACGTTGAGGAGAGTTGTTGGAATATTAGTAATCACACTAATATTATAAATCCGAAAATATGGATGTTTAGATGAATGGATGTGTGTTACTTCTTCACGCCAAAACTACCGAATGTCGGAAATTTTGTATAAATGTAGTTCTAGGTCTGGAATAAAACAGAGGCTACGTTTTATCCCAAAAATCAGTTCCCATGGAATAGAAATAACTTTTAAACGCTTCCATAGAAACAACGTGTGTGAAACCGAAGTCAGAAACTAGGTTTACTGTACTTAAACATATCGTAGTTTGACGAATTCATTACGGATGTAAGGGATGAGGCGTTGGTGTTCGTTCAACACAAATAAGGTTCGTAGTTAACCCGCTTACATCCGTAATGCGAATTACAAAAAAAATACAAATAAAAAATCATTTATTTCAAAATTACATATTACAAAACAAGTGGTAGGTGTCCCTGGTTTCTGTTTTAGTTTAATTTAAACTGTATGACAGATAACCAGTCTTTCCTCCTACACATGGTTTCTAAATTAAATTAAGAAATAAGCAGGAAATTCTATTCTACTAATATTGTGAAATGTTTGTGAAATGTAAAAATTTTGTTACCTTCTTTTCTTCGTTTAATTTTGTTATCTCCAAGACTACTGAACAGATCCATATGAAATTTAGCGTAAATTTAGAACATAGCCTAACTTAGATAATAGGCTACTGTTTATACCAAAAATACGCGTGCGAGGCCGCGGGCATAAGCTAGTTATATTATAATAGCAACACTACTCATACTTACGACGACCTCGACGACCTCCGTGGCGCAGCGGGCGAAGGTCCGCCTGCGACGCAGGAGGTTGCGGGTTCGATTCCCGCCTCGGAACAAATTTGTGTACGATCTGCAGAAATTTGTTCCGTTGGTCTGGGTGTTTTCTATGTATAATAAAAAATATCTATCTATGTAGTATATTGTATTAAGTATATCAGTTATCCAGTACCCATAACACAAGCTCTGCTTAGCTTGGGGCTAGAGAATGCTGTGTGAATTGTCCAGCATTATTTATATTATATTATTATATTATTACTTACTATCCTACTAATATTATGAACGCGAAAGTTTGTAAGTATGGACGGATGTTTGTTACTCTTTCACGCAAAAACTACTGAACGGATCTGGATGAAATTTGGCACAGAGATAGATTATAGTCTGAAATAGCACATAGGCTGTATTTTATCCCGGAATTCCCACGGGAACGGGAATTACGCGGGTGAAACCACGAGGCGCTGCTAGTGTAAAGAAAAGGTTAAACTACAAATATAATGCTCACTAAAACAACCACATAAAATTAACCAATAGTTCCCAGCTTCAGTTTGAATCACGTTAGAAATTGATCTTTTCCATCAAAAGCTTTTAAGGTTATTCAGTTTCATGCCAATCCTATCCCGGGGGTACTCTGAGAGTTCAACGAATAACCCCCATTTGGGTTATCCTCTCGCAAATGAATACGTTATGTTCAGAAAACTTGGAGAAATAGGACTCAAAGTTTGCAAGAAACTTCTGTGTTAGTTTTCATTGGGTTTAAGAGCTAGGGAATCGCGAAGTACCTAAGTTACCTTTATGTATCTAGTTATACTTCCCTGGGGAGTTATTGTCTTTAGTATTGACGATCGTATACTTGAACTTTTAACCATTGGGGAGTGATTCAAGTTTTCTTCAATGACAAATGAATTTTAAGAAGTTCAAATAGTTATGCTCTACTTACTTCAGTTGGAACAAAAATACTTTAAGCGATGATTTGATACTTAATCTTTATTAAATTATACTTATTTATAATTCATACGTCCAATCATTCGTGATTGAAAATGATTGGGTAAATGGAGGCCTATGTTCAGCAGTGGACAAGGATTTCATAGGTTGATGATTGGTCCCAACTCCACCGGGCGAAGGTCCGCCTGCGACGCAGGAGGTTGCGGATTCGATTCCCGCCTCGGAACAAATTTGTGTACGATCTGCAGAAATTTGTTCCGTTGGTCTGGGTGTTTTCTATGTATAATAAAAAAATATCTATCTATGTAGTGTATTGTATTAAGTATATCTAGCACCAATAACACAAGCTCTGCTTAGCTTGGGGCTAGATAATGCTGTGTGAATTGTCCAGCATAATTAAGAAAAAAAAAAAGATGTTGAATAGAAGATGCGCGATACAAGACGCGTTTCAAAATCGCGGCTGAGTGGTGGAGGCTTAAAAGTTGAGGTTAATCTCCCTGGGCAAGCGTCCAAAATTTGGACGATCAAAATTTACCATTGTTGGGCAAGCGTCCAAATTTTGGACGATTTTCGACAGTCTTTGGTTCGTCAATATTAGGGTACGAAGGGTCAACCTATAAGCCAAGCCAATCATTCCATGGAGCCATTACACATAACATCCGACGTCAAGCCAATAACCATAACCTCACCAAGTTTAGAAGAAATTAAAAAAAAACATTTAGTTTTTTCTTTGTAAAAACGTAGTGTGTACAAAAATTGTTTCGAAACCTTTTTTTCTTTTCGTTTCTATTGTAAAGATAAGCTATGTACTTTTAAAATACAACTCAAATTGTACATCAAAACTTATTTTTTCAAAATATTTTAAATAACTTGCAAAAACTTCCTAGGTTTACGCACTGATTTAATATGCACTTACATATACATGAATCTTATTATCTATTTCATACAACTTCAAAAATATTTTATACTTATTTATACTACCCGTGACTTTTTTCCAAAAGGTTACTCAGAAACACCGCAACCTTACCTCAGTTGTAATCCATTTGAGACGGTAACGCTGGTAACCCGCCACTCCGACGCAGCCGGAGGGCTTCGCAAACATTCCTCCCATTCCATTAACTAATTGTTAATTATCCTCTTTCCCCTATCTCCCCTGCAACGATGACGTCTCGGGGACTATTATTCCATGGACCCTAAATTCGACGGAATAGCTTGACTGTAGGTTGTATGATTAATTTTAAATGTAACAACGTAGTAAGTGTTCTTGTTACTAGAGACTTCTAAGTAGTGTACGAATACATAACATTCTTTTTTGAAATCAGTATCAAACTGACATGCCATTTTAACCGTGTCTAAGATTTGTTGATGCAGGTATATTTTATGTGCGCAGTTTTACTGGGACAAATGGTCAGTAGTGCACTGCACAGTGTGTGCTGTAATTCTAAGAATCACGTAAAAGTAGTTATTTTTACTTCGTTATAAAATAAGTTTTCTGTGCATGTTCACTTTTATGAAAAAATTATGAAAATTATGAAAAAGTTTGTTAAATTCTGTTGGCAGGGACTACAAATGCATAAGAAAGCACAGCACAGTCAAAGATTAAGTAATGTTAGGCTAGAGTAATGTAGTACTAGGTATCGGTGTTACGAGGCGATAACGTACCATTCGCTGTAGCAGATACGTTACACCGTGTCCGTCTTGTTGCTCGTTGCAAGCGTCTTCTTTCCCCGTACTGTCTGTAAGAACGCTCGCTGTGTAACACGTTACATTTACGACCCGTAACGCCGGTCAGTACCCACTTTTACAATGAACACAGGTAAAAGCTACCAACCTTTCTTTTTTAACCCCCGACGCAAAATGAGAGGGGTGTTATAAGTTTAACGTGTCTGTCTGTGGTAGCTCCCAAACGGATGAACCGATTTTCGTTTATTTTTTTTTTGAGTCATAGTTAATTTTATTCCGAGTTTTCTTAGCCATGTTTCATGGAAATGGGACGGGGAGTTTTTTAAATTTTAAATTTTGTTCTTGTTTGTTACGAAAAACCTCCTGTCTAGGCGCTTCGAAACCGAATGTCATTCAAAGTCCATAAGTTGAAAGTCCAGGGGACACCTTCCTTGATTGAGTATATTAATAGTATTCTTTGTAAGAGGGGAGAGACGGCCTACTGTCACCAGCTTCTAATAATTGACACTTTTTCATTTTGAATAATTTTGAGGAAGATGCTGTGCAATTTCAAAATTTATTTTACGGCTAAATTATGGTTTTTCACAGTGAAATGTGCTTTTTATGGTAAAAATTATTTTATTTCTTACAGTAAAAAGGATGTTAGTACTCTGAAAATTTGGCTAAATATTGCATGGCGATGGGTCAAGTTTTGCATCTAGGGCGACTGCCTATCTGAATTCTTTCGTTTTTTTTGATAATAAACATATACCTAAATCAAATAATAGAAACAAATTAGAACTAGTATTTCTAATTGAGTTAACTGCAGACTGTTGCAAATAATCTACAAGTAGCTCAACTAATCCATATCAATACCAGTCGGAAGCGTTCCCAAGACGCTGCTGGCTGCATTGCACCGCTTGGGACAAATGTTTGTACGATCTGCAAATATTTGTTCAGGATGTTCTGGATGGTTACGTATATCAAAAAATAATCTATGCAGTGTATTGTATTACGTACCTATATCAGTTATACATATAAAACCCATAACACAAGCTCTGCTTACCTTGGGGCTAGATAATATTGTCCAACATTATTTATTTTATTTATTTACATTCTGTTAACTAGTACTTAGATCCCAACTAAGTTTAAACAGTACAAAAGGCAAAAGGACTGCAAGCCGTGGCCGTATATTCAGATACCGATCTCCAATTTAACTTTCTCGATTCCCGACTTTTGTTTAACAGAACTTGCTACTGCATTCTGAACTCTATTTTATTGGAATAGGAACAAAAGTTGGGTAGAGTAACTTAGATGCAGGTAACGTTCCTTGTAGAATCAATGGAATTGGAATTTTAGGTTATTGCGTAGATAGCAGATGTAGGTAAACCTAGTGGAAAGAAACAATAAATTGGTTTTTAGGGTTTCACGGATAAGCCAACGGGACTCCATTAGTTACCTACTAGCCTCTTTGTTAGATACTTATAGGGTCCCGTCTTCACTTTAATCTTCACTAAAAGTGAACGGTGGTCAAACGCCATATAAAACATAAAATGGTTTGTTTGTCTGACCGGCGGCACAGACACTCTCTGATACCAATTTTGTAGGTTGTATGTCGTTTTTTTAAACAATATAAAAAAATATCCCCGACCCCCAGTGGGAGCTGATGTGATGTACAACAGAAATAATCTGTAGTTAAGACCACCATCGAGAGCTAATAAAAATAGTATACGAGGCCCGTAGTGGATAACATAAACCTAAGATCAATGACCTCGATACCTTGCCATTGCGACTTTAATTACCCTAGACTAGTATAGTATTATAATATCTGTGCCTAGACGTAGCCCTAGACACTTTAAGAAAAGAAAAGCGGAGATTTAATGCTTTTGACATTCTGTTTTTAACCGACGAAAAAACGGATGAGGTTCTCAAGTCGACGAGTATTTTTTTTTATGTATGACCACGCATAACTTTTTACAGAGTCGCTTAAAGTTTTATCTCGAAATTGTCCCATATAAAGAAAAAAAACATCCACCCTAAAGGTGGGAAAATAGGGGTGAATTAATGATAAGGAATTTTAATTAATTAATTAAGTAATTTATTATAATTTACTTGTTTGGCGCTGACTCAAAATTACTTAGGTATACTTACATTAGTTTAAGAACTTAGTTGTTAAGGTTAACTAAAAAAGATTTATTATATTGTCTTTTCAGTTTCTTCGGAGGCTTGATTTTTTTGTTAAAAAGTTTTTATAAATATCTTGACCCTGAAATAACTATTTGATTCCTATCTATTTGAATTTTGGCATTTTAAATTCATTCTTTTGCAGTGCCCTAAAAGGTACATGTACTATTCACCCTTTAAGCTAAGCTAACATTTAGACCTAAGCTACATGTAAGCAAGAATAGCAAGAAATAAACTAATGAGTCGACACACACTTGGCTGTTTTATTTATCCCCGCATCCCATGTAAAGCAAAAAGATCAAAGTTTTTTTTTATACTCGACCATACAGGACGTAACATAGATTCCAACTTCCAAAAGGAAAAAAAACCTTTGTCCAAAACCCTGAAAGTTTTTACAGAGGTCAAAGAATAAGCACTCAAAGAACGTGCTCATGGAAGCGTTTTCAAATGCACGTGCCCCTACTACACGAGAATTCACTTCTCAGGAGCATTAACTTGGCGATCAACATCTCCAGAAATAGGTAAATAACACTATTTATTATAGATTTGGTCTTTACTTTTTTGATTTAAAATTAAAAGAAATACAGTCGTGAAACAGGACTAACAGCATTTACAACAAAATTAAGAATTTTGAAAACTCCCCGACAAATTTTCATCAAAATTAGCTAAGAACACTCGGGATAAAATTATCTATGACACAAAAAACTAAACGAAAATCGGTTCATCCGTTTGGGAGCTACGATACCACAGACAGATACGTTAACCCTTAGACTCGCCAGGCGTGTCCATAGTAGTATGCAGTTATGCGTATGAATTCATACGCATTCCGAGTCTAGAGGTAGTTATAACAGTTATAATACCCCTCTCTTTTTGCGTCGGGAGTTAAAAAAGCTATCGTAGTTAAACGAATTCATTATGAATGTAAGTGTATTCAACGTTCGTTCAACCTCCTAACATTAAAAATTAGTTATTGCATTATTTATTAAGTATAGAATATAAATAATATCCATTCAGATACATCTTATTCTGGTTTGGTTGACAACTTTTGACGTGCCAAAGACGCATATAAGGTTTTTGGAGTCCTATTTGCTGCGGCAGAGAACGGCGAAAGTCCTAAATTAAAGCTAAGCAGGTATGTACATCACTTTGTACTCCGTAAGAACACTCAGCCGCTAAGATATGTACACACTCCCAAGTTTTCACTTATATTTTTAATCCGAACTTTTAATATAAAAGTCCTCGGACACATTTTTCATATAAAGTAGTCATCGTACTTGTCGGAATCATTTACATCTACAGTCTGTCTGTACCGGTCCAATGCTGGACGCAAACCTCCCCCTGATAAACGCCTTATTTGCCTTTGTTACATAGGGGGGTATCTAATGCCCATAAAGCTGGGCAATGGGCATGCGGGTTTAATATCACCTTGTCAGAATGCTGCATATAAATTATCACAATTACCATAGGTACTATTAGTTAGTCAAATTGAAAACTTAGGAATACTGCTAAGTTTTCAATTTGACTAGAATTACATATAACTTTAATAAGAATTACATACAGGTAACTTACATATTTAGTACACACTTATACATATTTTTACAGTTAACTGTATCGGAAACAAAAAAATCAATCCAAAATAAATCCGTAGGAAAATAAATAAAAAAAAACAGATTATTTTTGTAGCGAATTTAAAAATATTTTCGACAAATAATAGATTCAGGCGTTACTTTGCGGAAATCCATTGTATACTATAAGGATGAAACAATATTTAGTAACAATTCCGCGCAGAACCTCTTCCGATAAGATTTAACAAAATGTGATTTGTGTGTACCGCCCGCCCTCCCACAAATTGTTCCTACTTACAATAAGAGATAGTAAACAATAGACTTAAAATTAATTAAATTATTCCTACTTACAATCAGAGAAAGTAAACAATAGACTTAAATTTAATTAAATTAATTAAATGAAGTAAATTACCCTCCTACCTAACTTAATTTACGAAAGAAAAGACCACACCAACCACACAATGAAAAAACTCATCAAAAGTAAGTCGTCAACTAGTTTCGTCTCTCCACGAGACATCATCAGGACACCTCAACAATACTCGACCTTGACACAGAGAGCGCTAAGCAACAACGACAGAGTCCTACCAGAGGTGTTGCCTCTCTGAGCTCCCTGCGTGAAGTGAAGCATTGTCCGCAACACCCCCACTTATATAGTCACGATGGCGTGACGTCACGATGGCGTGATACAGCGCGTGTTCAGTGTAACCACCCCTTTGCTCAATCAACAATGTTTTTTAATTATTTTTGATACTAAAAAACAGGTTTTAAATATGAAAATGAATGTAGTCACTGCTGGCGCAGCACGCACGCAGTGTTACTACCATCACTTGTGCTGCTGCTACCGTTCGTGTTGTTATTTGAGAAGATTCGTAATAATGGTGACCTAGGCAAACCTGTACTAAGTTCATTTAACAATGTGTTGTTGCTACATTTTGTAATTTCTAAATTTTCTAAGACTGACAACCTAAAACCTTTATCACAAGTATGTAAAATAGAAAAACAATGGTTATCATTTAACGAATGACCCGTTTCTAATAAATGTTTTGCAAAGTTTGACTTTTCTGGATAATTGTTTCTATAAGCGGCTAAATGTTCTTTATACCTAACCTGAAAACTGCGACCCGTTTGACCTATATAAACACCATTACATTCGTCACAAACCAGCTCGTAAACGCCTGATTTTTTATTTTTATCTAATTTATCTTTACCGTTACAAATCTGTTTTAATAAATTGTTTGTTTTGAAGGCTACACGTACTTTATTTTTAGACAGAACCCTTGAAACTCCTTCACTTAATGGACCTAAATAAGTTAAACTACCGACGTATTTATCTATCCTTTCTGGAGCTACGGGATACAATAAGGAGCGGATAATATTACGTTGTTTACTCCTTATTAAACCATCAACCATCTTTGTACTATATCCATTACTTTCGGCCGTGTGGTAAATAATAGATAGCTCTCTATTAAAGTTCTCTTGAGATAGGGGAACTGACATCATTCTGTGAACAAAACTACGGTAAGCTGCTAACTTATGTTGTAATGGATGACAAGATGAATTTGGGATTGTAATGTCTGTATAGGTTGGTTTTCTGTAAATTTGGAAATCATGTCTATTGTTTAACCTAGTTATTGTCAAATCTAAAAAATTCAACGAACCATCATTTTCTAATTCAAGTTTGAACTTAATTTTCGGATGTATTGTATTAAGTTTGTTAACGAACAGTTTTGATTGACGTAAACTTCCAGTCCAGCATATGATTATATCATCAACATAACGATAATAATATAAAATATTAGACTCCCTTATAATGTTTTTGTTCTCAAAAATTTAAAAATTTATGGATAGTTTTGAGAACAAAAACATTATAAGGGAGTCTAATATTTTATATTATTATCGTTATGTTGATGATATAATCATATGCTGGACTGGAAGTTTACGTCAAACAAAACTGTTCGTTAACAAACTTAATACAATACATCCGAAAATTAAGTTCAAACTTGAATTAGAAAATGATGGTTCGTTGAATTTTTTAGATTTGACAATAACTAGGTTAAACAATAGACATGATTTCCAAATTTACAGAAAACCAACCTATACAGACATTACAATCCCAAATTCATCTTGTCATCCATTACAACATAAGTTAGCAGCTTACCGTAGTTTTGTTCACAGAATGATGTCAGTTCCCCTATCTCAAGAGAACTTTAATAGAGAGCTATCTATTATTTACCACACGGCCGAAAGTAATGGATATAGTACAAAGATGGTTGATGGTTTAATAAGGAGTAAACAACGTAATATTATCCGCTCCTTATTGTATCCCGTAGCTCCAGAAAGGATAGATAAATACGTCGGTAGTTTAACTTATTTAGGTCCATTAAGTGAAGGAGTTTCAAGGGTTCTGTCTAAAAATAAAGTACGTGTAGCCTTCAAAACAAACAATTTATTAAAACAGATTTGTAACGGTAAAGATAAATTAGATAAAAATAAAAAATCAGGCGTTTACGAGCTGGTTTGTGACGAATGTAATGGTGTTTATATAGGTCAAACGGGTCGCAGTTTTCAGGTTAGGTATAAAGAACATTTAGCCGCTTATAGAAACAATTATCCAGAAAAGTCAAACTTTGCAAAACATTTATTAGAATCGGGTCATTCGTTAAATGATAACCATTGTTTTTCTATTTTACATACTTGTGATAAAGGTTTTAGGTTGTCAGTCTTAGAAAATTTAGAAATTACAAAATGTAGCAACAACACATTGTTAAATGAACTTAGTACAGGTTTGGCTAGGTCACCATTATTACGAATCTTCTCAAATAACAACACGAACGGTAGCAGCAGCACAAGTGATGGTAGTAACACTGCGTGCGTGCTGCGCCAGCAGTGACTACATTCATTTTCATATTTAAAACCTGTTTTTTAGTATCAAAAATAATTAAAAAACATTGTTGATTGAGCAAAGGGGTGGTTACACTGAACACGCGCTGTATCACGCCATCGTGACGTCACGCCATCGTGACTATATAAGTGGGGGTGTTGCGGACAATGCTTCACTTCACGCAGGGAGCTCAGAGAGGCAACACCTCTGGTAGGACTCTGTCGTTGTTGCTTAGCGCTCTCTGTGTCAAGGTCGAGTATTGTTGAGGTGTCCTGATGATGTCTCGTGGAGAGACGAAACTAGTTGACGACTTACTTTTGATGAGTTTTTTAATTGTGTGGTTGGTGTGGTCTTTTCTTTCGTAAATTAAGTTAGGTAGGAGGGTAATTTACTTCATTTAATTAATTTAATTAAATTTAAGTCTATTGTTTACTTTCTCTGATTGTAAGTAGGAATAATTTACTTAATTTAATTAACTTTAAGTCTATTGTTTACTATCTCTTATTGTAAGTAGGAACAATTTGTGGGAGGGCGGGCGGTACACACAAATCACATTTTGTTAAATCTTATCGGAAGAGGTTCTGCGCGGAATTGTTACTAAATATTGTTTCATCCTTATAGTATAATATTTTCGACGTCACATAAAAGGCATGATACATTCTACGCTTAGATAAATGTACAAGATATTCTACCTATCAGTATTTCCTATTCAGTTCAATTCAATTCAATTCATTTATTCACTTGTGATACACAGGTATTACAGGGAGGGATGTTCAGACATATAATTAAGAGCACTGTGACCTGCCATTAGGTGCACAAATTTTACATAATTCATCAGGTGAGCTACCTATACATTGTTAGCAACAGTCTGCAGTGAGCTCAATTGTTTTAGTATTTATAAAAATACTATTAGATAGTTATTTGTTTCTAATATTTGACACCACGGCGTGAGATAAGGACCGAAAGATAATTTGATTGTAATTTTCTTTGCTAATAAAGAGATTATTTCTACGATCGATGAATCTAAACTCACTACTCAGTATATGAATCACTCGTATAACTCACTTCCAAGATTTTATTTGAGCAACTTTCCTGTCCCTTAGGAAGCAGCTTCACATCCGGATGTTTGACTGTTTGTCATGCTCTCGAGTCGGGAATCGAATGGAACACAATGGGTTTGTTTATGGGAACCTTGGGTGATCATGGAATGTTTAGTAATTTGACTGGGGAGGTTTGAAGGGTATGAATGATTGAGATTTTGTATGGTTACTATATAGGTATTCTTTAAGAACCTATTTAGAATGTAGCAAGGTGTCAAATAAGAACGAAACTTAACTAATTTGGCAGCACTAAAAATATTGCCGTGATTTTTATTCTGATAGTAGTATATGCTGACTACAATATGACGATTTACAAATATAAAAATAATTGCTTATAATTACATTACATTACAATACATTACAGTACTGCATATTTAATAAAAAGATGGACTATGCTTATCCGTCCATCGATAAGTTTAACATTTCTAGGTCAATTTTATCGTTTCTTAACTTAAGTAAAATCAACAAAACCAAAGCTTGATTGAGTTTAAATTCGTCATACCTATTGTGTTACATGACAGCTCTTGAACTCGGTTAAGGGCTTGAACCAGATCAACTTTATGTAAAAGAAATTTAAAAATTCATTTCCATGTTTTCAGTTTTTAAATCTGTTTTTTTTTAACCATGAAATAGCAGCCGCCATGTTAATACGTCATACATACGGCTGTGTAAAATCAAAAGGGTCAACTATCAACTGATCAGCGCACTGCGTCCATCGTTTTCGTGAAAATACGCGGGAAAGAAAATGTAAAATTTAAATCCATTTTTATGGCACTTATTGATTAAATAAATTTTTTGTGTTATTTAGTCACTATTGAACGAGACAATTTTCAAAAACGGTGAAATTGGACTTTAACCGTTGACCAAAATCAAGTGAACTCTACAATTTCCGCTTCCATCATCTCCTTTCTCTACTAGACAAACGAAACTACCAGCTCATCTAAAATTCCATAATACGCTCGCAAAACGCCGCTAAACCCAGCATTAGTATGTATCCACTGAAACTCTTGTTAACCGTAATTATCATGTAGAATTAGCGTCAGAACTTTGCATGCTATTACGTAGCCGAGTGTAAAAAAGTTTAGAGTTGGTTGAAACTACAAGTACTCCACTTAGGAGCTACCTACCTACCTACCTATTACAAAGTTTTGCGATATGACCTACACTAATCACACTATAATCACGAATTTTATCACTAATATCACTATTATTAATATTGTAAAGGTTTGGATGTGAATGCTTGTTACCTCTTCACGCCATAACAACTAAACCGAACGGCCTGAAATTTTGCATAGATGTAGCTCTAATAATTCAAATGTGTTTTTATCACACGGTTAACACCGCGGGCACAGATAGTTAGAATATAATAATGAACTACTTTTATTGGGGAAATGGAAAAGGTGAACAATTCACACGCCATCTAGCCCCAAAAAACCTAAGCAGAGGTTGTCACATGGGAACAAGATGATTGTTGAAAACCATTTTTATCGTACAAGCGAACAATGATTTCTCCCGGGCTACTTAACTCTGGGTCCTACTGTATCATCCTTTCTAAAGCCGCCACACACAGAAACCGCGGACAGGCCGGAGGCGAAAGCGTGCGGGTTGTATTATACGAATTTATATGTGAGACTACACAAACGCTGCCCGGCGGTGTATGTGTAGCCTCTCATATAAATTCACGCATTACAACCCGCACGCCTTCGCCTTCGGCACGGCCACGGTTTCTGTGTGTGGCGGCTTTTAAATCTATTTCGGTCCAAGCCGGCTTAGCTACGGAATGTCGTCACCATTTCAGCAACCTTACCTACTAATGTATAATAATACAATAAGCCGTTATTCAAACTGAGTATTTACAAACATTAAATATTTGGGTTAGGGTACATCTGGTCCGAATCTCAAACTCATCCGCGGACGAGATGTCCACTTCACTTTTGAGTAGGGGTACATCTCGTCCGAATCTAAAGTCTCTTGTTACGTACTATTTACAAAATTAAGAACACTAGTTTGTTTGCCGCTTGGCAAAGGCCTCCCCCAGCCTTCTCCACTCCTCCCTGTCTTGGGTTCTCCTCGTCCATGTCTTGCCTGCTCCTTTGACCAGCTCATCAGCCCATCTAGTGAAACGTCTGCCCTGATTCCTTTTCGCTTCTCGGGAAAACCATGTTGTTGATTCTTTGCTCCGTTTATCTGGACCTCTCATGATGTACTCATTTATATTGAGGGTTAAACATGCTACCCTCATTGGCAGTATTTTCCTCACCAATCTAGGAATAAAAGTCACTACTTCACTAGCAATAGGAATAAAACAGAAGAACAAATCAGCCCATCGAGTGAGAGGTCTGGCCTGATTCCTTTTCCCTTCTCGGGAAAACCGTGTTGTTGATTCTTTGGTCCATATATCTGGACCTCTCATGATGTACTCATTTACCTAATTATTTATATTGAGGGTTAAACATGCTACCCTCAGATTGGCAGTATTTTCCTCACCAATCTAGGAATAAAAGTCACACCTCAGTAGTAATAAGAACAAAACATTTTTCGTAGACCGTTGGCGTTGGTTGGTTTAGTATTCGCTTGTCAGCAATTGTGAATTTCTACTGCATTTTATTCTGCAATTTAATAATAACGCAAAGGAAACTCAACAACCTAAAAAATTCAATTAAAATCCAAAACATTGCTGAACAAAAGCTCCCTTTCACCATTCCTCATGCATATCTACAGCAAAAAACTTAATTAAAGGCATTTTTCGTTGAATTTTCTATTATTTGGAGGAGGACGATTTTTGTATGCACAGCGAGACTCGGACAGGACACGGGTGTCCGGGATTTATAACGTAGCGAAGCTGGGAATAGCTGTATCAAATTAATCTAAGAATTTTATCAAATACAAACTCAGAGTGCTTTATATCCGTTGGACTGTAGAGGACTCGGACACCCGGACGCTTCTACTAACGATATATTTTATACTCGATAACGGATTCTCGTACCTACTATATTATTCTCTCGTAGTCTCGTATTATATTACAAAACTATTGCTTGGTTAGTGAAAAAGACGATGAAAAAACTATAACTTCTTTTATCTATTACTGCCCACAGTTGGCAATTTAAAATAATAAAAAAATATAAAAATAAAAATAATATATTTGCATTGTGCATGTGCACAAAGGATTGTCACACTCATTTATTCGCCGTAGGAGCACATGGCACACTTGGAAATCTCAACTTGGTTACAATATGTGGTGCTTCCTACTAATAAAAGCTGAAAGTTTGTGAGTTCAGAATTTTTGTTACCTAGGATCTACAAAACTACTGGACAGATCAAGATGAAACTTAGCGTACGTTTAGAACAATGCTTAACTTAGAAAATAGGCTACTTATTATACCGAAAATACGCGTGTAAAGCCGCGGGCAGAAGCTAGTAAGTTATAATTCAAAGAAACAAAACAGACAAGACAGAAAATAAACAATAATCGCTTTGGGTACTTTATCCGTGTGGTTAAAAGTACCCCTGACTCATCATAATTCTTTCGAAAGCGTTGTGCTTTTCCAGTAGAGCCTGACCTACTCTAGATACCGACCATCCAACAACCAACAGACAGATCTGTTTTCGAATGCAACCACAAACCTTCCAAACACCCCAGTTCCTCACTGAATAAGCTGTTTACATTACCCAGCTAACAAGACCGGACGGCACCGGACAGCGGCACCGGCCGACAACTCCGCAAGATTAATTGCATGTTAGCTCACTATTCGGAGCACGTTGATTTTTGCCGAATGCCGGACGCCGGGATACGTACTGCAGGATATTGCTGAAATGATTCATATGCACTTTACTAATGTTTGTGAACTATGGGAATTTTAAAGCGGGTTTGTGAATATACTGTAGTCAAAAGGATTTTATACACCGAACCGTCACCGCGTGGATGTCTTATGAGGCGACAAAGAAAACGTGTGTCAAGGCGTTTTTCCTGTCAGAAAAGTGAATGTTGGTACATATTTATTATGTAGGTTTCTATTACATTACTGGTATATTTTTATTACTTATATGCCTTTTATGTTTAAATATATATATTATGTATACGTATATTATGTATGTATACAGTTGGGTATTTATTTGAGTTCTTGTTTTTAGGTACTTATAATATTTTCAATATTTATTTATGATTGCTTATAATTGATACACCTCTGCCTTTCTCAAATTCACATAATTATTTCCATCCAAAGGTTGCCTGGAAGAGATCGCTTCTAAAAGATAATGTCCCTTGTAATGTATTTTTGTTGGTGTACAATAAAATATTTTGTATTGTATTGTACCTTTATTGTACTGTACTTACAAGAAGAAAATCAGCTTCCTTAAATGCTCTGTCATTTTTGACATTGCTGTCAAGATACAATATAAAATTGCTTTAAAATTGTTTTTTTTGCTTCTCTTTGGTTTCCTTCTCTCAAGGGGGAAAACTGGAACGCGAAAAATCGTTGAGGGGGAAAACTGGAATTTGAAAAAAAAGATTCCAGTTTTCCCCCTTGAAAAAAAATTCTAATGGGGTAAAACTGGACTCAAAAAAAATTAATTCCAGTTTTCTCCCTTAAGGGGGATTAGTCAAGGGGGAGCGTGTTGATATTGACACCAAACCCAACACCCACACAGCACGACGACGTGCGAACACAACTTCGTACAAATTACTCTCCCAGAAGGCAGGTTTTACTGATAACTTGTCCTGCTAGAAAACATATCCTATTAATATCCGACCTTGTTGATTATCTTTTTTCCTGACTTCAAAAATCTCTCCTGATTCTACTTTAAAACGTTCGTAGTTTTACAGATTCACCATTAGTGCTCTTCCAACATAAACTAGGTTCGTAGTTAACCCGCTTACATTAATAATGAATGTCCTGATTCTTCTCTGTGACCATCTATAAAGCTATCAAATCTTCAGCTTGTATTTTGCTACAAGAAGTAGCTGAATCCCGAAGAACTTAAACAGGTATACCAATCTTTCTAAAGACCAGACTCAACAAATCAACTTACAGATTTCTGACCTCCACCTTTTCCTTAGAGAAGGTATATCCAACCAACCTTAAAAATAAAGTGGAATAAACTAACAAAACTTCTGGCCAACATACTTACACCACCCTATCTAAAACTAAACGTGGTGTGGTGCTCTCTTTGCGGTGTTGCCGTCAAATTGAGTTTGCAGCGATTCCAGGGGCGTCTAGATTGGTGAGATTACTAGTGTTACTAAAGGTTCTCGATATCGAATTGTTTAACGTCAAATCACTATCATCCATCACTCAACAGCGTATACTAATTCACAGCTGGATACCTTTATCTTTATTATGGCCCCCTGATGATAAGACACTTACCGATGGGGATCCTTATCTCCATAGATAAATGTTCTGTTCTAAAGACCGAAAAGTTAGGATAGTAGCTGGTTATCAAAGATCAACTACAAACGTGGACTAAAGGAAATTGTCTAAACAAGAATTTCTCTGTAGCCATTCCAATGTATTAAATGTCTATTTGGACTATAAGTATTCCTTCCTGGTCTGTCTTCTTTTTGCTCTTTACAGTTTTTGCAGAGTGGTCATCGTTGTCACAGGTTGTGCTACCTACCACCCCTGAAGGTCCATCCATCCATACCATCGTATCTATCACTATAATCGGTACTGACATGCTTCACAAACTCGTGGTCAGAGATCGCAAAAGCTGTAGATAATAAAGCTAAGCGTCAGACAGCTACAGTTTGACCATGGCTTAAGCGTCAGATTACTCTTGATAATGCAAAATTACTGCGTCTCAAGTACTAGCGACGAACACAATTTGGAAGCCGAAGCTGCCTGGATGTTCTCCAGGCAAAGGAGGATCTTTTCTTGGACCACATGCCCATGCTAATGCAAAGTTCAAAGTTCAGAGATGGGGGTGGATGTAAACCAACTCAAACAGTGATTATTTACTCAACAGATGTCGACTGCGGAACGCAAGACATTCCTCAAAGATGAAGTAAGGAGCGAATACAAATCGAGACTAAGCCCAATAGTAAGAACACAGTGAAAGTGAAATTTAAGGGCTGTTCCACCACGATGACTGGCGCGAGGCGAGGGGTTGAAGGGCGCAATATCTGCCTGCAAATAATCGCGCGGAAATATCGACAGCTTGCGGGAGATTCAATGTAATTTACATAGACTTACATTTTACTTAAGGAGCAAATTTGCATGAACAAACTTGTGTTTGCTCTTTTAGTTCCGACTAGGTACCAACCGAAGATGTTCTTCAGTTATCGAAGAAATTTCTTGTGAAAATGGAGCACCTTACATAAATTCGAATATTTGCAAGGTCTTAGATTTGGTATATTTCGATTTATTATTTATTATTTTTTCTAAGTTTGTTTCTGTATTTCGTCTAATTTTCGTCATAAAATTCCAAGTAGGAGCAACGAGTCAAAAATAAACTTACAAAGTTACAGGATTTGTTTAATTTGTAGGGTTACTTACCTCAAAAGGAAAAAAGGAATCCTTAAAGGATCACTTTGTTGTCCGTCTGTCTGTCTGTCCGTCTGTTAACCCCATTTTCTCAGGAACTCGTGGAGGCATCAAGTTGAAATCAACATCAAATATTTAAGTATTCGTAACTTCTTGGAGCCGTGATATAAATAAAACTTCTAAGTCAACTTATTCAAAAGTTATAGCCGTTTAAGTCCGAATACTTTAAAATATCCAAGGGAATCACATGCGCGCAAAACCTATAGGGTACCTACTTCCCGTAGACCTACAATCATGAAATTTGGCAAGAACTAAAGTCCTAAAGCACAAATATAGGAAAAAATCCGAAAATCTTAAATTTGTAGTTTTTTCACTTTAAAAATTACATTTGATTCTCGCCATGGACTAAAACCTATGGGATACCTATTTCCCATTGAATTAGAGTCATGATAAACAAGGTTTTACAATTACACGGAACCCGTGGTGCGCGAATCGCACTTGACGTTTTATTTTTTCCCATTTAACTGATCATCACAAAATATACAAAGTGCTTACTCAACCGCTAATGCTCAAGTAAAACGTGAGGCAACAACTAAATAATATATTCATTATACTGTAGTTTAACATTTATGCCGAGACAGGAATCGAACTTACAACCTTTGTGACCAACAGAGGTCGTCAATAGCATCATTTCTTATTAAGACTTGATCGATGCAGTGATCTCAATCTAATTCCTTTCCAATAATGAGAGCTACTCGAGCGGACCATTAATGACAGTAATTAATTTGGTTAGAGAGTCTTATTGAACCAGACGTTGTGCGGTTCAAAGAAGACTTCTTTACTTAGTTACTCTTGTAGAGGGAACTTTCTAGGTTTGTAAGAGATCTAATCGTAAATACTAGAAATCGTGCCCATGTATCATTATGGATTGTATTTTGTTTTAACAGGCTCGATAAAAGAAATAAAAAATTGTTTTTGAAAAAAATTATCGTGGTCTACCTACTATTTTGTAGCTATTGTTTCCAGAAAAAAAAATATCTAAATTACCCAACACACGGACATGTTCCACTTGCTGAAGCAGGCCAAAGAAAATCTATCAATTTTACTAAAAAAACGTAACTGTAAACACAATCATTCCAACAGCCCCTCAAAACGCTCGATAGACGCAGCATCGACAAAATCCACAAGAAGGGAGATATAAAAATGTGAGCCAACATTAATCTAATCCGACGCGAGTGGTTCGCAAATCGAATTGTAACGCGCCTCGCGTCACTCTCCATCAGAGAACCAGATTCCAGAGGAAATCGCATGAGGGGATCGCATTTCATAGAACACGTTTTGAAATTAAAGGATCTGTTACTACATGTAAGAGATCCTTGCTACGGATCCTTGCCAAGGCTCTGGCGAGCCTTGAATTTCCTAAGCTTTTTTTTATCAAGAATAGAACTTAGTTTATGATTTTATCGGGTATTTATCGCGTACCATTTGATATTATTTCCCCTACGTTTGTACCGCGTTACAGCTATCGTGGTCACGTTTCCACAATCGTGGTTTAAAAAGTTTTAAGAATAGAACTTCGTTTGACCACAGTCTCACTCGATAGTAATTGACGAAATGGCCGACGATTATCACGAGGATCTAGAAGACCTATTCACGCTTGTAACGGCTGTCAAATCTGACAGACCAAGAGTCGATGGTGTGTGACTTGGCCCAGATGTTAAGGCGCATAACCGACCCAAAAATCAAACTTGCAGTTTGTGATACCTATACGCGAAATTGCTCTTTTTGCTCACCATCGTGGCCCAAAAAGAGCAACTTCGCATCTCCGCCTACACTATTCAAAATAAAACTTTTACAGAGGCATTAAAAATAAGCTTATGGCATCACAAACCGCAAGTTCGATTTTTAAATCTCCTTCGTATAACATAATAATAAGATAAAATAGGTGGTGGCGCTCATTTTGGTCGTGAATGCGCCTTAACTGCACTCCTATCAATAACTGCAGTGTTCTGTTTTTGTTAATCATTTTGGTCTTTGATAACTATGATATTCTTAGAAATATTTCGAAGCCAAGCGGGCAACCCTACCCACGTTTTATAAAAAGGCTCGCTCACGCCCCTTTTACACTTCACTTTGCTTGTGATATTCAAAAGGAACAGACGTCTTTTAAACTAGTAAATCTTTATGTTCAGTTCTGTTAGAGTAATTTTTGATCAGATTTGGGTAGTTTGTAAAAGTTCTGCTTAAGTTCGTTCGTATGATGTAAATGTGAAATTCGTTCAATAAAAATGTATTGTAAGCTTTGTTGTTTTCTTATATTTAGATGTCTTTGGGATAAAAGTAAGTTTGATGTTTTACGTTTGCATAGAGCTACATATATGCAAGATTTCAGCCCCATTGGTTCATTAGATATGGCGTGAAGAGGTAACAAACATTCATAAATCCATAAATCTAAACATCCAAACCTTCGCGTTTATGATATTAGTGTGTTTTATACCAAGCTAGCAAAGATTCGCTCACGGCCTCTCGCTGTCCAATGACGCATCAGGAGACGCATCCTTAATTCCTAACTAAAGAATACCCCCCTCTCGTGCAACGAGAATTCTCTAGAAATAAAACAAAGACACGCATCCTTAATTCCTAACTAATGAATACCCCCCTCTTGTGCAACGAGAATTCTCTAGAAATAATACAAAGACACGCATCCTTAATTCATAACTAATGAATACCCCCTCTTGTTCAATGAGAATTCTCTAGAAATAAAACCAAGACACGCATCCTTAATTCCTAACTAATGAATACCCCCCTCTTGTGCAACGAGAATGCTCTAGAAATAAAACAAAGACACGCATCCTTAATTCCTAACTAATGAATACCCCCCTCTTGTGCAACGAAAATTCTCTAGAAATAAAACAAAGATACCCATTTCACGCTGTGAACTAAACAAAAGCTTGTCCCTTCATCATTTTACTTTCTCTTTAGCATCCGGATCAGGCAATCCTATTCAGCCAAAACCTGACGCAGTACCAGACAAACATACGCCGTGCCAGGCAGGAGAGTAAAGCTGGATTTACACCAAGACAGTGACTAAACTAGTTACTAAGCAAATTGAACGCAAAGCTAGCGTGCTATGTAGAATAGGCCAGACAGTAGTGATTTTCTTTGTGTTGCAACTTGCTTGCTACTTAATTAAGCTTTTAGACACAAAAGCACGTCAGATAACCATGGTAACTAGAATCTGTAGGCACAGAATTTTGCTATGGGTCAGTAGCATAGGCTTAGCGCTTAGATAGGAGAACTGGCTTGGTCTAAAACTTTTTAATAGTAGTTTTGTCCTACTGCAGATCACCTGCCTATTCCCATTGCAAACCTCGCAGTCAAGTAACAATCCTACTCAAACGCATCCTGGTCGGCCTGCGGTCTTAGACTGGTATCATTTCGGAATGACAAATTAACAGGTTCACAGTTCAGCATCGAGAGTATAAAGTTCCTCCCAAGTCCGATAGAATTTGATCCATTATAATAGAGTAATAAAACAAATATAAAAATATTAAAAAAAATAGCTTAGTATCTATTCTTCTACCAAGTCCACTTTTAATTTAAAACATCTCCCTGAGTCCAATAACATACGACACGTTAAAACTCAGTAGGCGGACAACCCATATGTGGGCTGTGACCTCATGACTCTATCGGCCTGCAGCCCGTATGTGGGCTGTGGACTGTGAAACTGTATTTCTACCACCTGGTTAGATGGAGGTAATCATGAAGGCCAGATTTGCATTGATGGCTCAAGTTTTTTTAAACCCAGCTTCGGGGACCTGAGACTCTCTCGAGTCAGCAACTTGCATCGTGAATTCTAGCCCTAAAGGCAAGGCGAGCGGGCTCACAAAGAAAATAAAGCGGCGTCCAGACGAACGTCAACAACTGCAGTTTGCCGAGGAGGTCCTCGGGGAAATCTGCCAGTTACCTGCACGGTACGAGTACGGTTATCAGAAAAGGTTCACTCTATTATTATTATTTAGTCATTTTTCAGATTTTTGTGGAGTGAATATTTACTTCGAGCGTAATTATCATACGCGAAAGTATTTTGAAGATTTGTTGATTATTTTAATTATGTCTTATATTTCCAAAAACCTATATTTTTGAAAATATATGATAGAAATATGACATGAGATGGTCAAATAATTTTGGTTTCAACCCCTGTTACATTCCAAAAGGAAAATTCGGGAAATTTGTGTCGAATGTCCTTTTCCGTCTATGTCACCTCATATCTTCCACGAAACTTTTAGTATAAGTTGTTTTTCGGGGCCAGGCTTTCTGCAAATCATGCTATTTATTCATTCTCCGTGAATGATTATTTGGTGTTGTACACAATTATTTATTCTGAAAACCTTCCCTATGTGAATTTGCTGTCGCTACTCTACTTCGAATTATTACATAGAGTTGTTAGTTTTTACGATTGACTTTTGAAATATAAGCCCGTGCCTGTTTGAAACTTTTCAAATCTAGTTACATGGATAGCCGATGTCATCGTTAGCAACATAGTACGGAAGAAGTTTCATACCGCATCTAAATTTTGGGCGAGATATACATATGTATAAAGATTTTGAGGAAGCATACCATCCTAACTTTATGCCATAGTATAAGCGGGCAAATCTGTCATGATATACTTCGTTTGAGATGACTTGGACATTATGTGTACCACACCTAAGATTTTGAGCTTTGCTGTAAAACATAAAGGTGCCAATCCAAAGGGGTTTGAAGATTTTGGTGTGGAGGGTGGTCCTAATATTTTTTTTTTTTCAAAATCGCTCCGCACAATGACTGTTATATATTTGGATAGAGCACATACAATATCTTTTAAAAATATCTTTTAAAATAATGTCGATAGGTTTCTGAGATAGGTACCCATTCACAGATGAGAATTACTATATTTTTCTTCATATTCATATCTCAGAAACCTGACGCTTTAGGACATTAGGAGAACATTTTTTGATTTGTTTTAGTGTCTTATGTGACCGATGTTAGGGCCAAAATCTTCAAAACGCTTTCCGACATATTCAAGTTTTTTTTTATCAAAATACTAGTAAAGCGGTTTGGTTCTCGAGCCAAAAAGCCACCTTACGGTTCCACCCATTTAATCTTATACACTCTGCCAAGTTATCGTAAAAAATCTCAAGCTAGCAGATATGCAAATGCAGGCAATCTCACAGGGCGACAATCCAGATTGCACTAGCACTAGGGATCTAAGATTGCACCCAGATTGTCCCACTGCTGCACTCGGTCCGACTCCAGACGATTTGAGTTTCACAAGCAGCAATGTTGAATTTTACAGGAATAATATAACAGGGAATATTGTCTCTCTGCTTTACTCTCGTGATTTAATTTGAGGAGGGCTTGGCGTAGTAGAAATCTTAAGGTATGAGAGCACGTTTCATTTAAAAATACTCAAAAATCACGTACAAAATCTGCTCTAACATGTCTGCTACGTCAAGGTCGGTACTGAACCGCGTTACGGGGTACCGTACACGTTACGTGTTACACAGCGAGTTCGTGCAGCCAGTACGGGAAAGAAGGCGCTCGCAAAGAGACCGATTTTAGAACACGGCGTAACATATCATGCTCGCTGTTAATGTTACATTACACCCGTAACACAGATCACTACCCGGCTTATGGTAAACATTTCTCAGCTGATTTTGTAAATATTTAGAGAATTTTCAAGGATCTTCCTACGTCTTAGGTATAGTAAGCATATTAATTATAGTTATCATATTGGAATGAGAAATATACTACTGTAATATGAAACAAATTCAATCAAGAGACTAGCCTAGGGCTATTGAAATCATCGTTAGAGCAACGCTATTGTTTTATGGCAAATATTGCGACTACCCGAGCCCCTTAAAAAATACATTCGCGAGACAAAAGCCACGCAACGTGAAAAAATGTAACAAACGCACACGAGTATGTTTTTTACGCAAAAAAATGTGTAAAAACAGAACAATTCTAAGCTCACCTTGATGAAATTATTTTGAGACCACTGTGAAACACGCTGAGGACTTTTTTAGTGGTTTCGAGCTTTCGTGACTGATGAGTAAGTGGTTTGACAAGCAAACCTAGCGGGTTTGCTTGTCAAACTAGGCCTAGATCTCAGGACTCACGGGATCCCCGTAGTAAAAAACTAGAATTACATAAAATTCAACATTTTGTCTTATAGGATTGCGAAAAAAAATTAGGTATGATAAAAAAATCATAAAGGTGAACTGTTTTGCACCTAATTTGGTCGAGAAATCAGGAACCCTGCGGTCTATAAAAATATTTTTGTTTTGATTCGTAAGTTGTTACAAATTATTTGGTTCCATAATACAGTTTTTTCATAAGTTGTGTAGTTTTCTAGTAAATAAGTACAGACTTCATTTTTGCGCTCACGCCGTTCCTAAAACGTATCCTCCGTCCTGCTTCTAAGAACGCGAAATCCTATGCCTATTCTTTTCACAAAATGGCGCGCAATGCACCCTCTTAACAATTATCTTTTCCCTCTGTTTATTTACCTACTCGTGTGGCAATTGTTCGCATAGACAATACCCCATACATTCCGACGACGCGAGCGGCATATTGATATAAATATCGCGTACTGTTTAATTTTTAACGTGAAAACTCTTTGCCTAAATCCTTTGTAGAATAAAAATAACAGGCGAGGGATTTGAGAAGTGGCTCATTTTTCCTCCCATTTTAGGAGTCGCGATGGATTTTGTACTTAAATCTGTGGTTTCTGGCAGAATTACACAGCTATGTTTACCAAAGATACAATAAATCTAACATAATTTAAGGGTATGTTCTTATAGTTAGTTTTTAGGGTTTTGATGATCGAAGATCGGTTTCAAAACCCTTATGGTCTCGCTTTGTCTGTCCTTTTTTCCCTCCTTAATAACTCAAAAACTACTGCAGCTATCAACTTGAAATTTAAAATAATAATACATTTCGTGCGCCTGTACAGATTTAGAGAAAAATAAATGAAAATAAATGAAAAATGAAAATGAATATTTTCCATACAAATTGTGATGCCGAAATTTTAAAAGATACCTACAGAGTCATATGGGGTATCAAATGAAAGGTATCATTTTGTACATTTCAAAATATTTTTAGAAATTTTTGTAGCTTTCATACTTTTTAAAATATTTCGAAAAAAGTCGAAAAAATACCCATTCCCCCCCCCCCCTATCTCCGAAGATTGCAGAGCGATCCATGTAAAATGTATCGAGCGTTTATAGACATGGATCTATATTTTACAGGAAAAATATAGAGAAGTTTGAAAAAAGAACACTTTTTGAAAAATGGTCAAAATGGGGGGGAATAATTTTCAAAAGGGGGGGCTACCTCACCGAGTTGGGTATCAGTTGTCAAATGAAAGGTATCAGTTTGTACGTTTCAAAACAGTTTTTCAAATTTCTGTAGGTTTCATACTTTATGAAATATTTCGAAAATAGTCTAAAAAATACCCATTCCCCCCCCCCCTATCTCCGAAGTTTGCCGAGCGATCCATTTAAAATGTATGAAGCGTTTGTAGATATGGAGCTATATTTTACAGGAAAAATATAGAGAAGTCTGTAAAAAGAACACTTTTTGAAAAATGGTCAAAAAAGAATAATTTTCAAAAGGGGGGGTACCCCATCGAGTGGGGTATCAAATGAAAGGTATCGGTTTGTACATTTCAAACCTGTTTTTCAAATTTCTGTAACTTTCATACTTTTTGTAATATTTCGAAAAAAGTCGAAAAATTTACCATTACCCACCTTAAGCGAACCACCCATTTAACCGAAGCATGCAGAGAGATCCATCTGAAATGTAGGTTGGTACCTACTATTCTTAGGTATTCGTTAAATTGCGAAGTCTCTAACCGGTACTTTTAGTACATATTTGTTGACAAACGTTCAAAACCCTCGGCGCGCGAGTTACACTCGCACTTGACGGATCTTGTTTTAATAGGGTGGATTTTGTGATTTTTGTAGCGGGAGGCCGTGATCGCTACGTGGTCCAGTGTAGTTGTCTTCCTTTGGAGGTATTGAAATAATGAAGAAGAGTGAAGCAATAACCTTTTTGTCCCTTTTCTATAGATATCATAAGAAAGTTTTTTTGAAAGGGCCTTGTCTAAAATCTCAACGAACTCTAGCAAAATAGTTAACCAACTCAATTTAAGGAAGCTTAATATTAAACATTAATTACTGAAATTTCTAGCACGCTCCAGGTAACGTAAGAAATTAATATCTGACTTGATTTTCAGTTTCTAATTAGATGGGGTGGTATTTACTTACATTGCCGCGTAATTGCGAAGATTCAACAATATTGAAGTTTCGGTACTCAAGGTTTATGAATTTGTTTATTTTATATTTCCTCTATTTGAAGGTTGTTCCCATAGCATTTGGACAGGTGGATTAATATATATACGCTGGAGAAATATGAAATATAGGATATATTTCAATCCTCACCCAAGGCGCTCCATTTTAGAGCGGATTATTTTATTTTAACACTTTCAATGCCCATGACTCACATGGAGATGATGTATTGCTCAGCGTGGTGTAACTCCCTGCAGTTCACACAGAAAAGACGCACCGCACGTTTTTCTGTCTTTCCTTCCTCCTTCTTAAGTTTCTGTCTGTTTTCCTAATATGTGACCTACCAGGTCAGGTAGTGACTTAGTTTGTTTTTTTTCGTTAGAAAACTCTTTATTCACAAAGAAATTTAAAATCAAATAATAGAAATAAATTAGAACTAGTATTTACAATTGCAAAAATTGAGCTAACTGCTGACTGTTGCAAGCAATCTACAGGTAGCTCAACTGATCCATATCAATACCAGTCGTCGCGTCCCCATGACGCTGGCTGCATTGCCCCGTTGTATGGCAATGCTGATGCGCTGCGCCAGATACTCACCAGCTCTCGGGTCACGCGTCGCTTCGATCAGACGATCAGACATTTTTTTAAATACCCTAACCTATCTAGTTTGTACCTTAGTAGTTAATTCAGGAAGCAGGTAAACTCGTTCCTAGTGGCTGACCAATCCTCTACAAAACAAGCTAAAAGGTTACCACAACAACATAATACATGCATTACATGTTGAAAAGGCCCCCCCACACACGAGGCAGTCATTGTTGGAAATGGATTTATTGTATAAAGTCATTAGGTGCTCTTTTGTTGGGCTCAGCCGGGTTTAATAAAACTCTTGTCAGCGTAGGAAGGTACGGATATTGTTGTGATTAATGTTATTTTTAGACTGTTATTTTGCGTCCTTTGTGGAAATTCTGTAGTAGGTATTGATCAGAAAAGATTGTTCTGTTTCGTGGCGGTTTCGGCGAAAGAATCAACCCCGGACAAAAGGAACCTACCAGAGGAGAGTAGCAGCTTTCTTCTGTGTATAATAATATGTTATCTCAATAGCCTATATTGGTCTAGGACGCAAGCCTCCCCCTGATAACAGCTTTATTGTGTGTTATCTCATGGGGGGTAGTGCCCATAATCCCCACGCTAGGCGTGCGGGTTCGATCGCATAATATCATATATCCTACTAATATTATAAAGCCGAAAGTTTGTGATTATTGTTACTTAGGATCTTTAAACGTATTGAACAGATCAAGATGAAATTTGGCGTACGCTTAGATCAAAGCCTAACTTAGATAATAGGCTAGGTACTTTATTACACCGAAAATACACGTGCGAAGCCACGGGCAGCTAGTAATAAATAATGCTGAACAATCCACACCGTATCATCTAGCCCCAAGCGAAGCTATAATAATCTAATAATAATAATAATAATTTTAATAATAAATAAATAATGCTGGACAATTCACACAGCATTATCTAGCCCCAAGCTAAGCAGAGCTTGTGTTATGGGTACTAGATAACTGATATTAAATCAATACACTACATAGATAGATATTTAAATCATATTTAATTACGGATATTATCATAATTAATTCACAGATCATAAATAATTAATAATTAATAATCATAATTAATTACGGATATAATATATAGAGAGTATAAGATATTATTTGTGTGGGAAGAACACAAATAAGGTTCGTAGTTAACCCGCTTACATCAGTAATGAATTCATCAAACTACGATAGTTTGAACAGTAATCATAATATTCCCTGTGATCACCAATCCGACTCCGCGTGGTGATTTTGGCAAAACATAAACTTATTTACTGAAAACCGTTGGTGCGTTTCGGAAGGTATGTTCACGAGTGGACGTGTGCTGATGAGATTCTATTTCGTAATGATTTAGGTTTTTTCATATGCTCAAGGTGGTTATCGCATCACTACAGCCATGATAGACCTATTGTGATCGCCACATGAGTTCAACCGTGAAGCTGCGACGTTCATAATTCGCCACCTACCCTTGTAGCTACTATGAACTGTAGGATTTTCTTCAGGTGATAGATTTTTTGTAGCTCATCTGGGCGGACCTGGTGCTTGGAGCTGGTGCTCCACACTCTCCTAGCAGATGGAAAGTTGCTTCCTCCGCCTCCTCACAGAATCTGCAGGATTTTGTGTCGCATAGCGCCAATTGGAACATGTGCTTTTTAAGGTACCTACGATAGTGTCAGGTTAGGGCTCTTGTCACAGTGCGAAAGTTGTCTGCTTAGCTCTAGAGGTGGGTCTACGCTAGACGAACCGAGCACGAGCGGAGCCATTCAGGTTTCGTCGTTCACGGTGTCAAGTGTGGACGTATAACGAACCTACAACGATCACTGTCCTCGAACGCAGTTTTCCGCAGTGTGCTCGCGGCTCTTGGCGAATATGGACGATATTAATAATATTGCAGCCAGATTCGAGCGAACGACGTCTGTCACTAAACACGTCCACGAGCGCACTGCGAGCGCGAAGCAAAACCCTTTGTGTTCGTCAAAAAACCGACAACAGGCGGAACGCAGCCGAGCACGAACGAAATGTTCGCAGCGCGCTCGTTCGAGGCTTGTAGGTCGGTCCACACTATACGAATTGTGTTCGGCTCGTGCTCCGCTCGTGCTCGGTTCGTCTAGCGTAGACCCACCTTTAGATTTGGTTGGTGGTCCGTTCATCGACGAATTTTTTCCAGAAGAAAATGGTTCAGTTACCTAGGTAAATGTTGATCTATTCATGATTAGCCTTACTTGACTCGCTTAGGCCAAGACCGCCTGTAAGATGGTAACTCTGATGCCTGCTTCGAAGGTTTCCATTATAAACTATCTACAATCGAAACTAATATAATTATTCTTGAAAATATATAAGTTTTTAGATTTTTGTTTCGAATTTGGATAGTATATTCAGTATATTCTTGGAATGTCCGCTTACATGTTACAAAAACAGTACTATTTAAGTTGATCGCTTGTAGTTTGGCTTGCTTCCCTTTCATACGTTTGTTTTCTCATCTACCATTACCATCCAAGCTACCATCGCCCAGCGCCGCCGTGGCCTTGTGGAGGTTGTCAAATCTGAGACAAAGGAAGTAAGTTACAACTCTGTCATTATATTTTATATTGTAACTGCACCATAAAGTCAGTAGACTGTAGTCAAATAGAAACCTATGATAGGTGGAACCTAGCATCTCTATGAGTTCATTATTCTCTAAAAAGACATTGTACTTCTTTCTAAAGCTACCATAACTCTTCCGCTCCGCAATTTACTGGCCATAAAACTCATACAAAAGATAGCATTTGAAGTTTTACGTTGAATTTTACCGCTATTCCCCATTATGAAAACAACTTTACGAGCTCGCCACTCGGTTAATTATCTCTGGCGGAATTATACATTCTCATCGAAAAAGGTCGAGCACAGGTCATTTTGTCTTTATTGTCGCTCGTCAGTTTTATGCGACCAATAAAAACCCCGGGCACGTTTTTGCTACATCCATTAATATGTATGGAATCGCGAGACCTATATTTACGTTTGTTTGCGTTATTGCCAAATGCGAGAACTCGTAAACGGAATCGATGCATTTAAAATTTGGGCTTTTGAAAGGATGAAGCGGAGTAAACCTTAAAACGATTCTGCTTGTATTCATCGGGGGATTCCACTTGTGAGCATAACTATGATAGGACCTACAAACATCAATGTAATGTTTTTCCAGCAATTTATTTTATTGACATACGAGCTGCTGCATGGACAACCGATGGGAGATGGACGGAGCGTGTCCTACACTGAGAGATGACATCGAAGACGTGGCCGGCGTCACGTGGTCAGGACACGCCGCAGACAGGACTCTATGGAAATGGATGGAGGAGGCCTTCACCCGAAGATGGGTGCCCAAATTAGGAGAAAATGACAATGTATGACATAATAATAGATAAATGAAAGTATTTTTAAGAAACATTATTTACCTAAATTATTCACAAATTCAATGTAATATAATTTATTTTAAATTTTAATTTTGGAAATAAAAGGCTTATTATTATTATTATTAGCTGCTGCCCGCGGTTTTGCACGCTCTTTTCCGAGATACAAGGTAGGTTATGTCCGTCTCCGGGAACCCATCGATTTACATGCCAAATTTCATAAAGATCCGTTCAGCCGCTTAGGCGTGAAAAGGTAACAGACAGATAAACAGACAGACAGAGCTACTTTCAAATTTATAATATTAAAGTATGGAAGTATTTATTAATATGTATTAAAGTTTGAAATACCTATGATATTCTAGGCTTTCCATATAATTTTCCTCATTATTAGTATGTCTAGAAAATCAGTACTTATGGTAATTATGCTAGATGGCGGCGGCTCAGGACCGCTATTTGTGGCATCGTATGGGGAAGGTCTATGTCCAGACGTGGACGTTTGTGGACTGATATGATTGTGATGAATAATCACAAAAATCCATTTATTATAAAAAATATTACATGTCAAAAAGATAATAATTTCTATAACTAGGTATAATAATATTATAATGATCAATTAATACAACAAAAGAAATCATTAAAATATTACTCTATTTTTCGCACATATTCATCGATGATGATTGATGACGTACGCTAGCTCGAAAATTTGAAAATAAATGCTGCAACTTCTATAAAACCTTTCAACCTAAGCTTTTTCACACCTAAATAAAAAAATTGTAGAAACACGTGTTTTTGGTCAGCAGGTAGAAAAAAAAGTCAGCAGGTCGGCAATAAGCTTATTGCCGACGTACCTGCTGACTTTTTTTTCGCACTTTTTTTTTTACTTTTTTTTTGCAAAGTTTTAAATAAATGAATGAATTAGTACTAACACGTGGACGCAATCAAAGAAGGTACCTACTATTTTTCAAGAAACACGTGTTTTTGGTCAGCAGGTAGAAAATACCTCGGCAATAAGCCCACCCTTTGTATCTCAGTGCAATAAAGTTTTAAATAAATTAGTACTAACACGTGGACGCAATCAAAGAAGATACCTACTATTTTTCAGTAAGTACCTGATTTTTTATCTGAAATGCCGCAAATGAAAAAACGAGGGGATAACTCGTGATCACAAGAGGCGAGTGTCAGTGATAAATTTTCCGTAATTACACAGAAAATTGCTTCGGACTCCAATACTTATGTATGGGACGTGCGTTGCATTCATTAATGTGCCTGCAATGTTTCCGTGACCCGGTGGGAAGAATTTAACGAATTTCAGCAAAACAGTGTTATACACTTTTTTGTCTGTTCAGTAGTATGAAGTTTTTTAAACTTGCTATTGATATACATACGATTAGAACACATTATAATAAACTAGCTTCTGTCCACGGCTTCGCACGCGTATTTTAGGTATAATAAGTAGCTTATTATCTAGGTTAAGGTATGTTCTAAATGTACGCCTAATTTCATCATGATCTGATCAGTAGTTTTGGAGATTTTAGGTAACAAAAATTCACATTTCACAAACCTTTGGCTTTTAGTAGGATAGGTATTCAAGGGTATTTATCGCGTTTTGAACAGGTTTCTCAGTGCATCGCGGACACTGGTTAGTGTTGTGTGTTGTCCGAGTGTGCAGATGGATATGCCTAGTTCCAGGGCCAGATTTAGAGGTCTGGAGTCATCGAGTCAACAACGGAGTGGAGGCCCTAAATTATTTTCCAAATAAAATTAAAAAAATAATTCAGTCGAGTCTTTTATTATGTAATTTACTGTGAAACCATACTTTGTTTCGCAGTGAATTGTGAGTGAACAAACATAATATAAATAAAATAGAAAACAAGAATTATCTCAAACTAAATATTAGCCATTACGAACGGAACCTTCCAAGGTTTTTATATTTTTTTTTTTTTTTTTACTGATTGTCTTATTGGAATGAACAAAATTTGTTCATATTAATGTTCATTCAATATTTTCAGAAATGATTGATCTATATTTAACATAGATCAATCATTTCTGAAAATATTAAAGAACAATATAATTATGTTTGTAAAACGTACTGCAGGTAAAGGTAAAATTGCGAAAAAGAATATCAATGAAAAAGTGGTTTACAAGTCGGAATTTGAAAGATTTTTTTGAGGTAATTATGGGCTTTACCCCCCATGAATAGAATAGTATATTCATTTATAAGAGTATACATACATATCTATATATATAAAAGAAAGTCGTGTTAGTTACACTATTTATAACTCAAGAACGGCTGAACCGATTTGGCTGAAAATTGGTGGGGAGGCAGCTTAGAACCAGGAGACGGACATAGGCTATGTTTTATCCCGGAATTACCACGGGAACGGGAACTACGCAGGCGAAGCCGCGGGCAGCAGCTAGTATGAGATAAAAGCCAATAAGGCGCATATCAGGGGGAGGCCTTCGTTACTTTTTATTTATTGTCCAGCTGTGGACCGATAGGCTGTTGAGGTGAGGTCGTTTTTTTTAATATTGAGAAGGCTAGGTTTCTATGTCCAGCAGTATTATTACTAAAACCTTGAAGAAACCCCCCTTGCCTTGCCCACGAGGGTCGAACGGCATTATTCACACAATGGGCCAGAATCACGATACACCGCTCCATCACATTATCACTAACTGGATACAATGTACGCCGGAGAATAGAAGGTAAAGGTGCGTTTATATTGGCCAAATTTAGCCAAGTTTGACCAATGGAAAAAGGATTTTTTGGCCGACAGTTTCGGCCAAAGTCAAACCAGTAGGGTCTATGTCCGTCAAGGGCAGGTAAAGTCTGTTTTTAGGGTTTCGAAGATCGAAGATCGGTTGCGAAACCCTTGTGGTGTTGCTTTATTTGTCCTTTTTTCCTTCCTTAATAACTCAGCAACTACTTCAACTTGAAATTTAAAATAATAATACATTTCGTGCGCCTGTACAGATTTTAAGAAAAATAAATGAATATGAATATTTTCCATACAAATTGTGATGCCGAAATTTTAAAAGATACCTTTAGGGTCATGTGGGGTATCAAAGGAAAGGTATCGGTTTGGACATTTCAAAACAGTTTTTGAAATTTCTGTAGGTTTCATACATTTTGAAATATTTTGAAAAAAGTCGAAAAATTTACCATTACCCACTCTAACCATAGAAATGTAGGTTGGTACCTACTATTTTAGGTATTCGTTAACTAACTGGTACTTTTGGTACATATTTTGTTGACAAACGTTCGAAACCCTCGGCGCGCGAGTTACACTCACACTTGACGGGTCTTGTTTTATATGGACCAGTTTTAGCTATCTATGAATTGTTTGCAGTTTTGCAAATAAATAATGCTGGACAGTTCATACAGCGTTATCTAGCCCCAAGTTGTGTTATGGGTACTAGATAACTGATATACTTAATACCATACACTACATAAATATATATTTCTTATTATAAATAGAAAACATCCAGAACTCCCTGAACAAATCTTTGCAGATCGTACAAACATTTGTCCCGAGGCGGGAATTTAATCCGAAAACTCCTGCGACGCAGGCGGACCTTCGCCCGCTGCGCCACAGAGATCTTCAAATGCTAGTTCTAATTTGTTTCTATTATTTGACTGTAATTTTCTTTGTTAATAAAGGCCTTATCCACCGACTTCTCGTTCTCAATTTCGTTCTCAGTATGTTATTTTTATTTTTTTAATAACAAATTATATCCAACATCGTCAAGACAATTTATTTAATTGGCTGTTTTACTTGTAAACAAATTTAGAGGCTTAAACACACCAAAGTAAACAGCGCAGCGTATCTGTAGCAATGCTCATTACGTTGACTAATGTGTGTACACGCCCTAAATCTAATCTATACCTGAACCTACTTACCTACACAGATTCATAATACCTGTCGATATCGTAGTCAGGGAGCAAGATGCTATAAATCTACCTGATCATTGCAGGTAAGAAAAGTGTTTTGTTGTTGATCGTTTCAGTATTTCAGTTTTTGATAAATTTTCCAACTTTTTGCCACCCCTCAGTCGCGATTTTGCAGCGCGTCTTTTGTCGCGCGATTTGTTGCGATTTTGTAAGCGGGAATTCTAGACGCCGCGCGCTAAATGCGAAATCGCGGCAGTGTGTAAGATCGTATGCGACTTAGTACAAATTGTACTGCATACAAATATCGCAACAAATCGCGCGACACAACGCGCTTCAAAATCGCAGCTGTTGGGTGCAGGCTTTTATTAGCTACGAAACAATTTTTATCCGCAGTTTTGATCTCTTTTCATTTCATTGTGAAAGGGTTAACTACAAATTTTGTTTGTGTTGGAATAACACTAACGTTTTATCTCTTTAATGAACTATTAACGAGGTAGGCAACGTGAGTGCGGTTCAAAGTTAACTTAATTGATTAACTAAAGTCTTTAAATGGTTACAACATTATTTCTTTCATCTTGAATTAAAATAATTCAAAATATGAATAACTCGAAAAAATCGTTAGGAAATCTAGACGTCATGTCATTTCTACGCGTCAAGGTATATAAATTTCACTTATTAGTGTTTGAAAAAAAAAATCTACCTAATAAGGTAGTAGAAAAAAAGAGGCAACTACAACCCGGGTCTCTTCAAGACAAGAGCGAATAGGTATATTTTAGACCTTCGTGATAAATTGCCCGTCATCATCACTTACCATCAGGTGAGTTTGTGGTCAAACGAGAGTATATTCACCATAAAAAAGGTTTTTTATTTTAAGCAAAAGGGTCAAAAGGTTTTTAATTTAAGCAAAAGGGGCAAAGGGATTGAAACAGATACAAATTGTTTTTTTTATTGTGTTTTGTAATAATGTATTATTTAAATCTTTCATCACAGACCAAAATCTGTGCCGCTATCTTACTTATACCCATTACAAATTAATAATAGCTCCCGTGTGTCCCCATTCCATCACATTATCACATATTGACGCGGTACATTGGCTTGATGAGCGCCATCAGACTTCGTGGTACGTGATATTGCCTATCTATATTTATAGAGTTGCCTTTGCAGTGTAGGAGCTGGTGCTTTAACGGCAACCTTGTTTTTTTTAGAGATTTGCTGTCAAGATTTTCGACTGTCAGATTGTACTATTTTGTATTTACGACATTGACATGACAACATGAACATTTGTTCATAATTTCAGTTTATGAAAAAGTTTTAAAAATTTTCTGTAAGTCAGGTGAACTAATATACTCCGTTCGTAATAACGTTCTAGGTTAATAATAATCATAATAGGTTGGTCATTAACTATTTGACTTGTGTTTTTTTGTTATTATAGTGCGTAAACCTCACACTCGGGAAAATTTCTAAGAAATCAAATAATATCGCAAAAATTTTCGACTACGACGGGACTTGAACCCGCATCCTTCCCTCAGTACGGGAATGTGTTAACCAACTACACCACGAGGTCAAGTGACGTAGGAGTCGAAAATCTTTGCGACTTTCTACGGACTCTAGGGCCGCTAGCTCCACCTACAGAGGAAACATTGAAGTTTATCCATTGCTGTTCAAAGACTTAAGTTATGTGTAGTTCGTTTGACGAGAGGTGTCAAATCTATGGTTTTTTATTTGACTTATTCTATCATCTTCCTCAGTTTAAGAACAAAGGTTCGGAAAGTTCGAGAAAAGTAGGTAGTAAAAATCTAAAGAATCTAAATCCAATTTTAGAAACTTCTTTTATCTTAGAGACAGATCGTCATATTAATAAAAGATATTATGATCAATTCATAATAATAATTTGTATGTTTCACTTAAACAAGGAAACCATCTTTATTGCTTTCCAAATAGATACCTACTGATACAATATTCAATGGCGTCCCACGTAATGGCACAATGAATCTCTTACGTAAATGATTAAATATTAATATTTTGGTTACGACGCCTACATACCAAATCCTTTCAATTATCAAATGGATTCATAATATTCTGGACGGAAAATGATACTGTAAAATATTAGATGATGTAAAATATGGGATAAAAAAGCTTGGAACGAGTTTTGCTCCAGCTCGAAAACTAACGCCCTAACAAGGTAAAGGTTTCTTGTTCGCTTCTTTACTTTACCTTAAAAAGATTAAAGTGAACAACAAATCCAAGTGATCACTTTATTTCCTAGTTATGTAATTAGTTGTAGTATTTCTTAGTTATGTAATTTGAATTTTTGTGACGTGTCCAAGAGTCCTGTCTACAGGCACTTTGATTTTTAATTTTTGAAAGCACTTTGATTTTTTGATATTTGACTGCATTTTGAATTTTCACTTTGATATTTGAAAGTCTTTTGATTTTTGAAAGCACTTTGATATTTGAAAGCACTTTGATTTATTGATATTTGAAAGCATAATGAATTTTCACTTTGATATTTGCAAGCCCACCTGAGATAGGTTTCAGAGTCAGGGAGTCAACAACCAAAAATACATTCTAAGCATTAACGATTTTAAGAATATAATAGGCCTACTTTTAAAACGTCTATAACAAGAAAAGACTTCCAAGAGGTCTGTCTCTCGATCTATACTGTACTGTGCTGTGAAAAAATAAATTCTGTTCACTAAAATCAGTGTTTACATAAATAATACATCAACCCCAAGCAGGCCACCGCTACAAAACAACTTTTGGAAGCTGAAGTTTTTTGGTAGTCAATTTATAGCTATTAGAGCCCTCTGTTTAATACAATACAATACAAATATACTTTATTGCACACCAAGAAATAAAAAAAATGACAGAAAACAAAAAAACAAATACAAATAATGTACAATGGGCGGCCTTATCGCTAAAAGCGATCTCTTCCAGGCAACCTTAGGATGGACAAGAAGTGATCAAAAAATTATATACGGTGGCGTGAAAACAGAAATAATGTTTAAGAAGAGATAAATAGGGTAAACCCAGGATACATGCCTTGGCTTAGTTCAGTTGGGTCTGAAGCGAATTCGTGGGCATTAATGCTATTAGGTTGTCGGGGCTGAGATGCCACGGCAGCTGAGGGATAAATCCGGAAAGGGCCCTCCTCAGGGCCACTCGGCGGATCCCTGCGTCAGCGTTTCTGAAGTCCCTGTGGGTGGGAATAGGGTGGCGTTAGATGTGGGGTCTGTGTCTGAGATGGAGGCCTCAGATGCGGAGGGTGCTTGCCGAAAGCGGCCATCTTCTTCATTGTCCGTGCCCGGGTACTTGGGCTCGGACACGGAGACTGAGGAGACCGTGGCTGCTAAGGTAAGCACATCCAAAAGAGGGAGAGGGAGGGCAAGGATTGCTAAGGCAGGCCCTTCAAGGGAGGAGTTCTTAAAGCCTCCTCATGTACCGTCGGATGGGGAACTTGAAAAAGTCCTCCGAAACCGGCAATTTAAGAAGGGGTTAGCTGCCGCTGCCAACACCGGCCTTGTGAGTGAGAGTGGGGATGACTCGGATGCCGTTGCGATTGTTGGCGACCTCAGCGCGCTGAACGCCCAAGAACTGAGGGCACAGGCTGGCGAAAAACTAGCGTGCATCTTGGAGGTTGCCAGAAAGTCTGGTAATCTCAAGGGGGAATTTGTTGGCCGCCTGAAAAGGTCTGCCTCGGTTCTAAGGGAGGTGGTGGAGGCCCTGAGCAGCAGAAGTGAGGCAGAGGAGACACGGAGACTGCGGGCCGACAACGGCCGCCTGCGGCTCGAGGTGGAGTCGTGCAAGGCGGAGATAAAGGCGCTTCGTCGCGGCTTCGCTGACGCCAAGAGGGAGGTTGCCGCCGCCAGTACTGCCGCTGCTACCGCCAACACAGAGGCGCAGGCACCCCCAACCATTTTGGGAGCTGAATTATTGGAGGAGTTGAGGCAATCCTTAACAGTCACGTTAGGGCAGATGCTGAGCGCTCGACTCGCCGTGATCGAGGACCGGCTTCTGCCTGCACCGACGGTTCGACCGCCACTGAGAGCGGATGCCAGGAATGCGGTGGCAAACGCCGAGCAACCCGAGCGGGCGCCCGAGCTGACACAAACTCCTGTCCCCAAAGCCGGTAAAAGAGCCGGTCAGGCCCCAAGGATTGCTGCTGCTGTTGCTGCCGTTGCCGTTCCCATGATGGCACCGTTTGCTGGTCCTTCCACGCGTAGGGAAACCGCAAATACTGGCGAGGCTTTCCCATCCACCGATCCTCGGGCAGAATCCTGGGTAACGGTGGTGAGAAAGAAGGGAAAGGGCAAGAAGAAGGGGGAGCCTGCGGTTGCACCAGTGGGTATTGCCTCGAACGCCGCTACGACCAGGGCTACAGCTGTCAGGGTTAGCAAGCCGGCAAAAGTGTCATTGAGATCCCCAAAGTCCGCGGCCATTGTGTTGTCACTGCAGCCTGAGGCTGTACAAAAGGGGATTTCTTATGGGGACGCTCTGCAAATGGCACAGGACAGGGTGGACATCCAAGAACTGGGGATTGACCGACTTCGCTTCCGCCAGACTGCTACGGGAGCCAGGATGTTGGAGATCTCTGGCTCTGAAAATTCCGACAAGGCGGACAAACAAGCGGAGAAGCTACGCGGAGCCTTGTCAGACGTGGCCAGCGTAGCCAGGCCTATTAAATCTGCCGATTTGAGCATAACAGGACTGGACGATGCGGCCACGAAGGATAAAGTGGCGACAGCAGTGGCCAAGGTCGGTTGCTGCAACGTGCAGCTGGTGAAAGCTGGTGAGATCCACCGCAGTATAAACGGTACCGGCTCCACCCGTGTCTCTTGCCCTGTTTCGGCAGCCAAAGTTCTGCTGGAAAAAGGTAGACTTTTAGTGGGTTGGAGCTCGGTGCGAGTGGTGGCTATGGCGGCGCGTCCTTTGCGGTGTTACAGATGTATGGGACTGGGACACACGCGGCCTCAGTGCACTGCGTCGGTCGATAGAGGAGACCTGTGTTTCCGGTGTGGAAACACAGGTCATAAGGGTGCTAGCTGCGGAAAGACGGACCCGCGGTGCGCTATATGCGCGGACTCGGGAAGACCTGCCGGACACGTAATGGGCGGACGCAACTGTATCCCCCCAAAGACGAAGGGAAAGGCCATCGGGACCCAGGTCAACCCTGCGGTGTCTAACAGTGACACCCCTGGGGAGGCAAGCCAAGAGGCAAACGAGGAGGCCCTGATGTCTGAATGATGGATCAAGTTGGACATCACAATATCCTCCAGACTAATTTAAACCACTGCGCCCGGGCCCAAGATCTACTTATGCAGACCCTGGCGCAGTGGCAAGTGGACGTAGCGGTTGCTGCGGAGCCATACTACGTTCCCCTCCAAAACCAATGTTGGGCTGGGGACCTGGACGGCTCCGTGGTCATTATTGGGAAGGGAAGTGGCTTCCCCCCCCTCTCAGTCGAGGAGAGGGGTTCGGGGTACGTGGTGGCCAAGTGGGGGGAGTATGCGGTAGTTGGCGCATACTTCTCCCCCAATAGAACCGCTGCAGAGCTGGAGGTCTTTATGGACCTCCTAGCCGCGGCGGTGCGTAGGCAGGCGCCACGTCAGGTCCTCATCATGGGTGACCTGAACGCCAAGGCCCGGGACTGGGGCAGCCCCACTACTGACGCTCGAGGGGAGATCGTCAGGGAGTGGGCGCTTGCCACCGGGCTGACCCTTCTTAATAGAGGGTCGGCCCACACGTGCGTGCGACAGCGAGGGGGGTCCGTGGTGGACATAACTTTCGCCACCCCCGCTGTTGCGGCACGTGCCCGGGCCTGGAGGGTGATGTCGGAAGTGGAGACTCTCTCGGACCACAAATATATAAGGTTCGAGATCTCCACTTCCGATGTCCAAGTGAGGGGCCTTCGTGGGGCGAGGGCGGACTTTCCGCGGTGGACGGTCAGTCGCCTCGACTCTGATCTGGCGGTTGAGGCGGCGATCGTCCAGTCGTGGTTTGCCGCGCCCACGCACCCGGAGGTGGACGTAGAGGCGAGCCACTTCCGGGATGCGGTGACAGCAGTGTGCGACGCCGCCATGCCCAGGGCCCGGCGCCTCCCCGGTCGCCGAGAGGTGTACTGGTGGAGCTCGGAGATCGGGGATCTCCGAGACGCCTGCTCGGCGGCGCGGCGGCCCTACGCCCGCTGCCGGAGGCGGCGTCACGGCCGCACCGACGGGGAGCTGTCAGCGGAGGAGCTGGCAGCCGAGAACCAGCTGTACAACTCCTACCGCGAAGCGAAAAAGGAGCTGCAGCTGGCCGTCGGTCGTGCCAAGACGCGGGCCTGGGAGGAGGCTCTGGAGGGCCTCGATAGGGATCCGTGGGGACGTCCGTATAGGGCTGCCCGGAAAAAGTTCCGGGGCCAGACGTCCCCGATTGCGGAGTCCCTAGAGCCGGAGCTTCTGGGTAGGGTGATGGAGGGGCTCTTCCCCGACATCGACCCCCTCCACACCCCGCCCGCGATGGCGGCGCCGTCCCTCCTCCCCGAGGAGATTGACCCGGCCTCCATCCCACCTGTGTCAGAGGTGGAGATGGAGGTGGCCGTCGGACGCCTGCGTGGGAAAAGGACGGCCCCGGGTCCGGACGGGATCCCAAAGCGGGTCCTGCGGATCGCCTTGGGGGAGATGAGCGAGCGGCTTCGGGAACTGTTCGACGCTTGTCTCACGTCTGGACGGTTCCCGAAGCTTTGGAAGGACGGGCGGTTGTGCCTGTTGCGGAAGGAAGGTCGAGCCGCAGACTCGCCTTCCGCATACAGGCCAATCGTGCTGCTGGATGACACGGGGAAGCTGCTGGAGAGGGTAGTGGCTTCCCGTGTCATCCGGCACCTGGCAGGGACTGGGCCTGACCTGTCCCAGGCCCAGTATGGGTTCAGAGCGGGGCGTTCGACGATAGACGCCCTACTCTGGCTCAAGGGCTGGACCCAAGATGTGGTCAGCCGGGGAGGGAAGGCGTTGGCTGTTTCGCTCGACATTGCCAACGCCTTCAACAGCCTGCCGCATGGAACCATACGGGAGGCGCTCCGTTATCACGGAGTGCCCCTGTACCTACGGAGGCTGTTGGCGGACTACCTCCAGGACAGGGAGGTCCTGGTGGAGGGACGCGACGGCTTGAGACACCGTCGCGTTGTCCGCGGGGTTCCACAGGGGTCGGTGCTGGGACCGCTCCTGTGGAACATTGGCTACGACTGGGTGCTCCGGGGCACGTTCCCCGCAAGTATGCGAGTGGCGTGCTACGCGGACGACACCCTGGTCGTGGTCAAGGGGAGGGACCTTGGGGAGGCGATGCGGTTGGCCACGATGGCCACTACCCTAGTGGTTGACCGCATCCGCTCCCTGGGATTGGAGGTGGCCCTCTCCAAGACCGAGGCCCTGTTGTTCCACGGGCCTCGAGGGGGGCCTCGTCCAGGAACCAGGGTGGTTCTGGACGGGGTTCAGGTCCGGGTTGGGACCCAGATGAAATATTTGGGTCTCATCCTGGATGGGAGGTGGACTTTTGGGGCCCATTTCGCCCAACTGGCCCCAAGAGTCCTGGGAGCCGCGGCCGCTTTAGGGAGGCTGCTGCCCAACGTGGGCGGCCCGAGCGCCACATGTCGCCGGCTGTACTCCGGGGTCATCCGGAGTATGGCCCTGTACGGGGCACCGGTCTGGGTGGACGCCCTCAGTCGCGCGAACCTGACCCTGCTGCGACGTCCGCAGCGGGTCATCGCGACGAGGGCGATACGCGGTTACCGGACGGTGTCCTGGACAGCAGCATGCGTGCTGGCTGGTGATCCCCCCTGGGCTCTTCAGGCGGAGATCCTCGCCGAAGTATATCACTTCGTGGCGGCGAGGAGATCTGCCGGGGAGCGCCCAGTGTGGGAGGAGGTCACGCGCATGCGGCGGCTGGCGCGGGACGCCTTGTTGCGGCGGTGGGCAGAGGACCTGGCACCACCGGTCCCTGGTCAGTGGACGGTGGACGCCATCAGGCCGGTCCTCCGGAGGTGGGTGCGGCGGCGGTTCGGGTCGCTGACCTTCCGATTGGTGCAGGTGCTTTCCGGGCATGGATGCTTTGGAAAGTATCTGCACCAGATCGCGAGACGGGAGGCGACCCCGGTCTGCCACGAATGTGGGGCGCCGGAGGATACGGCGCTCCACACGCTGGAGGTGTGTGCTGCGTGGGGTCCCATGCGGCACACGCTTTCAGCGTTCCTGGGCCGGGACCTTTCGCTGCCGAGCGTGGTGAGCGCCATGCTCGACGGCGAAAGGGAGTGGCAGGCCATGGTCTCCTTCTGCGAAGAGGTTATGTCGCAGAAGGAGGCCGCTGAGCGGGTCAGGGAGGATGACGCCCAATCTGACCCGCTCCGGCGCAGACGTCCAGGGAGACGAAGGGGGCGGTTCGCCCGCCTCCTTCGTCCCCCGTAGTGGGGCCACTGGTGGAGAGTCGGGGGACTCTCTGCCAGCTAGCACGGCTCCACGCGTCTGAGGGGTGACCTGTAAAAAGGTTGCTCCTCCTTGAGGCCGAGGCCCGGACCGGTTCCCGGGCCACCCGCCGGGGCGAGATGGTGAATGCTAACGCGACCCCATCTCGCCCCATGACGGCGGTGGACGTTTCACGGGGGGGTTTTAGTGGGTTCGAGTCCCACATACCCCCTTCCGTCACCCCCATGGCGGAAGGGAAGTGCGAGGGCATTTCCCCCCTCCAAAAAAAAAAAAAAAAAGGATACATGCCTTAGTGGGATAGATGCCTCGGTTTCAAAAACATAACTTCCCGAAATCGCAACTAAGAATTAATAGTTTAAATAAGGCGCGGACGTGCCACACCCCTCAGTTCCCCGCAGGCGGTTGAGCAGAGTGGACGTATTTTTCTTGTGCGTGCGATTATCTCCGCGGCGAACGCAGGCTTACTGGTCAAAGTTTTAAACATGAGTATTCAGTGTTGCATAACTTTTTATGTAGTCATAAATTATATTCAATTTTACTAACGTTGATACATTGGTGCATTGAGTACACACCTAAATGTCAATACCCTCTCTATTGTATTTAGTTTAGTTCTACTTATGAAAGGCATCTATCCGTATCAAAAAGTATAGTTGCCTCAATTTATCTGGGTGATAGTTGCTCTTAAAGGCATCTATCCCCCAGAACATAGTCAGTGTTTGTTGGAAAATATAATTTTGTTATATTTTACGTCGGAAACATTTTGTACATACCTATTTGTGTTCAATACCTAATGTTTAACCGCCAATAAAATTAATTTCATACCCCATGTAGACCACATGGGTCTCACGTCCGTTTACCTATGCCCTTACATACCCTAAAAGCTGATTTTCAAATGTTGATTTTCTTAATGTTGATTTCCTTAATGTTAATTTTTTGAATGTTGCTTTTCTTAATGTTTATTTTCTTAATGTTGATTTTCTAAATGTTGGTTTTCTTAATGTTGATTTTCTTAATTTTCTTACTGTTGAATTTTGTTCTTGTTATTTTTTGTTAGACAAATGCACAAGCTCAATCATTATTGTATAGGAATGCTCAAATAAATGATTTTAAATTGTATTTTACTTTTATTCATTCTATAGGGTATCTATCCTACACCACTGGCTTCTATCCTCCATAGCATTTTCATGCTGTGGCATCTATCCGTAAAGGGTAGGCATCTATCCCCAAAAAAAGGGTTTGCGAAAACTCAATTCCTGCCTAATCAGTGATATTAAGGTCACTAGCAACCGTTATAGATGTGAGATAAAAGATTAAACTATCTATATTCATAAAAATTACTCACGTCAAATTAAGAATTTTAAAACTACAAGGCTTTTTCAAAAAGTGCGGCTTCTATCCTGGGTTTACCCTATACCAAGCTATATAAATATCTAAATATATTTACTTAACATAAATAAATACATATAAAAATATATAATATCAATATTTCATAACACAATACAATATACTAAATATATAAAATTACTTTTTATTTTAACAGTTTGTTGTTAAGCTGAGGAAATGTTCATAGACCATGTTTTTGAATGCAGGGAGAGACTTAGCATGTCTAATAGAAGTGGGTAGGGCATTCCACAGCTCTATGGCATGTATCGTAAAAGATGAGCTGTAGGAATGGAAGGGGCGGAGAGATTTCAGTTGAAGAGTGTGTGTTGAGCGGAGGGAGCGGCTATGGGTCTGGTGGAGGTACTGAAATCGTTCCTTGAGGTAACGGGGTGTATTAGGGACAAAAAGTATAGAATATAGGAGAAAGAGGAAGTGTGCGTCCCGGCGAAGACGGATGGGTAACCATTTAAGCTTTTTGCGGTACTCTGTAATGTGGTCATACTTTCGAAGACCGAAGATGAAGCGTATGCAGAAGTTTTGAAGCCGCTCAAGCTTATCAAGCTGCGCTTGGGTTAGATCAGGATAGCTGGCGTCGGCGTAGTCGAGTATAGGAAGTAAGAGTGACTGAGCGTTTAATAGATAGATATGAAAAATAAAATATAACTGTATCCCTGTGAGTACCTATAACCCCTTAAATCATGCAATATTTTAACATGTTCATTATATATGTAAGCGGGTTAACTACGAACCTAGTTTGTGTTGGAGGAACACCAACGTTTTATCCCTTAACGAGCGACATCATCAGGGTGCAGTTCACGCCGCGCCTGCACTGCGTCCTTGCCTCCTGGCCTCCTCGTTAAGAGATGAAACGTTGGTGTTCTTCCAACACAAACTAAGTTCGTAGTTAACCCGCTTACATTCATTATGAATTCGTCAAACTACTACAGTTTTTACTTATAGTAAAATTTAACACAGTTGTTAGTGGCTGACTTCATGATAATAAACGTTAAACCACCGACTCTTGCACTATTTGTTTTATGCATTCCGCTCGAGTGATTTTCGGCTCAACTTAATTTAGTGCATTATTCGGACTGTATTCAACCTGGCCTTTGTTTTACAGTGCTACTAATTTGTCTGTTCAGCTGACTGATAACTCATCTTAAGATGGATTTTTCAATCGTTTAACGTGAGACGTGCGTGGCTGTTCCGTATCACGCGAGATTTTTAACGATTTTTCACGTGAGGCACAGATATTCCCAACGTTTTATGCGAAGTGACTCACATGAAGGTATTGGTTGGAATCGAAAATCGGAAAAAATCAAGTTAAGTATATTTTTTTATCTGATCAAAAGAATTACATTTTGTTGCATTCAAAAACAAAATTACAATCAAATAATATAAATAAATTACAACAAGTTTTTACAATTGAAACAATCGACCTAACTGCAGACTGTTGCAAACAATCTACAGGTAGCTCAACTGATCCATATCAATACAAGTCGGAAGTGTCTCCAAGACGCTGCTGGCTGGGGCTTTGCCCCGCTGCGCTGGCTGTATGAAAATGACAAAATTGTGTTATATTGTGCAATTATAGGTACTTCTTGAAATTGGAAAAATAAAAACTTTTTCACCAAAATGCAACCAATTTATTTAACAGGCATTATTGTTGCGTAGGATAAGAGTGAGTTTTAGTAATTTTACTTTCTACAAATCGCGAAAAATCTATGTAGGCAATTAAATTACCTACTTCGGCATATTTCCACCTGTACCTCGAAGTTGGTGGCACTGTAGATTGGCCTTTGTTTTAAAATTGGATTCCTTTTATTGGATTTGTGAAATTATTCCTTGCTCCTGCCACAGTTGCTATATTAATCAGGCGTCAAGTTTTTGCGGAACGAAATAAATTGGTTTGCTATGACGATTCCTTATATTATGATGGTGTCCTGAAATACAGGGACATTTTCTTACCAACAAAGGATTAATATAAATACAATAAGTGCGTATCAAAGCTGTCAGTTGTTTTGCACAGTTCGCCTGAATATTTCAAAAAGTAATCTTAAAAATATTAGAAATACTTGTTCATATTTAGAACTTTCTTTTAGTAATGGACTATAATTCTTTCCTTGTTGTTGGTAGTACTACTGTACTACTTTTCATCAAATATTTCATTTCAAAATCATTCAGCAAATCAGTATCTACGCAGCTTCTACTCTATTAAATTCCCATGAATGTTTTGAAAGCGCAGCTGTTACCAGGACCGCATAAAACTGAGTAATTATCACAAGTGTACTCGACGCACCTTCAATACGTATCCCAAATAAACATTCTAATTCTTTCCTGCGCACCTCTGCACCCATATCTGTCTCGCTCACTCGCCTGCTATCCCTCTCGTGCTGATTTCGGGTTGAGAGAGCCGATGGATAAGCTGAGATCCTAGTTTTGCCTGCGAGCTCGCCAGGGACGGACGTGTGTGACGATCGTTGAATCACACGATATTACCGGGACCTGAATGTTTTTTTATTTATTTTCGATTGGTTGAGTTGAAATAGACGTGTTTTTGACAGTGCTCGGATGTGTTATGTAGCCGTGTCGATGGTGAGTATTTTTGTAATTATCAGGAGCTTCCAGGTAGATAACGATAGTCGTTCGTTGGCACTGAAAGCTGGTCACACGGTAGTAATTTTATTGTTGCTCGTATTCCCTTTGATATGACTAGGAACGTTTTGTGCTGAAATATTAGACGTTTTATTGAAAGTAGGAAACTTTTAAAACGCATCTAGGCATAAGGTTAGTCTTTTATTATTTTATCAGTAGCTGGGGTTATGAAAATTTTATGAAGCGATTGATTTTATTTCATACGACGTTAGGACTAAAAAAAAGACTTTCTAAAAATTATAATCAACATACAATTAAGGAATTGGTCTTAGATTAATTTTTAGCTATTTATAGATTTATTGGTTATTATTTGGTCCCCCTAATTATGTGGGTTTCACCCCTGAATACCGGTACTGTGTAATATGTGCTTAACAAACATCAGGAAAAAAATATATAAAAACTTACATAAATAAAATAATTTAATATCTAATCCACACCAGGCAACGTATTTATTCAGCAACGTAATAAAATGACGTTGTAATGTAATAGCAACCCCGTTTATTACCAGTTCCGGCGTTAATTAAAAACGAAAGGTATAATTTAGTCGGTAAATATTTCGTAGCGCCCGCGGGTCTACGGATCTACGGGTCTACGTACGTAGCATTTGTTTGTTCACGTCTACGGCGCGTAGCAGTTCGTAGCAGTTGGTACGGTACGGTCAGTTTGGAATTTGAGTGCTGTTTTCGTATCAAAATTTCGTCGCTATTTTTATTGAACTGTGTTCTGGATTAGTTGAGTCTTAAATTATTTATGATAAGTGTTTGTTTTTTATTTGACCTATTTAAATAGAAATAACAATCCCAATTTATAATTTAATCAGAACTCAGAAGCTAAAACTTTATTTGTAAGAGTAAAGACTCTTACACAATAAGCACAAGACAAGTCAAATTTTAAACTAAAAATTATAATTAAATGAGAAATATGGTAAATATTTTTTTACAAATGTATTCCTATTTGTAATATTTATTTACGACACTCAATTTTTGTCCACTTGTGGAAGAAGTGACAAAGAAACTACTACGACTAGCGACATTAATTATCACTTATGTCTCTACTATATGTTTGTTTTACCTTTCTTAATATTATAATAGTGTCCCTTATATCCTGTTGTATTTATGTTCCCATTTTCTAACGAAAAAAGGTCATAAAATATGAGTATTTTATTTCTAGATTTTTTTAAAGTTTCGACTAGGTGTATAAAATAATTTTCAGGAATCCCCAAGGACAAAATGTCTCGAGGCAAGTCAATGTTAAATACCAATAATATAGGATAATATAGTAATATATGTATATAATCTTAATATAGGCGATACCCAAGCCATATGGAGACATAATAAATAATAATAAATAAATACTGCTGGACAATCCACACAGCATCATCTAGCCCCAAAGTAAGCTACTCAAAGCTTGTGATAAGGGTACTAGATAACTGATATATTTAATACATTATATAGATAGATATTTTTTTATTATACATAGAAAACACCCAGACCAACGGAACAAATTTCTGTAGATCGTACACAAATTTGTTTCGAGGCGGGAATCGAACCCGCAACCTCTTGCGTCGCAGGCGGACCTTCGCCCGCCGCGCCACGGAGGTCGTCAGACATGCTGGAGTTGTTGAGTTGACTTTGAAAGAAATACTAGTTCTATGTTCGGCTATATGTTATGTTTTCCATTTACATATTATGTCCACCGATTACTCCGTGAATTTGTGGGCCAATTTTAATGATTCTTTTGGTTTTGTATAAAAATTATCCCGGAGAAATATAAAAAAATTATATTGAAAATAAATAGATAATGCTGGACAATCAAATGGGAACACCCATAAAAAGAATATTATTATACATAGTAGTTGTTGAACCGACATTGAAAGAAAGAGTAGTTGTATGTTTGGCTATAATTATGTTCACCGATTTCTATGTCAATTGTGGTCCGATTTTAATGATTCTTTTGGTTTTGTATAAAATATTTTTCCCAAAGTTTTTTTTCCCTTTTTTTATCCCAAAGTTCTCCCATAAAAAGAATATTATGATGTTTGTTCTTCAAAATATAAGAAATAGTGCAAATATAAAAAAGTTCGAAGTAATTTTTAGTTTTCGTCGTTTATAATTTTTGTAAAAAACATCAAATGATATTATTATGGACACCGATGAGACTATCACCAATGCGGTTCTACCGCTCGTGTAGGTTAGGTACCCCTAATGGCATATGTATGTCTTATGCTAAAGACCTATTCCCTGATATCTAAAGCTTATTCATAGACGACATCTATGGCGCAGCGGGCATAGGTCCGCTCAGGAGGTAACGGGTTCGATTCCCGCCTCGGGACAAATGTATGTACAGTCTGCAGTCATTTGTTCTGGGTGCTTTCTATGCATTCTTGAAATATATAATTATATATTTATATGTAATGTACTAAGACAGTTGTCAAGTACACATAACAAATGTGGTTGGTAGGTAAATTGTCTCGCATTATTTATTGAAAAGGTTGCTTCATTTTAATGAATATTGGAAAGATATGCTCGGATTTTTCTGAAGGATAGGATTCGTAACGAAAACATCCGACAAATAACCAAAGTTATCAACATAGCTCAAAGAATTAGCAAGCTGAAGTGGCAGTGTGCCGGCCATATCTCGCGAAGAACTGACAACCACTGGGGTAAATGTGTTCTTGAGTGGAGACTGCGACTCGGCAAACGTAGTGTAAGACGCCCTCCGGCCAGGTGGGATGACGATCTGCGAAAGACAGCAGGCAGAGGCTGGATGCGGCAAGCTTAAGACAAGGTGCCATGGCTCATTAGAAGAGGCCTATGTTCAGCAGTGGACTAATATAGGCGGATAATGATGATGAACATTTAAAATAATGCTGGATAATTTACACCATAGATAGACCAATTCGAATATTTGCAAATAAAGCGAGTAAATCCGCAGTCAAAAGCTAGTCGATATTAAAACCGCACTAGCAAATTAACATTCAGCAAGCGATGCAATTGTGTACCAATGTCAATGACATGACATGCGTGTCATATCGGGTTCATAGCGCTATCACACGCCGCTGTTTTGAGGATACAGTCCACTGATGCATGGATGATTAGAGGAAACTCCTCTCAAGCGGAGATTTAAGATAGACGGGTCATTGACCTGGCTGGTATTTCGGTTTTATCGATTTCTTTCGACCACGCCTAAACAAAATCGTGGTTTAAATTGATAAAATCTTTTTAGTGTGGATCGCTAAAATCGGCATTTACAGAACATAATTATAATTATATTTTTATGTAGGTACCCGTATACACAGAAAACACATCCGAAAAAAATTGAATAGTCGCATGTTTTATTCTTCACAGAAACAAAAGGAATAACTTAGAAACAAACTTTTGTACGTTCTCATAAGTCTAAATGTTGTACGCATCTAGTAGGTGTTCTGCTGTCTTTTTCTTACCGGAATTTTCTTATTTTTTTTCCTTTATCGACTTTTATCTCTTTTTTTATACAGGGTTATTGGTAATTCACACTACGTGAACTGAAGTTTCTGCACATCATCACTAACACGTTTGTAAAGATGCCAGGTCTTATTCTTTAACTCTCTCTCGTCTATGGGTAGTTTGTAGGGACCCCCTCCATTCAATAATCGTTCTTTAGAGAGGATTTATTTGAAACTAAACTTATAAACACCTCTGCCTTAAATTGACAGTGGGTGTGGTAGTGGGTGATCGGTGTTTAGTATTGCATTGGATTCCGAACAAACGTGTTTTTTTATGTATCAGAGGTAATTTACAAAAAATAATAGGAATTAAGACCTGATGAAGACGTTCATGAAGACATGAACGTGTTCGTGATGACAAACAGAACCTACAGTTCACCCAGTGTCGGTAACTTACCAATAAACCTGTATAATCAAGAATTATCTTAAAATTATTTTCGTCCCGGATTTCTGAATGATCTAATGATTGTATAATTGAATCCTGGCTGGATTTTGTTGTTTATTAAAAGGATGCTTAAAAAACAACAAAATCAACTCCTAGCTTGTTAAAATGGCTGCCAGGAAAATCTCAAAACTTTTTTATAGCCCACAAGCAGAGTTTCAGAGGAAAACCACTGAACTCAGTGCATTCAGAAAATTGACCTAATTGAATTCTGATTTATAACATTGAAAGCAATTAATAAAGTTTAATTATGATTGGAGAAATTGCCGAACGCTCTCAGGCATTAAATTAAAAATAAAATAAGTAGATACCTAGTTAATTAAAACAGCAACTAGGTAAAAGGAAATAACAAAATCGTACAGGTACAGGTAAAGGTACTTTGAGCATTGTGTTTTAATGAATGAGTACCCTTCATACTTAACTTTAGATCTAACGTATCTACATACGAAGATATGTACAATTCATTTTAAAATTGAAACCCGAGGAACGTAACATTAATTTTCCCTTATGTGTTTAAAGAGTGTCATTATTTAATTAAGTCTTTTGTAAATATTTTTAAAACAATAAACACAAAAACAATTAAAGCACCTCAATGTTATCACCAATTTACCAGCCAAGCGTGGTGCAAACCACTTGGTTCTGGCATAATAACCAGGCAGGCCGATGGAGGCATGATTACCAAGACGTACACGAGCTGATGAAGAGATAAAAAAAGAGATTTTAAAATTCGATTCCTTTGGCTCTCTCGGCGTGGTGTGGGTAGGGGCAAGTGCTGTTCCTATGGACATAATCGATTCTGACGAAACTAGCAACACTAAATTTCTAAATTTAAAGATTTGTCTATGATCGACAGTTTTGCCTTATCGCCATCTTTGTTTTTTGTTGTTTTATGCCGGTTATGTAAGATTTATGCGCCAAAAAGTAATGTATTTTGCTTGTTCTTCAAAAGTCACACTGATAAAACTTTGAGTCCGATGATGAGAGTGAATGTTTCGTTTGCGTGGCATGCTTTGTATTAGACAATGATGACATTGGTGACGATGAATCTACTCAATCCTTGCATGAAAAGTATCGAAATGAATACAATACACATTTCAAGTTGTTTTTAGAAGTCTATAATATTAGGTCCTTACATATGAAATTGGCGTTTTTCGTACTGGCCACTTTAATCACAAATTTCTCCTCTTTGGTAAGGAATTCCAAATTCAAATTTGTACAGCTATAGACTCGTGTATTTGTGCTTCGATGATCGTCATTCATTTGTTTTTTTTCTTCTGTTTTTTTCTGTTTGCGTCACTCATTTTACAAAATGGAAAACTTAAAATATCGCATTATTTACGAGTACGAGTTCCGCCGTGGCACTAGTGCTGCGGAAACAACTCGAAGGGTGAATGATGTGTATGGCGGTCGTGTTGCAAAAGAAAACACAGTTCGTTTTTGGTTCCAACGTTTTCGTTCTGGAAATTTCGACTTGCAGAACAAGCCCCGTGGACGGCCTGAGACTCAAGTTGATAATGAAGAGTTGAAGGCTATTGTGGAAGCGGATCCATCGCAAACCACGTCCGAGTTAGCTGCAGGCTGCGGTGTTAGTGATAAAACTGTTTTAATTCACTTGAAGCAAATTGGGAAGATTAAAAAGCTTGAAAGGTGGGTACCTCACGAATTGACTGAAGCAAACCGGCAAACGCGCGTCGACTGCTGCTTTACATTACTAAACCGGCACAATAATGAAGGTATTTTAAACCGAATCATTACCTGTGATGAAAAATGGGTTCTTTACGATAATCGGAAGCGCTCAGCGCAATGGTTGGATCCTGGCCAGCCAGCCAAATCCTGCCCCAAGCGAAAATTAACCCCAAAAAAGTTACTTGTAAGCGTTTGGTGGACTAGTGCCGGTATTGTTCATTACAGTTTTCTCAAATCTGGCCAGACTATTACGGCTGATGTCTATTGTCAGCAATTGCAAACCATGATGGAAAAGCTAGCGGCTAAACAACCTAGGCTGGTCAATCGCTCCACGCCACTGCTGCTTCACGACAACGCTAGACCACACACTGCGCAACAGACGGCTACTAAATTAGAAGAGCTTCAATTGGAAAGTCTAAGACATCCTCCGTACTCCCCGGACCTTGCTCCAACAGATTACCATTTTTTTCGAAATTTGGATAACTTCTTGCAAGGGAAAAAATTCAACTCCGATGGGGCAGTCCAAATCGCCTTCAAAGATTTTATTGATTCCCGTCCGACTGGTTTTTTTAGTAAAGGGATCAATGAACTACCTATAAGATGGCAAAAGTGCATAGAAAATAATGGTTCATACTTTGATTAATTAAATATATTATATTAAAAAATATTCGACTTTTTGTTCCTCCCATACAAAACGCCAATTTCATATGTAAGGACCTAATATTTTTTTTTTCTTTTTTATTGATTTCTAATTAATGTGACTATTCCTAGGTGCAACATCGTTCATAGGTACAATGTACAATCGTCTGTTGAACCTGTTGACAAATATCGTGTTACTTTTAAATCCATCATGGTTATTAACACTAAAGTCACCAGCATGATTTGAGTTTTGAGCTCTCCAATATTTCGGCGCAGTTACATGCGCCATGATCACGCAATAACTATTCAGTTCAGTTCTTGGTAAATATCCCGTTGTAAATGACTTTAGAAATATGGTGTTTTATTACATAAGTGATATTGAAACAAGAATTTTATTTTAAGAATGGCTGATTACCCCATATTGTTCTACATGTGATATGTTAAAATTTTAAAAATTCTTAACAAATTCACAATTTTATTTATAATCCACATTCTGGAAAGTGTCCACATGTTCCGCACTTGCCCCTACAGTTTTAGATCCACTTTAATTGAACGTAAGTTAACAGCTATCTTATTTTATGTTATGTAAGGTATAACAAGTAACAGCATTGTTACATTGTAACAGAACACCATAAGAGCCTCGTTACTCAAATTGCGAGCTCCTTGTAATTTAAGTAATGACTGTAATTTTCTTGTTATATTCCTCTCTTCGCAGTTTCTATAACAATGTACATAGTTGTTTACATTATACCTACGGGTTGTTTACTTTATAACCTACAGGATGGGTATTTTGTAGGCATAAAGAAACCAACCTACCATTTTCGTACATTAATTTTGACTGGTTTCTGTCCGCCGCTTTGCATGTGTTGTTTCTACATAAAGTTATAGAATGCGGTTGATTCTCATGCAATACAATACAATTATACCACGATACGGACAGAACATACGTCATTTTAGAATCCTCGTCCTCCTCGACAGCCTATAATGGTCCACTGCTGGACGCAGGCCTCCCCCTGAAAAGCGCCTTATTGACTTTTATGGGGGATAATGCCCATAATCCCCACGCTGGGCATGCGGGTTGGGGATCTTAGTTCAGTGGTAGAATTGATCTGCAGGGGGCGCTGCTTACCGCTCCCGGTTCATATCCCTTAGTCGCCTATTAAGACACCCGTGGGAAGAGTTAGGGGGTGGTGCAAATTCTAAGCCGGCACCACACAGCTAGCCGCAGCATTTTAGAATACTTTGTATGAAATCGTATCACACTTTGTTGCATACCGGGTCGAACGAATCGTCAGATTCCGTTTGACGACAGACTAAGGTCCACCCGCAGCGGGACAAATGTTTGTACTTTGTACGACCCGTACGTATACAAATCAGATCTAGGTCACAAAATAAAATTAAAGAACTGTTAAAATTTATTCTCTAAAAAAGCCTACTATCTATACTTATAATAAAACTGTAACAGGTCCAATTCTGTACATTGAAGATATTTAGAAATTTTTTTTTGGAGGGCACTCTATTATCGATACTGAAGCCAAAACTGTAATTTTTTTCATTCATGTCTGTCTGTCTGTCTGTCTGTCTGTCTGTCTGTCTGTCTGTCTGTCTGTCTGTCTGTCTGTCTGTCTGTCTGTCTGTCTGTTTGTTAAACGCGCATCACGCCGAAACTACTGAAGGTATCGAAATGAAACTCGGAATGTTTTTTGGTCATACTACGAGGAAGGACATAGGATACTTTTTATCCCGGAATTCAGTCAGGTTCCCCTGGGAGAGGGAATGAAAGTAAAATTTCTTCACCACGCATGACGCCGAAACTGCTGAATGAATTGGAATGAAACCTTGCATGATTTGATTTCATACTACAACGAAGGACATGGGATACATTTGATCCCGGAATTCAGTCAGGTTCCTCTGGGAGAGGGGATGAAAGTAAAATTCTTTAACTGCGCATCACGACGGAACTACTGAATGAATTCGAATAGAACTCAGCATAATTTGAGTTCATACTACGAGGAAAGATACATTTTATCCCGAAATAAGGTTCCCCTGGGAGAAGGGATGAAAGTAAAATTCTTTCACCGTGCATCACGCCGAAACTGCTGAATGAGTTAGGACTGAATTAGTACGATTTGAGTTCATAATACAAGAAAGGACATGGGATACATTTTATCCTGGAATTTAGTAAGGTTCCCCTGGGAGAGAGGATGAAAATAAAATTCTTTAACCGCGCATCACGACGGAACTTCTTGATGAATTCGAATGCAAGTCGGCATGATTTTAGTTAATACTATGAGGAAAGATACATTTTATCCCGGAATTCAGTAAGGTTCCCCGTGGAGGGGGATACAAGTTAAATTCCTGGGTCGCGCATCACGCCGAAAGTACAGAATGTATTCAAATGAGCAATACGATTTATCCCGGAATCAGTGCTGTTCCCTTGGGAGGGTGGATGAAAGTAAAAATATGCTACTGATTTGAGCTCATACTACGAGGGAACATAGGATGCATTTTATCTGGGATATTAGTAGATTCAGTAGGCACGGTTAAAGATCAGGGAGGGGATAAGAGTCAAAATGTGTTCTTATTAAGAATTCATTAACGCGTCGTCCGATTTCATGCATTCTTTTTGTTAGTAAGTTTGTTGCAAGATCGAATTTGACTAAATCAGTAGACAGTCAAGTAGAAAATTAATAGATTGAAGAAATAATCTGTAGATTGAAGAAAAATATCGGTAGATATAGGGTAGGCAAGTTCCTATCTATATATTTTTCCAAGACGCACCCATTAGTAAAGTTCCTACCTAAGTAGGTAGGAAGGAACCTAACTAATGAGTGCGTCAATGCCTATTTCAGGCAAAGTAGGTAAAATGTGCAGATGGTCCATGCGATATTCATGGACATGATATTTGGTGGTTTAGCTGGTACAGTGAACTGTACCACCAAAGTTTGGTTGGAGTAAGTGGTCCAATTAAACTAACTAGACCACAGAAAATTATTTTTTTCTGTGGTAAACAACCAACTGAGCCTACCTACTAACGAAAAAAAATTACGGTGGTCCAGTCAAATGGATCAGGAGCCCAATTCTGTAATAAAATGGCTTCACTATGACAATGGAATCGTCGCAGAGTCATCACATAGAATCCTTAGATTAATAAAACTCCAGATAGTGCGTGCGAGATAAATTAATAGTTTCAAACTTGACACTTTGACTCGCGTCTCTCCATCTGCATTCATCATGATTTCTTTCATCTAAGGTAGAATACCAAAACGTGTAATTTTTTGACGATACATCTGTCATAGTGAAGCGATTAGTTTAGCAGAATACGGGTTATTCCAGTTTTGACAGCCCCAGCTGAACGGAACCATGAGTAAGAAGTGAAACGAGTATGACACTTCTTAACACTGACGCTGGCCGAGTCGTAGCTAAAAGTCGTGTGGATAAAGAATGGGATTGAAGATGAAAACATACTATCCCCCGTAGACTCTACACGATTTATACACAATTTAACTAGGTACCTAAATAAAGATACTTATATTAGAAGTGACAGGTCCAATTCTGAGCATCGAAGTTTTTTTGCACGGCGTTTCATAACATGAGAGAAACTGTGGTTAAGACGCTGCCCAAACAGCGACACCGTAGAAAGTACACTTTTTCGTCGCACCGTTAGCCGTTCTCCGACATATTACAAGCCCAAAAAAAATACAGTGTATAGTCAAATGTATGGAAAAAAGACTTATACAAAAATATTTTATAAAACGATCTAGGATCTTGAAAAAAAAAATCACAAGAAAGAACAAGAAAAAAATTTTTCGTCTCGAAATGCTCAATATTTTGAGTGACAACCATTAATTATTCTAATACTATATGAAAGGAAATTTTATCAACTAAAGAAATATGTAAAAAGTTTTAAATAAATAAAACCATTAACATAATAAAACCCAAAAAACACATTTTTGTAAGGCGTTTAGCGAAGTAATTGCAAAAATGATAATATTTTGCCAATAGAATTTCAACCTTATTACTCAAACATCCCTTTCAATATATGCTCAAAATAGCTTCCACTAGCTTCATTCGGAGGCTGGATGCCTCCTCGGACGGACGTGAGGTTATGTAACTTTTTTCGCGATGACAGCTGGGTTCGACGGACGAATTACGATTTTCGACAACTTTTGTTTTGCGGGTTAAATGGTTCATTCGTCATTGAAATAAAGTCTATATTTGATTGAAGCTAAGCCAAAAGAAATTTGCAGGAATTTTATTCATTGACAGACCTACCAATTAAGTAGAATAGGTTTATAGTGGTTTTATCTCTGGTAGCTAGATAGGTAGGTACTACTCAACATGTTTACAGCACGGAAAGTATTGGTCGAGTTAAAATATGTTAAATAGGTAGGGCGATTTTGATGACCTTATATATAAATAAACAATGCTGAAAAATTAAAATAGGAGCCTACGTCCAGCAGTGGACTTATAATAGGCTGATGATGATGAATTCACACATCATCACCAAGGCCAAAGCTAAGCAGAGCTTTGTTATGGGTACTTACTAGATAACTGATTTACTTAGGACCAACCATTTGCATTTTTTTTCTCGTAGTTCTACCAGTAGAACTACAGGCAAATTTAAATTACTCGTAGTTCTATCGGTTTGTTCTCTTAGAGAAGAGAGATTCTCAAAAGGACAGATACTCAAAAATAATAATTTACTTTAAATTTTTAATAACTCATAGAAAAACCTCAACGGAGCGGTTTGTCATAACTTTTTTGTTATTGGCAATATGTGTACATTGACATCAATATAATATATTTTTTTAGCGTAACAAAGAAGTCAAGTAAAGGAGATGTTTAAAGACGCTAAAAACGTAATAAACATGCAAAACAATTGTATTTCCAATGACAGTTGTCAAAATTATTGTTAATCACTCATGTTAATCATAATCACTCATGAGTTCTTGGAAGGCAGCAACATAATAAAGAATACTTTATATCGGTATGAATATCAATTTGGATAGCAAGGCATGGTCTGTTGTGGTTTTTATGATTATTTTGTAGAATTACAATCTAAACAATCTAATCTATTTTTATAAATATATATTTTTATAGTATCGATTTATAGATTATCTTTTAAAGGGAAATGTATACGATTCTACAACAAAACTACAAAAGTGTTAAAAGTTATCAAAAAATAATTTCAAACAATTTGTAAAACATATCCTTTGTTAAAAAGGCTTTTGTTTTTTTTTTTGTTAAAGAAATATCTTCAACGATTGACACTTTTGTAATCCATTTAGACCTCAGTTGTTTTGACTAAATTAGTATATTTTTTTAATGTATAAAGTATTATCATAATGGTCGGTGATATTGTCGGCACTTTAACATGCATGAAGATGATATTATTTTCTTAAGTGTTTCTGATTTCTATGAATAACTATCGATGAATGTAATTTTTATTATAATTGAGAAGCTACAATGAGCGACATAGGTTTTATTAAGGTATTTTACATGCAACGATAGTAAAGCCGCGGGCAAATGTTAGTTAACATTACATTATTACCTTGTGATTGTGCTATCAACCAAAATAAAACAAAAGTTTGCCTCTTCTACAACAGATAAATTTTGCATAAGTCTATGTTAAAAATAAGCGCCTCTGCCGACCACATTTGGTAATATTGACATGCAATCTGATAGTCTTAGTTTTCCATGCACAGCGCCTTAAATGTGAACCTAATTAGTCGCCAGGTATGTCAATCGCGAACGAAGTCGCGGGTACAGCTAGTACTATACTATAAAGGGTTTTCTGAATTTCAAAAGGGCCGGAGATATTGGCTCATGAAAAGCTAAATAAGCATTTTTACATGTCGTTCATCTCATTACAATGTCGGCACATACAAATGACATTGTAAAAATGTGTATTTAACCCCCGACGCAAAAAGAGATGGGGGTTTTTATAAATTTAACGTGTCTGTCTGTGTATCTGTGTATCTGTCTGTGGTATCGTAGCTCCCAAACGGATGAACCGATTTTGGTTTAGTTTTTTTGTGTCGTAGATAATTTTTTCCCAAGCGTTCTTAGCCATGTTTCATGAAAAGCTGTCGGGGGGTTTTTAATGTTTTTAATTTTGTTCTTGTTACTTATGTTCTTCTTTGTAAATCACTTGTATTAAAATATTTTAGAACTTTGTCCGGTCTTAGTTTTTTCTTCGTATGATGCGTATAAGCGATCTAGTAGGTGCCCATAACACAAGCTATGCTTACTTTAGGCAGAGAATAATATTGCTTTAGAAATGGATGATGCAGTGTAAATATGTCAAGTATTATTTTATGAAATAAAAACAAAAACCCTCATTCATACAATTGTAAAACCTACAAGGTAACGTATTAGATCCTTATTCGCTCGTCCTCGTTCTCTAAGATCCTTGAGAACAGGGAATCCGTTTTGCGAATGCAATAAAAATACTGCGGCATTCTTTTCTTCTCAGTGTTGCCGTTAGGCGACTGTTTTCGTTATTGTGTTTTTGTAGGAAAGGCGTATCAGTTTAATCGCTACCTTTTTTCTTGACACTATAAGATAAGTATCAGTTTGTTGTGTTTCGAGAACGATTTAGGTTTTTTTTGTTGTGTTTAATTCTAGTTTTTGTTTATTTGATACATTTTACTGAAGATGCCGAAGATGCCACTTACCATAACACCTACTTCGTGACTTAAATTAATAAATAAATTTTAACAACGCTTTTCTATGGCATAAATGTCACTCAAGTATAGATCTCTAACTAAGCAAGCTTTTATAATACGTGCCTTTGTTCTATGGTCGAAATTTTATATCAACACTAGCTTCTGCCCGCGGCTTCGCACGCGTATTTTCTCTATCTAAGTCAGGTTTTTTTTCTAAGCGTACGCCAAATTTAATCTTGATCTGTTCAGTAGTTTTGGAGATCCTAGGTAACCAAAATTCCTATTTAACAAACTGTCGGCTTTATAATATTAGTAGGATAGGATAAGTCCTGGCGCCATATGTTGGGTTTATAGAATATAGATAGAATATACTTTATTGCACAAAAGTTGTACATGGGCGAGCATAATGCTAGATAGCATTCTCTACCTGCTAACCTTTGGGTAGTGTGGACAACAATTTAGTAGGTAGTGCTAGATTACAAAAATTTATAGAAAAACAAGAAAAATAATAATAATAAGTACAATTAATAATTTGTGTTTTTACCATTAACATAAATAAATACACATACAAACATAATAAAAAATAAATACTAGTCAGATTAATACATACTTAGTAGATACACAATAATACACATATATTTTAGGTATCGAATTATTCTCTCTATCTTCTAGTTTATCATCATCACCCTCGCATCGGAAGTTTGAAAAGTCGTTCGTAATTCCATGGGTATCAAAGTTTGAAATATCCAAAAAGTTCAATAATTAAAGGTTCTATTCTCATTTGTTTTTTAAATGTTTGAAGTTAGAATAATAATCCATAAAAGAAACATCAGTGTATTTCAACTAGATGAAATGTCAGTGGTAGGTTTTAAAATCGGAAAAATATATCATGGGCGTTTATTCTTACCGGAGTCAGGCTAGAGTCAGGTCAGGTAAGACCGCAGAATTTTAGTTGCAGAATTTTATCAGCGCAAAATTTAAAGTCATATATCAAAATAATATGAAATTCACTTCAGTTTCGCAAAGCGTGAAAGTATATTCTTCCATTAGATTTCGCAAAGTGATTTAGGGCTTCGCCGCTGAATTATAGTCCTAATATTAGGGTACAGGCACTGGAGTGTGCTGATATTGTGCGCGCGCGATTTAAGCTGATTTCAATGTAGCCGTTGAGACGGTAATGGCCTGTAACGATTGTATTTGTGGTTAAAAAACACTCTCACACTACGCTACACACTACTAAATAGTATCGATGCGAATTAATTAATTATTAATTTGCAGGAATGTAGGTAAAATAGGTCTTAATAATAATGATAACTCCAAACATTCTGCCTCGTCAAGGCGTGCATATTTTTTGGATTTAACGAAAATCTGTTAAACAGCTGGTAAGAAACGAAACAATTTATTACTACTTTTAGCTTGTGGCGCGAACAATTTGGTGCGAAATAGCGCTACACCATTTTATTTATTTCTATAAGTACAACTATTTTTACAGAGGCTATAATGCAATAGTGTACCTAGTCTTATTTGTATAACATTATCATTAAAAATTCATCAAACGTTATAAAAATTAAATCGAATAAACTAAAATAAAATTATAATGGTCTGCTATAAAAAATGATATGTTTTTTTTATGAAAGTGTGATTTGATTAGGTTTTTTACTCTTAACCAAATTTAAAGAATGTATCGACGAACAGTTTTTAATATTTAGGTACCTATATATCCTAAAGCTGGAAGAACATTTTATAGACTAGGCACTTTTTTCCAGCTAAAATGTGCGTGAAGCCGCGGGCTGTAGCTTGTAGGATAATATATCAACATGTTTACAATTACTTAGAAAAGCAAATATTAGTGAAGGCTCTGTAGAGTGAGAAATATGTTTAGGGCAAAATAGCGGTAAAATATGATGAATGACTTCAAAATAACATCTCAGTACCAAGTTTATTCACCTTAATAATTTTTGAATTACATTTTTACGAGAACATTCTAGAGCCTTCATCAAACGCCTCCAAATCCTAAAAGGACACATTAAAGCAACCTAATTTGTAAAAGTAATAAAAAATGAAACGAAAACTTTTACACTCCTTACATCAAGCAACATCTGTCTCCAAAAAAGTGAAATACCTCGAAAGATTAAGAAATTTTTCACATTTTATCGGCAGAAGCCCAATTTGCGCTTTCTGTGCTTAAGGATAAGGTTCAGAGTGAATCGCTGGATTAAGGCAGCGGTAAATCTTTCTGGAACATAGAGACAAGTTGAGGCTCTCCATGGTTTATGCCCGTCACGCTCCTTCAGCGCTATAAAGCGCTTCTCTGCTGAAAATTGAAAGTGACTTTAGTTGTAAAACGTACGCAGGGAATGTAAAAAAGCGCTTTGGGAAATATCAATTGAGATACAGTGTAAAGCTCTTTGCCTTTCGTGAGTGCTTTTTGTCTAGATTCTTTAGACCCTAAAGAAATTGCGCTGTAAAAAACCTCACGTGTGATGATTAAATAACATTTTTCTGTAAAATATGCGCTCAGAAAGTTTAGTTGCACTTTATATATTAGTGCTAACGTGAATAACAAATGTGCTGAAGTTCTAAAAGCTTTCAGGGCTTGCCATTGATCTAATAATGGTTCTTTTTGACTTGGGTTGCTTTGAAAAAGCTGTGTTTTTATTACGGTTGTTAAAAATAAAAGTTTGTTTCAAATCACATTATGTTAGAAAGTTAAAAGTCAAAACTTCTGACGCTTGATGATAAAGTTTTGACATTGTTTGGATATAGAGTTAAAATTAACACTATCATGGCCCAACCCGCAGATGTCAGTCTACTCCCCAATGTCGCGGCGCGCCCCTGCGGATCATACCGCCGCCGAGGCTGGGCAGTGAATGCGTTAAAGGAGTCGGAAAAATACGAGCTCAGTGGCAAAACGGGCGGTTCGCCTGCGACATAGGAGGTTGCAGGTTCGATTCCCGCCCTGGGGTAAATTGTTGTACCTGCCTAAGATCTACAGATATTTATTCCGGGTGTTCTGGGCGTTATCTATGTTTTGTAAAATATGTACTTTAAATTATGATTAGGTTTATCCGTTATCGACCTAAAACAAGCTTTGCTTAGCTTGAGGCTAGATGATGCCGTTTATAATGTCCAGCATTTATTTATTTTACTTGATATAGAATTATTGAAAAACGGCATTTGCCCACAAAATTTGAGTTGTTTTCCAGGTAGCGAGTTAGTCAGATAAATAATGCTGGATAATTCACAGATAATTTCAGCTTGTGTTTTCGGTACCGTAACAGATATACTTAATACAATACACTACATAACTAGATATTTTTTACTGAGCAAATAAAACAACCAGAACACCCGACACAAATATTTGCAAATCGTACAAATATTGACCCCGAGGCGGAAACCGAACCCGCAACCACCTGCGTCGCAGGTGGACCTTCGCCCGTCGCGCCACAGATGTCGTCGGTTATTTTATAGTTTCCATTTTTGTAATTTGTATGGCAGTGGAGACCATGACTCGGCAAACGTAGTGAAGGACGTCCTCCACAAGGTGGGATGACGACCTTCGAAAGACTGCAGGGAAAAAGCTTGATGCGGCAAGCTGAAGACAGGGCGCTAATTAGGGCTCATTAGGGGATGCCTCTGTCCAGCAGTGGACCAACATAGGCTGATGATGGTGACGATTTTTGTAATTTGCCACCCGAAATTCTAAAGAACCTGTACCTACTTATCTACCCTAATAAAATAAAGCCAGGAGCCTACTCAGTCTTCTCATGACCGATTTCTATTACCCGTAGATAAGAGTCCCGATTGTGGGTAGGTCAGGCGTTTGTCTTATCTGTGACGTAAGAGATGGTAGATCGAATACTGAACTCTGCAAAGGAAATAGGTTTCCTCTAGTTACCTAACCAGTTATAGATTTTCAGTAGGTTTAGTTCTGCAGTGTGTGGATTTGCTCTAGGCATATACTAGTTTATTTTTATTGTTTAATGAATTATGCTTGTTTATTGTTTCCATTTTTCGGGTATGACGTAGCTTCTTTACAGCTGAATATTTTATCAATACTGTACTTAAGTTTTTGTGTGATTTAATTTAAATTGAGGCACTCAATTGTAATTTTTTGACTTGATTAATTAGGTGCTTGTTTGCGTTCCTATAGTTGAAAATAAATAAAATGAAATGAAATTCAATATCGATTCCTTTCGTAAAGAAAGATACCCCGATTGTTTTTGTTGATCTAACGTACCTCTTTTCACGTAGGTACCTATTCCGTATTTTCCTATTATTTGTTTTTTTTTTATATTTGCTATTTTGTTTAGAGTATTTTGTATTTTTATGTTTTGTATTTACCACGCGCGGGCGAAGCCGCGGGGCGTAGCTAGTTTGTACTAAAGGGCCTAATTCTAACTAGATTCGTGTAAAACAATAAGGTCCGTTCGCGTAATGATATTTAACTGGCTAAAATACGGTTAGTGAGTTGGCGAAGAATCTAAGAAAAATAATAATTATTATTAATGTCAAACAGAGTAACAAAATCCTGATTTATGAAAACTCGAAGAGGATTAAAAATGATACTAGTACTTTATTTAAAACTTTGTATGTAACATTGCTAAATTGCATTTAACAGAGAAGTTTTCTAAAAAATCCCAAAAATAACAATTAACGAAAACCACCGAGAAAGGTCATACACACAGGCGTAGAAAAACCCTAGAGGAAATCATGTAATGATCTAATTAAAGACTTTTCCTCCACGCTCCAGTGAGCTACAAGCCTTGTGACCCGTTACGTAACGAATGTAACGAGTCTAGGGTTCTAACGGGTCTAACAAGCAAGTGCTGCACGTCAAAGTGTTTCCTAGCAAGAGGGTTGTAAGCGAGAACATGCTAGAACATTCCTGAAATATCTCAGAAACTGTTGGAAGTTCAACAAAGTACTTTACTGAGAGTGGTTCCTGTTTACGTCACATTTCTATTTTGTTAGCCTAACCTAGCATGATCTGCAGGTCGATTTAGATGTATTTTTTTATTAGCTTTTGGTGGCTTTCGTATCACTGCGGCCATGATAGGTCTATTGTGATCGCCACTTTGTGTGTTCCGCCTCAAAGCAGCAGCGTTCATAGTTCGCCACTAACCCTTGCAACTGCTAGGAACTGTAGGATTTTCTTTGGGGGGAGTCTCTTAGCTCGTCTGGGCTAAGCAGTTGCTTGCCCAGATGGATGCTACTTTTTTGCATCAGTGCTCCTAGATGTATTCGTCAGTGATTCATGAATTCATGAGTGATAAACACCATAGTATATAACGGACGATTTTTTTTTTACTTTAAGTTTACATTGTTCTGAATTCAAATTATGTTTTTCAACAAGTTGAATAGGTACTATTCTTTATTGCTCACTGGTTTTTAGCAGCAAAGTCAACGCTTTCGAGCGAGCGTGGGGAAAATAATATTTAATGCATAATTACATGTTAAAAGATGGTACATATTAATACGTGACGATTAAGTTCCTTTATATATGATAGACAGATCCTGTATGATGATAACTTATGTTTTGGTTTATAATGTAATCTACAGTTATAAGTTCAGGCAGTAAATAGTTAACTACTTCATTCTAAAATTATTCGCTTTGCTTCTTATGCAGAAAATAAAACACCCTAAGGCCCTTAGGTCACATGGATTCATCATAATCATCATAAGCTATACGTCCACTGAACAAACATAAAGATTATGATTTTTCATCATTTTCATTTCAAATAAACACCGTCACTTCTGAACTTTTCAATATTTTTCTCCCCGGTTGCGATGTAGAGCAAGCCCAATGCTCCATAACCCTAGATTTATTTTCGACAGAGTAGCTGGAAGCACAAAGTTTATAGCCACTTTGTTGTAGTAAACATCTTGCTTATGCTACGTGCTTCTTCATGCTTAGGTAGGTACTGAACCTTATAAAGACAACGTTCAGATGTGACTTGGGTATGTTGGTTTTGGGTTCATTTTATAACTTTTTATTTTTAAATATAAAGCCACTTTTGTTGGCTAAAACTTGGCTTTGGAGTAGGAAGTATTTTTCTACAGATTCTGACCTGTTTGCTGGTTAATACTAATTAAAATTTTTGGGTCATTTTGGGTGTTCTTACTATTTAAAAAATACTGGCTAAAAACTATTGGAAAGTACCGAATTTAAAAATTCTAGTCACAATTTTTTTTATTGGATTTGGTAAAAAAAAAATTTGCTTTAAATTTTCTCTTGTCAATATCTATCAATATTATTTTTGAGGAATTTTGGATTTTTTTTACGAAAATATCTCGGTATCCATCAATTATAATATTCAATCAGAAAAATATTTAGAACAATAAGTACGTTTCCCGGGAAAGCAATAATCAACTGACGTAGGTATATATGGTTCATTCCGTTGAAAGCTCAGCTGATACGTTTTATTGCCTGTAGGCGTTGTTTGTTGTCTATGGTATAAAAGTATTGGGTAAACTTTGTCTATTTCTTAAATTGATCAATCTAACAGTCACTTTTTAACCGACTTTGAAAAAAGAGGAGGTTCTCAATTCGGCTGTATGGTTTTTTTTTTCGATTCTAAATTCTAGTTAAAAGGGCTGGCGGTGCTTTATGAGCAAACGAAGTAGAGACTTTTACCTGTACCTATTCTTGACTAGCTTTTTATTCATTATCCAAAAACGCCTTTGTATTAAGCGAAAAAAATATCCATGATACAAATTGAAACGCAAATAAAAACAGGCATGACACGTGGCAAACACAAACAGACCACATACCAAAATTTTGTCTTGGCTCATTCGAAACTACAAACTGAATTAAAATGGTTTCCACAAAGTTAACATGTTTGATTCATTAAGTTGCATCGAAACGAAAGGTAGCTATCCAACCAGTAGACTATAGCTGGAATGTCCCCCGTACCTTCGCCTAAAAAACCACGACGAGTTCGAAACTACGCGTGTCAGAGACAGTTTTTTTAGTCGCGTGTGCGCTGGCCGAGTGATCCCGGCTTTACAGAAATAGATCTGAAATAGGTCGTCGAACGAGAAGCACGCTGCCACATAAGTATTTATTATATTGACGTTTTTACTATGAGACTACTAGCAATAAAGTTCATTTTAGTATAAGTTAGTAGGTATATATAGGTAGGTATGTACATACTGATTGGTCAAAGGTATTCATAGCTCTATTTAAAGCGGGAAATGATGGAGCGATTTATTCATTGTTTAGGTTACAAGGTGTGTATTCATTTTTTTTATAAATAATAGAAGAAAATTCGATCTACTTTAATGTTTATGCATATCATCCACTTTTTATGTTTATTCAATTCGCGATGATGGCAAGAAAACATGCATGCATGCAAGAAGCGATGCGATGTTGTGCTGTAAGCCCTTCTAAGAAACATCTTTTCATGCTCGTAAAATAATTTATTTAGCGTTGCATGACACCTGCCTATGCATTTTTCAGTATCACGAAAGGTGAAAATTCACCAGGGCTCCCTGACTTTGCATAATAGGTTCCCAACTCGTTTATACTCCCCAGTTTCAAACCAACAAAAAAAATCCATTATAAAAACTCAACATTTTCCCGCTGTTACCATAACTATTCATTCATTTTAATAATCCTCTCAGTAATCCTCTCTCATTCATTTTAATTATACAACAAGCACCGTAACTCGGTCAACTTTGCCACAAAATCTAGCTTTAATCCAAAGGTCTTGTTGACCTCATTCAGGTTTGTACTGAATTTATCCGAACATAATCCGAGCTAAAAATAAGCTCCAGGATATTTTGAAATTGTTCCAGCTCTGGAATTATTATGACTGGGGACGTTGTGTAGGGATGCTGCATTCGGATTAGCGGGTCGACTCTTTTCTATCCTGTTCCAATAGGTATCTAACATCGGGAGATCAAATTCATTTCAAACCACCACTATATGGTTATTGAAGAAGTTTTCATGTCTGAAAGTTTTCACTGACATTCGTACCTATCATTTTCTATCAAATTTTAAACTCAAAATCAAAAGTTGATTATTTCCACAAGCCACACTTGAAACGACACACATGAATTGTCGACTTATGTCGATACCTCAGGCGTATTTAGCGGAGGTAACTTAATATTTTTTTTTGATAATGGTCAAGCCTTTGGCCACCAACTCACTTAAAGTAAGTGAAGATGTGGCCTAAAATGGAGCACGCTTTCCCAGAAGGAACTTATTTACCCCAGACTCAAGTCCAGACTCCAAGATTGTACTCTAACGGGAAAACAGACGCAGGAAGCTCATTCCACTCTTTGGCCATGTAATTATAAAAGTACACTGGACATTGTGGTATGTCGACCAGGTACGGGTGGTATTTTTCTGAGCATCTGCTGGTCCTATGGTGGAAGGGAGAAGATGGGATAAGGTCGTGCGATACCTGTGCACAATCACCAAAAATAATGTGTGTGTGAAAATAAGCTTACAAGAAATTAGTAGTGATTGCGCAAAAACTTCTTAACACGTGTATTGGGTCAGGTACAACCCTACCCTTTCTGAAATTATCGCAGAAAGCTGTGTCAGTGTGTCATAATGTGTCCAAGGTTGCCGGTTAACGTGGTATTCAAGTTTATTGTCTCTGCTTGAATAAATTATGATTTATGAAGGGCCTATGCGAATCTTACGCGTGCTAATTCTGTTTTTGTTTGGGGAATAACATTTCTAATGCCAGCAGTTTAATGTATATGTGTGCATAAAATGTTGATCAAGTGCGAAAAAAGTTTTTGTAACGTTTTTGTTTTTCTGTAAAATATAATCAATTTGTCTTCAGATCAGTCTTCTTTAATTTAATAATACCTAACAATATAAGCGTTTATTCAAACTCAGAAGTTATTCTCGAACCGAATGGTCTGTTAAGTGACGATGGTAAGAGGCCCGACGGTATGACACTATTCCCATGGGAGTTGGGGGGACCATTGTGTGGGACGCAACATGTGTCGACACACTTGCGCTTTCCCATCTTTCGAGGACATCCGTGAAAGCGGGTGCGACGGCAGATTTGGCCGAAGATCTCAAGAGACGCAAATATGCAGGCCTCAACAGAGCCTACACATTAGTTCCCCTTGGAGACGAGACCCTAGGTCCGCTGGGCACCGAGGCTCATCGGGTTTTAAAAAAATTATCTGAGCGTCTGGTCGAAGCGACGCGTGACCCGAGAGCTGGTCAGTATCTGGCACAGCGCATCAGCATTGCCATACAGCGGGGCAATGCAGCCAGCGTCTTGGGGACGCTTCCGACTGGTATTGATATGGTACAGTTGAGCTACCTGTAGATTGTTTGCAACAGTCTGCATTTAGCTCAATTGTAAATACTATTTATAATTTATTACTAATATTTTATTGCAATTTTCTTTTTGAATAAAGGCTTCCGCCACATTAAATAAAATTATTTAGAAACATTACATAATTAGGTAGGTACATACTATTTACAAAATTAGAACACTAGTTAGTTTGCCCCTTGGCAAAGGTCTCCCCCAGCCTTCTCCATTGGCTTTGCTTTTCTTTAATTTACGTTAACGTAAATATTAGTGTAAATACCCTATAAAAAAAATTGTAATAAGACATACAAAGTCATTCTTTCACAATAGTATTAGATGATTCAAATTCCTCAAACAACAAAAAACTTTGCCTTTCAATACCCAAGACGCGAAGTTCAGTTCAAATCGCGTTTTTTATTCATGAGACAGTTCCGAGTGAATGAAAAGTGGGGGCGGGCGGCGCCCACCGTACACTATAGCGCTATGTGGGCCGCCCAAGGGCCACGATACAAATTACCACGTGCATAGAATGAGCGCTATTTTAAATAAGATGAAGGGTTTTAGGACTGAATTTTTTGCTTTATTGGTTTTTGATATTGATTTGGTATGGACATTTAACACTTAGGCCCAGTGAAACTATGTTCAGTCATCGATTTATTCTAGAAAAACGATTCACCATACAAAATTGTAACTCAAGCAAAGATCTTTCGAAGACTGAGCAAGCTTTTATAATACGGGCCCTAACAGTTCGCTTACTATGGGCGTTGTTGAGTAAGTAATTTTGGAAAGATTAGCTTTGCCAAGTGTTCCATGTAATCACAGTGTTATTTTTTTTTATGAAAATTAAGTGTTTTTGAAATAATAATTTACTCCTGCATCCGCCCCTGTTTCTATTGAGCACTGTGTACACCCAATGAGCAAAATGTTTACTGCTAAAAGTATTAAAGCTACGTTCTTTTGATGGGAACATTCCTTTCCCATGTGTAGCCAATAATGTCAACCACACCTATTTCTTGTTTGATGTGTGTTTACGCTTCACGTGAGTCGATCAAACAGACTTCGGGGCTTTCTGTGAACTGGTTAGCTTATATAGATAAAAAGCTCACCGACCTCTTAACTACTAAGTAGTTTCTTAACATCGACTTTCTGTTTTATTTACCTAGATTTTTTCTAACCTTCTCGTTAAATGAAAGTTGTATGGAATTCGTATATATGGCGATAATACACGTTTGATTGCAATTAACCTAAGTTCCCTAAATGATACAACAACGCCGTTACATGAAAATTGTATGGAATTCGTATATATATCGCGTAAATACACTTTTGTTTACAATTACCCTAGGTTTCCTAAATATTACAACAACGGCGTCGTTAAGTCGTTAGAAATTTAAGCTCATGTTACAGGACAACGACCGACCCGAATCGTTCAATAGGAGTTCATCGTAACGTAGATTAAAATAAAATCCATCATTACTTTATCGATGAGAGTTTATGAACTGAGCTATTAATAAACGGAAGAATAACATAAACAGTGAATGAAATCTATTTCAATGGACGGAAATTGGTCTGGAATAATCTTTCGGTAGCGGAAGTCTTTATATCCATACTTATCATTAATGGTTTCCTTCTGTGAATTTGTCATCATCATCAACAACCCTAGAACTCTTTTAAAACTATTATGATGGTTATGTTATAACACTAAAATGCTAAATATACCAAATATCCCGTTGTAAATGACTTTAGAGCATAACAGAAAACGTCCTATTTAGCACATGGGATCGTTAGTCTTGCGCCTGACCTCCCATCGGTCATGTCGGTCTGCAGTCCCATCGGATTATGAGAGTGTGGAAATAGAGGGTGCACCAGTGTTTGAGCACACATGTGCACTACAATATGCCCTGTGTATGTTGTAGTGCACATGTGCATGGCTAGTTTCCGTTCAGATGCTGAAAATTCGGCAAGGAGGACATCATCAACATCATCATCATCTTTTGGCAGGTAGGTTGGTGATCGTGGTGAAGGCAGCGATCCTAAAATCACCTAAATAGCACCTATATTCTGTTTAAGATCCTGGAAATAACTTGCTCGGGCTGAACATTAAAATAAATTACTATTCCTGAAAATTTTCATAAAGCATCATATTATTTAAAACGAAATTCTTAAGTCGAGACCACGGCAAGCGCTCAGAGATAATAATTGTATTCCAACAACCAACTTTAAAACCAATTTCACAAGGGTAAGTCATGCGAACAGTTGGCAACATTGTATTATTAAAACTTAATTATCTCGGAGACAGACTCGGGCGGTAACTCCAGGAATGTCTAACGTCTTAATTAAAGTGGCATCTTGGTATTTATGAAGGTGACTTGACTGAAATGTTAGCTTTCGGGAAATATTTTTAGGCTTTCCCAATATTGTGCCAAATTTGGATCAGCCTACGCACAGATAAGTGGAAATGTTCCTGTGAAATAAATCTTATTATTCTAACTGCCGGCGCTGGCTTCGTAATCAAATAACTTATAAACCTACTTATACCTACAGGGTGCCACGGAAAGGGCGTACTAAGCCGAAAGGGGATGATTCTGGACCCCGAGGGGATCAAAATGTGAATAACGATTTTTTAATCTGCACCTAGGTACCTTTATCTTCAATAATTAAATTTGACAAACAAATTCCCAATTACCTTAGATAATTATACCTATATTTATTTCTAGACTCACAAAAGCCGATAAAACCCAAACATTTTGTTGGAAAGCGTTAATTTGCGAATTCATTTTCAGCCGTCAGGTTTTCCGCACTAATCCTATTCCATTTCTTTTTTTCACGCACAAATCCAACGGAACGAGAATTATAATCAGTCGATAGCTTAGCACGCAAATCCCTCTGACCAATTTTCTTTGAGATAAAATTGCACCTGCCGTCAATTCCAGTTTAAAAAAAATGCCTTCGGCATGCCAGTTGCCACAAAACAATGCCTAATCGAATTACTGTCGAGAGCTTTACGGGGGTGGGTAACTTTTCCGAGTGTTTACAGCGAGGGTAGAATAGGGTAGAATGGGGTATTGTGAAGTGGTCTGTAAAAACTGGGGGAAAGCGGAAATCAACAATTAAAGTAACGGCCGATTTCTTGAGTGAATTGGTTTTGGTTTTTGAGATAATGATGTTGGGCTCGAGCAGGGGTCTTAATTTCAAGTTTTTACAAGATAAACAATGCTTTTTACTTACCTATGTAAATACCCATAAAGAACTTGGTTAAGAGTGGAATGTGCCGCTAGAACTTTTGGGTCTTTATGATATCTAGAAATAGATAGGTACTTTGTGTCTAAATCAAAAATCAGTAAAGCGCTCGCGCAAGACTAGAGTGCAACCACTCTACCTAAGTTTACCTAGATAAACTGAGTTGTTAGATGGCTGTCATGGTTAGCTTTAGCATATTTTGCTCTAGTTATATTCTGCTTTCGTCATGTTCTGATTTAGTCATGAATTAGTAAAGTTCTCTTTTTGTCATATTTTGCTGTAGTAATTTTTTGCCTTTGTCATATTCTGCTTTCGTCATATTCTTTTTTCGTCATATACTGCTTTTGTCATATAATGTAGGTAGATAGAGATAGATGATAGATTATCATGTTATGCTTCAATAAAAGTCTTGATACAGCATATTATTAAGTCCGGTAATTTGAGCCAATAGTGCTATATTGCCTCTAAATAAATATACCCAGTCAGTAATTGAGTTAATTTGAAAGCAATAATCCCACGTCCATCGCATCGCGAGCCTCAGCCATAATTTACCTTGTTAGCTCGCTTCCTGGAAGACCGTCCTCAATTTAATCAGCGGAGGTCACGCTGCCGTGAACTGTAGCGAATGAATGGCATATGTCGAAGGGTCAAAGCTCCTTTATCGATACAAGGTCTGCGGAATACCTCAGATATACCGGCTTAGTTGGACGTAATATCGAATTTATATATGAATTTCTGATTATTCGACAATGTTTGGCGGTTCAATTTGCTCCGTTGCGTTGCTTTTCTTACAGCTAATGAAGGTGCAAATGTTGACCGAGTTAAGGTGAGCCGTGACTAGTTTGTTTCTCAGTTTGATTGTACTGGCTCAGCTGTCAAATCAAATTACTTCAACTTCTTTTAATGGCGCCGCTTGTTTTTCGCTACGACTCTGCCAGTGTCAGTGAGGTGTGTCGTAAACTTTAAAAATAATAATAATATAAGGCTTCAAAAATAACAAGAGGGGATCACTCTGGTATCTTTATTTTCTTTATCTAATATTATAAAGAGAAAAGACTTGATTGTTTGTTTGTTTGTATTTAATAGGCTCCGTAACTACTGGACCGATTTGAAAAATTCTTTTACCATTAGAAGCCCACATTATTCCCGATGCAAATAGGCTACTTTTTACCGCGGGAAAATGCTTCATTCCTACGGGAAAACGGGTAATAGGACAAGGGGTAGTAAGAATGCAGCTAGTTTACTATAATCTTTAAGAATTTCTTTATAAACTCAGAAAGTTCTATGACCCTTAGCATTACGGACATTGGTAGAATTGTGTCGATCAGACGCAGAGACATTAACCAAGAATTGAATTGAATTGAGTCTATTTGACATTAGTAACGACACGTAACTGCGACGTCTCCTTTTTAACCCCCAACGCAAAAAGAGAGGGGTGTTATAAGTTTAACGTGTCTGTCTGTGTATCTGTCCGTGGTATCGCTCCCAAACGGATGAACCGATTTTCTTTTAGTTTTTTTTGTGTCATAAATAATTGTATAGGTGTTGCGTAGTTCCATATTCGTACGATAAAAGCGCGATGTAGGTACCAAATTGTATGGAAAAGAGGACTACGTTCACATCACATTACGAAGATTAAATAGACTCACCTTTCTGTTGTTGTGGACCATAGATTTATATCTTGTGGACCACTAAACTCTCAATTTAAATCTCTCTTCAAATTATCTAGAATATTCCTATTATTTCGGCTTATTCCGGTCGATTTCATGCCTGCGAAAATGCCGCCTCAATCGAGCTTCTCACACGGATACAATTCGGAATTAATCCAATGCTACATAAAATGAATAATGCTGGACAAGCAATATTTAGCAACATCCAGCTCCAAAGCATTTTATATAGTTTTTTTATAGATTACTTATCTATAAAAAAAAAACAATTTCAAAAGTCAAACTGCTTTAAAAATCCACTTTGCAAAAAATGATGGATAAAAGATTAAAGGGGATACAAAGGTCTAAAAAGATCCATCAAAGAATGCAAAGATCCTATACAATGGATTTTAGTGGACCGAAGGATTTCCTAACCTAACAGGACTTTTCGACTCGTCAGAAAATTCATTTTACGTAAAAAGCTAAAACTGTACAATATTAATAATTCATTAATTGTAAAGTCGTATAATTATGAAAAAATAGACGTATAAAATATTATTTATTAATAAATTCTTGTATTCTTGTAGGTCTGTGTAGGAACTATAATAACTGGTATTCGATTACACTCTACTATTATTTTCACTCGTTAGGAAGTATCATCGGAAAATACTCCCTTGTCAATAGTTTAGTGGACTGCTATATCCCTGGGGTTTTAAAATTAATGTTAGACGGATAGAACATCGAAAAGCTTTTAAGTTATTAGTTATTCTAGTCGGTTACCAAAGGCTATTAAGGTGACCTAAATATCGAAAGACATCAATAATGTGATGAGTCTTTTGAGTACAGGCTATATTTCCTTTGCTTGCATAACGTTAAGTTGATTGAAATTTCGAGGACATAGTAAACATAACCTCACTTCACCTCAACAGCCTATATTGGTCCACTGCTGGACGCAGGCCTCCTCCTGATAAGCGCCTTACTGGCTTTTCTCCATGGCGGTAATGCCCATAAGACTGAACTGCTTTCTGGCCCCTTGTGGGGGCACAGAGAGGGGCCTCGAGGCGTGGCCTCATTACCCCGGCTTCATCTCAAGGGGCAACTACCCCTTGGTCACTGGGTTGGCACTATGCTCTTTTAGTGTTTCACTTCATGTTTTTTTTTTTTTTTTTTATGCTGCATTTTTCGTTTTTTTTTTTTTATTTTTTATTTTTTTTTTTTTTTGGGGTTGGAAAGGTAGCTTGGGGGTTGGGAAGGTAGCCCGTGGGGTTGCTGGCCGCCCTGACTTTGAAGGAGACGGCAGGCGGTGGGCAGGCGGCGGTGCCGCTCCAGGCCCATCCGGTGGGCAGGCGGCGGTGCCGCTCCAGGCCCATCGTGTCGTCATCCGGGGAGTCGGGCTGGCCAAGGCAGCAGGCTGGCGGGGGGGGGGTTGGGAAGGGAGGGGCTTGGGATAGGGGTTAGCCATTTCTTCTGCTCATCTGCGGTGACGGCGGTGGCTCCATGAGCGAAGACTCCTCCGAAGATGTTGCGGTGGAGCTGGATGGCTGGGGCGGCAGTGGGAATGCGCGCTGGTGCGCGTGGATGCGATGGTGGTGTTCCCCTGGCTGTCGGCTTCCGCGAAGTCAGCGGCGTGCCTTGCAGCGGAGGGGACTCGTGCAAGGGAGAGGGCAGCAATCACTGCCTCTTCTCCTCCTGGGTGTCGTAGGGTCGCGGCGGGGCCCTGGATCCCGTTACTCCTGGCCAAGGACGGGGCGGAGACGCAGTTCCGCACACGTCCATGGCGAACGAGCCTGCGGGGGGCTGGGGGGCGTCAGTGACGTTGGACTGAGGGCGGAGGGGGAATCAATGGGAAGTGCACTCCGTGGTACAGTAACCAGCAGGGCGGAAACACCCAGCCAGGTGAGATCCCTAGGGAAGGCCCGGCTGAGGTGATCCAGCGACGCTTACCGGTTACTGCGGCGGGCGAGCGGAGGGGAAGGGGGAAGTGTTAGTTACTGCACTGAACGTTTTGAAACAAACGCCAGACAGTAACTTCCACCAGGCAGGATAAGTGGGTGCACGCTGGAATAGCGGTCCTGCGGGTGGAGAACGGGGCTCGCTGACACTCTGCAGAGGGGTCGCAGTGTCCGCTGCACGTTTGAGGTTCCCGGCACGCGAGCACGCGAGTCGCCTGCCCGGGACTCGACAACTAACCGGTGGGATAGTCGGAGTGCCACGGGGCAGGGCCAAACGTGGGGTGGGGGGGCCTCTACGGCGCGGTCTTCTGTGCCCTGCGCGCGCCTGTGTCCGCTGCACGATGAGGTTCCCGGCACGCGAGCACGCGAGTCGCCTGCCCGGGACTCGACAACTAACCGGCGGGATAGTCGGAGTGCCACGGGGCAGGGCCAAACGTGGGGTGGGGGGGGCCTATACGGCGCGGACGACTGAGGCGCGCGCGCTCTGTGTGAGCGAGAGAGGCGAACAACGTTGAATGCCCATAATCGATCTCTTCTGCAGGAGGCGCTGCTGCCCGCCCCCGGTTGATATCCCTTAGTCGCCTCTTACGACACCCGCGGGAAGAGTTGGGGTGGTGCAAATTCTAAGCCCGCACCACTACAGCTAGTAAACATATTTTTTTAGGCTTATTGTTTAAAAAATTGTTTTTAAATATGTTCTTTTTCGTGTCTATTATGAGATCTTTGGGTATGTCCCAGATGACCACACGGAATCTGATAATTATGATAAATAAATTTTCATTATTGTGAATAGAAACATTTATTAACAAAGAAAATACAATCAAATTGTTTGAGCCCGACCCCGACTATCTGTACTAATGAGGAATTTTAGAGAATAAAATACCCAGATATTTTAATAAAACCATTTTCATACAAACGTTCAAAATTCCACTGGTAAAGTTAAAATATAAAAGTAAGTTACTTGAAGATGAAGACTAAACTAAAGGACACGCAACTTACACTCGTTTAAAATTCGGTTTTCCCAAAACTTTCTCGTTTAAAACTAAATGCAAGATTATGGAGCGGTTGAAGAAAATTCAAGGGTTTTAGTTTATTTTAAACTGTATATCTAAAGGATATCGCGTTTATTTACCTATTTTTCCCGACGTTTCAGTTATCCCGTGACCACGACAGAGTGTAAACCTGTTGAAACATCGGGATATATAAGCAAATAAACGCGATAAATACCCTTTAAATAATACTAATAATAATCTGTTCAGATCGCGTAGGTATGTTTGAAATATTTATTTTAAACTGATTTCTTTTAGTTTTACGTTTTGCAGCATTCTTTCACTCTTAAATAGGTATTGATAAAAGTTTCTAACATATGACTTTGTTGCTACTGTGGGATTGCACAATACCAAAACGTAATTAAAAAAAAAAGTTAGTCCGCCAACCTGTCAAAGTACCTACTGCTAAAATGCAAAGAATCACTCAAAAGCATTCGAAAACTACAAACGAACTGGCAGAATTCTGGTAAATCGTCGCATAAGCCACGAAACAAAGAAATAAGTTCGTACAAAACTATAGGATTGGAAAATAATTCCTCTCTATTCGGTAGGGGCGCTGTAAGACGCTCGATTATGCATCGAAACGGAAGGAAACGAAAACGAAATTAGCATTCGTAAACTACATAATATGTACAATCTATGCTAAAGACTGTGGCATCTATGCAATTGACCTCACGGTAACCGCAACTTGTGGGTCATCTTATATTTGATCGGAAGTCAATAACTTCAGGACATATTGATTAGAGTCCTATTGTCGTTAATTTGTTTTAACAACATACATTTGAATTATTAAGCTTTGGCTCTACATAAAGCTAGAATCACACTATTGTGGTAGGGATTGCTGTGTGTGCAAAGCGTGTCAGAAGTATCGAATACATACACGTATGGTCTAATTTCTAATAGGTACATATGTAGTATGGTCAGAGATACATTATTTTTATTTATTAGTTCAGTAACACAACACACAGTAATCAATATTTGATATTTATTTATTTCATAATAACATTATACATTGCATGCGGAAACTTGAATTGAATTAAACCAAAGAAAAATTATCATTTCAAATTACTTATTGAATAATTGCCACATAAAATATGACTGTCATGTCATCATGTCTTTCTAACCATGCAAATTGCCATCAATGTACATCTTTGAAACTGCAGTGTTTGTTAGAAGTAACTTGAATGTTTTTGAAAAGTTTAGAAGTAAGCGACTTGATCAGAAAATCTGTTGTCCTGCAAATAAGTCTGCAATGCTCAATAAGAGCATATTTTGTATGGCACCTCGTATTTATAATCATCTTCCAACATGCATCATAGAAACCAATACAATTAATATTTTTAAAGTGAAATTAAGACATTTGCTGATTGAGAAGGCTTATTATAATGTAAATGAATATATAAGGGACAAATTCTAGGATAAGACAATTAGTTAGATATTATAATTTAGGTATTGACATTGTATTTAGTAATTTTTTAAAATCTTAATTATTAAAAACAAAAAGTTAATTTGCATGCTGTCAAGCTGATCATGGCTGTACCCATTCCATATTTTAATTGTCATCCCTGTAACCCATGTTTCGCAAAATAAATGAAATTGAAATTGAGATTGAAAATATTTTATGGAACCTATTATTCTGATGTGCCACAATACACCACACCACAATAGTGTGGTTCTAGTTTAACACTATTTTTAACTGCAAAACAATTGAAGCGGTAACTGGTTATTCCACTTTTCCTCCTTGAAAGATCATATTCCAGTTTTCCTTCCTTGCCCGCCTTAGGAAAGGGAGAAAACTGGACTTCAAAAAAATGCATTCCAGTTTTCCCGCATGAAGATTATCCTTAACAAAAATTAGTGAAAACTGGAATTGAAAAAAATTAATTAAAATAAATGAATTCCAGTTGTCCCACTTAAGGCTGCACGAGTCGTCCGGTCCAACTCATCTGTGGGCGCGGCCTAAATGTATGCCATCTCATCTGATACGCTTGATGAAAGGCAAATAAATTTATTCGTAAAACGGCCGCGTAAAGAAATCCGAAAAGACTTTTAGCACAAAGGTTATTATAGAAAAACTATTGAAAGTTTCATTTCAAAATAAATTTATTTCAATTTTTGAATAGCTAAACTATGTCTATACGGGCTTTATTTGGGATTTTTCTTTCTCCGTATGTTATTTATTTTCGCCCAAAGTTGGGCTAAAATTGGCGTTGAAATACGAAAGCTTAGAAGCTTGTATTTTTTTAATTAATACTTTCATACAACTGACATAGATAATGACGAGATAAATTGATATTATCCTTAGTTTTGGATGGTCAACATCAAACAGCGTTGTAGTTACCTTTCCACGTTTGTATGGAAAGATGAGCGACTCGTTCAGCCTTAAGGGGGATTTGTCAAGGGGGACTGGAATAACCCGCGGTGTCTACCGACCTGTTACTAAGGCGAATGCACTATATTGGGTAGGTGGCTATTTATATTAAGTTTGTTTGTGAAGCTTTCCCATAATATTAATAATATTTACGTATTATAAATTGATAAAATTGTACCTACCTGCTTACCTATCTAATATGTGTACCTTAAATACCTACTGTTAAGTTAATATTCCTGTGCTACTTGTGCATGTACCTAATAAAAACTCTATCATCTATCTATCCTATTGGATAGAGATTGCGATTGGTTTAAAAAATCTTGCCTTCCACATTCAAATTCTAACCCAGAAACCTGCTGTTCCCCATTCGATGGCTAGATTTCCCTGTGGGGAACCCCGCTTCAGCTTCGTCAGCAAATAGGTTTCCAGTCCAACTTCATTTTGCTTTCTAATTGCACATACTAAATGGCTATGTGGGTTAGGGACTAATGGAATTGGTTTCTTGCTATTCTTCAAACGTTTTCAGTTTACGCGTTCATACTTAACACGTTAGAATCAGATAGGTAGTTATCAAATGAAATAAATGCACAATGACAGTACCATGTCAAAATATTCATGAAAACTTGTTGTACACTCATAGAAATATCAATCGGTTCCCTAAAAATAGCGATAGACATAATTTTAATACCAGAAATAAACATAAACTCGCTGTGCCCACAACAAGGCTACACAAAATTAATGTATCTTATAAAGGGCAATGTATGCATACGCCTCTACAACAAAACTTCTAGTGAGTTTTAAAAATTATCAGTTAATAAATTCCAACAGTAATGTCAAAACCTTGATATGCAAAAAGGCTTACTATAAAATATCAGATGATCTACAGGAAAAAAAACTTGGGACGGGTTTTGCTCCAACTCAACAACTAACAGGCTAAAGGTTTCTTCATCGCTTTACTTTAGTGTGCATACCGAAGCGACAAAAATAAAAAATGTCACTTTATATCCCTGTCAGTGTTTATTTTTTTAATTTGACCTTTTCTAAGTGTAGGTACATTTAATAAAGAGTTTTTTGTTTTGTTTTTGATCTTGGCTAATTGTAAAGCGATGTGCTTTAAGCTTTGTTGCGTCTTTCTATAAATGAGAAAGCACTTGTTATTAGCATTTTATCATTTTTACCGTACGGATTAAGAAAGTGGAGAAGAAGAGAGTGTACCTAAGTTTTTTTGTGAGCCTAAGAAAAAAATGTGTTTTTTATTTTGATTCTGATGATATTCATGAATACCCGCATACCAACATAAAAATTGAAGGATATCGATGAATGAAGCTGATAGTGCAATGGAGATGAAAAGCCCGTTTCCCATTGGGATTCCCAATTAGCGCTGGTTTATTTCGAAGAAGGATTATTCAGTTCTGCCGGTTGTACTTCAGATACGTGAATGAAGAATATTTATTTTATTCGAATGTCCGTTTTAATTAAAAATGGACGAAAGTGGCAGCGAACTTCCGATATTTCGAAAAATATTTTTCATATTTTGATGAATGGCGAGATCATGCTGATTGGGTTGAATGCTGAAATGTAGGATGCAATATTTAGACTATTGGATGCCTATTGATATTAGGTACTTTAAAAAGTCAAGTGACCTATATTTTATTTATTTAATATTTTATTCCACACAATCACCCAATTTTACAAATGGTGGGCATAATGACTTAGACTTAAACTTAGCTATGATAAAAATTAAGTAAACAACAGAAAAAAAAAACAATCTATTAAAATGTCTACTGTGAAATACAAAAGATTAAGTAGAAAGATACCTACCTACCTAAATCAAAATTTGTAGTTTATGTGCTTACTTGTGGCGAAGTGCTGCTGTACTGTATTGTGTCGGTCTCGTCAGAATTATTTAACAACTACCCACTTTTATTTTATTTTCTTTGTCCTAAACATTTTAGCATTTTGTTGTTTGGTTAAAGTGCATGGATGTATAGTTAGTTTTTGTTACCAAAGTACCTACCAATTTGGACACTGACTTTCCTATTTTTTACCTTTAGTGTAGCACGCTCGTCACCCAAATGTAATTTAAATACTAGCAATAACTAGCCCTAAGTTCTCATTTTAAGTGAATTTTTGTAATTCTTATGGGAATAAAGTTTCTTAAACCATAAGTGACGGTTATCTAACTATTATCGGGGTAGTGCATAGTTTTACCTGACTCAGGATCGACGGCACTATTGTCTGCTCAAAACATAATATACCTATGTACATCATTATCATATCATCAAGAGTCCACTGCTGACACTAGGCCAAAAATTAGCGATCCATATTTTTTCAGGAGGTTTGGTATCAAAAAAGGCTAGATGTTCTAAAAAAAATTAATTCGTCCGTCATTAAGACTTTCAGAAGATATTGGACACATAGTTTTTCTTTTGTAGATTAAACAAAAAATTATGAAGATATTTTATAGCCAGTTAAAGTTCCGCGTGACGTCACGCTTTGCGACACTTTTTAGCAAGGTGTGACGTCACTATCCCTCGCGTTTTATTTTTTAATTTTTTGTTTAATTCACAACAGAAAAAAAAACATGCAAACAATATCTTCTGATAATCTAACCGACGGACTAAATAGAATATTATTTTTTACCCAGGACACAACAACAGTTAAAATCTAAATTGTTTACATTGATTATGATCTTGTCCAGATTTCTTTATTTATGACTTAACAAGATCGTGATCACTGATCACGCACTTGAATCCATATAAGCCTGATAAGATCTTGTCTTCTGTGACTATGAGAACTTCATCATCATCCACAGCCGGATTTTACCCACTGCTGGGTATAGGCCTCCCGAAGTTTGTGCCATCCACCACTATGAGAACTTAGTTAAATCATAATAGCTTCTTCTACCAAGTAATGATTTGGCCTTATAAAGTGTAGTTATTTAATCTAATTCAGAGATTAAATGCAACAAACTTGTTTGCTAACACCGTGCAAGTAAATGTTTAATATGACAAAGTGAGTATTTATTTTGACTTAGAGCATTGAGATGTCGATGATTTGCCTATTTTTATTGTTTTAAACAAATTCAATATGTTGCAGCTACCATGCATTCTTGTTTGTATTGAATGAGATATTTATCATTCCAACTATTTTGATGCCAACTAGGATAAAATGCGTCTTAGTTGGGCTATATTTTTTCAGTGAAACAAACCTATTGCTCGTTGCCGCTGCCGGGTGAATGCTGTACCCACAGTACATATGATTGACGACCATCGCTTTTTGAACAATTTTACTTCCTACCTACGTTGAGAATGGAAATCCTAAAAATGTTGTTTTAGGCTAGTTAGGTTAAAGGTTTCGTGTCAATAACATTACGATTTTGTATTTGAATGGCCGATACAATCTCCACTAATTAGTTCTCCCGTTCCGAACACATACAAAGGTAGGTGCTCCAATAGGTGCTCGGTTCTCTATCAAAGGGATAGAAATAGACAGGTCGCTGACCTCGTTAGATGCTGCTTATTCAGGAGTGAGAGATAAGATAAAGCTTTATGGTGTATCGGAGGATATTGATGAACGGCTTAAGATTGGCTAAAAGTAAATCGCGAATTGTTTTGGTTTTATTTTGTTTGTTTTACTCCTTAATCGCACGTGTGCTTATTTATTGACATTTGAGTTTAAAATGAGAATCCGTAACGTTTTTAGTTGAGAATGCAGATTTATAGAACTAAGAAATCCATAACAAATCGTGCAAAAATTTTTGTTCTACGATAAAAATTTACGATGCTATGAACAAATTACTAGCGAAGTTCACCGAGTGACCGCCGCCGCGGGTGCGTGTGACGTCACTCGCTCGGTCGCCGCCCGTAGGCAGATATCAGTTTTTATTGATTTACTCCGAAACGATAAGGTTAGGAAAAAAAATACAAAACCAAATAGACTCAGTTTTGAGAGACCCATCGAATATATATTTTTATTTATTTTTTTCATTCGATGGGTCTCTCAAAAACTGAGTTTATCTGGTTCCGTCATTTTTTTATACGTAACTTCGTACGTAATGGTCCGATTTGGATAATTTAAAAAGATATATCATTCTTATGTCATAAAGAATAACATGGATACTATTTCTATTGAAATTGCTTTACTTTACTGATACTGTCCTCATTTGAATTTACTCGACTGATTTTGAAGATTCTAAAACGATGATTTTTCTCGAAAGTATAGTTTAAAGCACTATGTATCTCTAGGGAGAAAGTGCGATTCCTACCCCGTGTGTTTAAGGTTCCTACCTCGTGTGTTTCTCAAATGACAAACTCGATAGAAATTGGACACTTTCTCGCCTGGGTGTACAATGTACATACTATTCTGTAGGCAGTTATGTAAGCCAGTTGAATGGAACGGAGTTATTAATAGTATATAAAGCTCGATTACCACTCACTGACTGACTGACTGACTGACTCACTGACTGATTGACACGATTGTTCTCCATGATGGTGGAGGGGGAGGTATGTTTTTTTTTACGGAAACGTGTAGAGGGGGTCTAGGGGACCTAGGGAAAATTCCGACTTTTTGAGATTTGCCCCCCCAGAGCCCACCCCTCCCTGTGACAGCCACCGCCGCGAGCTGCTTGCAGCTCGCGCACTTATAAAATACTAGTTATTATTTTATAATATATAAAGCTCGATTACCACTCACTGACTGACTGACATAATTGTTCTCCCTGATGGTGGAGGGGGAGGTATGTTTTTTTTTGCGAAAATGTATAGAGGGAGTCAAGGAGACCTAGGGAAAATTCCGACTTTTTGAGATTTGCCCCCCAGGACCCCCGCCCCCCAAGGGGGCTTCGTAACGGAGCCATACTGATGAATAATTTTAAGGGAGTTGTATATAGGGGGTCAAGCGATTTCGATTGCAAAAATAATTTCACCCCCCCTTGCCCCCCAAGACCCCCCCTTTTGAGAGTGCTACGAGATGCCGTCGCGATAGAGGGGTTCTGATTACGTGATCGTATAGAAGGTCTCTTCTCCAATTGAAAGAAAAAAAAATCACCCCCCCTCCCGCCCCCTTTTTCACCCCCTCTTTTGATATCTCCCAAACGAAGTAAGCTAGAAGAAATTTTTTTTCACAGTCGTGTGAAGAGCTTAACACCATTTGGATTGCAAAAAATTTTCGCCCCCAACCCCTCTAGACCCCCCTTTTTATAAAAAAACTGAAATTTGGCCATTTTTAGCCTATATTTTGACTACTTTTTAGGGTGGAGCATTGCGGCGAGCGAAGCGAGCCGCACTGCGACTACGGGGAACAGCAAGGCGAGCGAAGCGAGCCGCGCTGTGACCCCCCCCCCCCCCTTGCCCCCCAGAACCCCCTCCCCCTGAACATTGCGGCGAGCGAAGCGAGCCGCAATGCGACTTCGGAGGAACAGCACGGCGAGCGAAGCAAGCCGTGCTGTTACCCCCCCATGCCCCCAGGCTCCCTGAACCCCCTCCCCCATCAAAAAATCTGATATGGATATCGTTTTTGACTAACATTGGGGTGAGGATTACGAACTTGATGTCGGCGGGCGTGTGTCGGATTGCGGTGAGCGAAGCGAACCGCAATCCCTCCCCTAGCCCCCTAGAACCCCCTCCCCCTGAACCCGGTGGAGCATTGCGGCGAGCGAAGCGAGCCGCAATGCGACTTCGGAGGAACAGCATGGCGAGCGAAGCGAGCCGTGCTGTTACCCCCCCACGCCCCCAGGTTCCCTGAACCCCCTCCCCCATCAAAAAATCTGATATGGATATCGTTTTTGACTAACATTGGGGTGAGGATTACGGACTTGATGTTGGCGGCAGTCGTATTGCGGTTCGCTTCGCTCACCGCAATCCGACACACGTCACACAGCAAGGCGAGCGAAGCGAGCCTTGCTGTGTGCCAGCACGAGCGGGGTCATGCGACTAAGGAGAAACAGCACGACGAGCGAAGCGAGCCGTGCTGTTAACCCCCACGCCCCCAGGCGCATGGCGAGCGAAGCGAGCCGTGCTGTGACTCCCTGCGACCAGCCCCCCTTATCAAAAAATCTGATATGGGTATCGTTTTCGACTAACATGGGGGCGAGGATTACACAGCAAGGCGAGCGAAGCGAGCCTTGCCTTGCTGTGTTAACCCCCACGCCCCCAGGCTCCCTGAACCCCCTCCCATCAAAAAATCTGATATGGATATCGTTTTCGACTAACATTGGGGTGAGGATTACGAATTTGATGTCGGCGGGCGTGTGTCGGATTGCGGTGAGCGAAGCGACCCGCAATTCGTCACACCGCAAGGCGAGCGAAGCGAGCCTTGCCGCGTGGCAGCACGAGCGGGGACTACAGGGGTGCTGTGACCACCTGCGCCCAGCCCCGCCCCCATCAAAAAATCTGATATGGGTATCGTTTTCGACTAACATGGGGGCGAGGATTACGAATTTGATGACGGCGGCGGGCGTGTGTCGGATTGCGGTGAGCGAAGCGAACCGCAATACGACTCACGTCACACAGCAAGGCGAGCAAAGCGAGCCGTGCTGTGACCCCTCACGCCCAGCCCCCCTGAACCCCCTCCCCCATCCAAGAATTTGACATGGATATCGTTTTCGACTAACTCGAACTCGTAGATTACGAATAAGATGTCCATTTCAAAATCCAAGATGGCTGACATTTTTATATAGCAAAACCCACTCTTGGTTATCGATTACGATAAAATCAAAGACGTAGGTTACGAAAAGGGGAATACAATTTAAAACTAACAATATACACAGCCGACGCGAGCTGCTTGCAGCTCGCGCACATATAAACAACTAGTGATAATATATAAAGCTCGATTACCACTCACTGACTCACTGACTCATTGACACGATTGTTCTCCCTGATGGTGGATGGGAAGGTATGTTTTTTTTTGCGGAATCGTGTAGAGGGGTCGGGGGTGACTTGGGGAAAATCCCGACTTTTTGAGATTTGCCCCCCCAGAGCCCACCCCTCCGCCGCGAGCTGCTTAAAGCTCGCGCACTTAAAAAATACTAGTTTATATTATATGAACGAAAAATAAATTCTGTTTTCATTTGTTTCAGGTGATGTTATCGTGTTCATTATGACAGAAACAGTGTTGTGACTATGTCGATGAGATTTATCGATAAGATGGCGGTATTGCTCGCGCTAGTGTTGCTTGCGGTCACTGCGGCGGTGTCCGGTGACACTGACTCGTGTAACCCGGACAAAATGACCGTGTACCGGATGGTGCTACACACGTATTGGACGAGAGAGAAGTTTCCTAAACATTATCCGGACTGGAGGCCACCGGCGCAGTGGTCGAAAGTTTATGGTAAGTTTTTCAATAGGTAATAAAAACAAAATGGGCTTTACGAAGCGACAGATAGTAAATTCTATTATTAATTTAGCAGTACAGACAATAGAATAACAGCGAACAAAAAGAAAAAAGTTTGAACTTATGCTCGGCAAAGAAATTATGCAAATTTTATAACTTGATTCGATTACCGCCCAAAATAAATCACAAAGAGAAAAATAATAATTGCAAAACCTCCATTTTAAAAGGCGGTACTTGAAAGTTCGGGCCAGACGAATAAATTTTCTCCATTGTGTGAATTTGTACGCAATAACCAGCAATGAATAAATTATACTGACATAAATTTACATTCTTAAGACCTAACTTGTAGCGATAAAACTGCCTCAGGTTTTCAAGTTTTAATGTCTGAATTTGAACAAAGGTAACGTAGAAAGGTGCTTACGATAGGCTGTAAGAATGTACCGAAGTTAAGCAATTCATCTTGTAATATCTTCACTGCTTGCATTTTAAACGAGTTAAAGTCAAATATCTCAATTTATTTAATATTCAAAGCAGAGACTTTCAAAATTACAAAGCTATGTATTTTATTTAGCAGTGGAATAAGTAGCTAATTGAAAAACCGCATGCATTGATTAAAAAACCGTTCCACGAACGGATGACAGAGTTCATTGTTTTGCAAATAACAAATGAATAAGTGCAAATGATTCATGCTAAACAGTTCGGCGGGCTTACATTTGAAGTTTGAATTGAAATTCTATTTCGTATGTGCAATGGGACCCAATAATAATGTGAGGTGATTTGAGGGAGCGAGAGGGAGAATCTTTACCTACCTCGCGTATAAAATAAGTAAGTACTTTATTTTGTAAGAAACATTAGAAATTGTGTATGAAAAAAAAAAAAAAAAGACTAGTTATTTTGTATTATTTTGTTAGTAGACTAAGTTGTTTTGAAAATGAAATCGAATAAATACCTACAGAAACATATAAGAAAGCCATTATAGTGCGTACCGACGCACGTACCTACTCAGATTGACAGCTTATCACATTACTATAAACTTTATTATTAAAACCTACATTATGACATGGACACGATAAAAAGCGTAATAATGCTATAACTCTGCAATTAATTTGAGAGCATGTCTGACTGTTGGCGGTCAGCCAAGCCATGGGAGGGTTGTGTCACTCGTGATTAAATATACTTATTAATTTTAGAACACTACTTATCACAGATTTCTCTTAGATTTCAAATAGAAAGCGACCGACGGACGACTTACTTGAATATTGAATGAAATAAAATTTATTATGTTCATCAAAATTCAAGAGCGCTAAGGCAATACAAAATCATAACACTCAATGAATATCAATTTGGGTATATATTGGGAGTTACTAAAGTTAATTTATCGAGGACGTCCTTTGTTATAAAACGAAAGCGCCTATCTTGTAAAACCACCAAACATTAACATGCTGTGTGGATTGTCAGAAAAAATATGAGATAAAATCTTCCTTAATATATAAAACAGAAAATAAATTATTTCAGCAATTTACTATTTTGTTGAGCAAATTAGAAACATTTAAATTAGAGACAGAAAATAATATAATAAACCACTTTATTTTCGAGTGGTTTCTCTGAAATGAATATTATGAGTTAAGCTATTATTAACAACTTTCTCGTAACGTAAAAATAGATAATATCGACATTTGCCGGAAAGTGGGTTGGGTGACAGCACTATTACTTTTCGGGAAGTGCACGACAGGTGTCTCGTGTTTTTCTGTCTTTTTTACTTTGAGGACCACGTTGTGGTGATTTAGGTTTTTCGAATGCAGTGTTTTATTATTTCTAAATTATATAATATATAAAGAAAACATAGTTTTTGATGAGTAAAGTTACATTTTTTACCAGTATTAAGACAAAACTCAATTGTATTATGCCGCGCACTAGGTTTTAACAAGGTCGATTTTGTTGTAGCTCTTTACATAGGACAATAAATGATATTCTATTCTATCCAAATTACTATTGTTTCAATTAGCATAATCTCGTTTTTACTGCAATTGTTAAATCTACTAAGTATATTGTGATAATAATCATTTATCAACCGACGAAAAACGGAGGAGGTTTTCAAATCGACGCGTATATTTTTTTTTATGTATGCGCCTAACTTTTTACAGAGTAGTCCGATTTTGATAATACTTTTTGTAATGTTTGACCACGCATAACTTTTAACAGAATAGTTCGATTTTGATAATGATTTTTTTATTGGATAGGGTATAATTAGACTCGAATTTTAACGAGATGTTGCAACTAGCAGAATTTGAAGACGGTTTATCTTGTTTTAAATCACGCCAAATTATTTTATTGTAAGCCCTGGAGCAGAGAATATATAATAATACCCTGGAGCACGAGTACAAACTTTGATAAGAATCGATAAGTCCCGATTTTTTCTCTGGTGTCGATAAAATTCGACAAGAACAGACCGTTATTTACAGATATATCTAAAATAGAGACAAAATCGCTGCTCATCAATCCTTATCGATGTCCGTACTTGCGCTTCTGATTGTTAAACGAAAATAAAAAATATTACCTAAACGTAGTAAATTTTAATAGGTACACAATTATTTAGGGGAAATTGTTTTTCCTTTCAAAGAAACAACCTATTACAATATTAAGTAATTACGAAGGGTACTTCCCTTTGAAGTTTTGCCTTACAAAATAATCCGTAAAGTTTTTAAACCATTCATAAAATAAACACTTGGGCTCTAGTTTCCGAATCAGCGAACGGATACTTCTGGGCAAATAATATTCTGAGATTCAGGAGTTTTTTGTTGCTATAGATTTTTCTTAAAGCCTTTATACCTACGAAAGAAAATATTAGTATTGATAAAACGATAAAGGTTTTTATTTTTGGGAAAGATGTCTCTAAAGCGGTCAATTTGTTCCTATTAATTTGCTGAGTGAAGAGGTTAAAAGGTTCTTAGTAATCCACTAGCTCATATTGTTAATGAGCGGCAAAATTGTGTGAATGAATCACGCACAAAAAAGTTAAGTTGCTATGTTTTATCCAAGCGAAACCTCGGACGAATAAACATAAATAAGAAAATAGACGAAAAATCGTTCCAAAAAATAATAAGTTTCGACAAAAATAGGTCAGAGCGAATCATTATCTTTTATTTTCGGCCTAGCGTATGACTCAACCTCTCGGAGTATTTTCGTGTAAGTGACAATACTTCACTTACTGTTTACTGTTCGCCTACGCGTTCACGAGAATTGAGTACGGGACGATAACAATGTCACTGGTGAACGATTCACGGTGATTTAGTATATACCCGCTTGTGTCCGTGACTTGGAACTCGTTAATTTCGGATAAAAGTAGGATAAATTATTACGGGCGCTATTTCTGGTCAAAAAGTAGCCTACTTATTTTGTTATTTACGGTTTAAAACCTTAATCTATGCGAAATGAATCCATTCAGTAGGCCTTATCTTATGCAACTCTGTATCTCTTTTTTCAAGTATTTTATTTTGTATTTTCTAAGTGTTCAATAAAGTGTAATGTATTGTATTGTATTAAACTTTAGTAATACTTTGACCAGCAAAAACGAAAATCGAATTTACGATTTCGTTTTTGCGCAAACGCTATCGTATGTACATAGGTGGGCACAAGAGTAGGTTTAGCTTGAAAAATAATCACAAACGCTTGTACGATCTGCAGATATTTGTTCCGGGGTTTTTCTATGTGGTACATGATATGTGTACAAAAATCTATTTTATGTATCGTATTAAGTATATCACTAGAACACTAGCAGAGCTGGCTTTGTTTGGAGCTAGATGATACTATGTGGATTGTCCAAGGATTATTTAATTCTACCGCTGTCCACCGAAAGCACCCAGAACCCAGTGATTACATGAAGAGGTCCTGCTTTAACCCTTAACTCGGATTATTGTTGATACCTTTCATTCCATTAAAATCAGGTCGGGTTATTCTGACAAACATCAGAATCTGACAAAGGTCGAATATTGAATTGAACGTGATTGTAAGATTTAGATCCCTTCGGCTTTGGTTATTGTTGGATTACTTAATTATTCAGTTTACGCCTTTCATTTTGGTTGTGGTTAAATCGATAACAGACAATGGTATTATATTATATTGGGAAAGGAAAAGGGTTGTAATTATCCAAAGGTTATATTTATTATTCTTGCTAACAATCTTTGCAGTAACGTTATATTCAGACTACCTGCAAGAGTTTCAGACTACCTGCAAGGTGTGTTGCAGGTAGTCTGAAACTCAGTGGATTGCGATAGAAAATAAGGACTAAAGTCATATACAACGGGATATTTACCATGATTTGAGTTTTGAGCTTTTCAATATTTTGGCACAGTTTTATGCGCCATGATTACATTGTTATTCCGTGATCATGAAACTTAGCCGAAATATTGGAAAGCTCAAAACTCAAATCATGGTAAATATCCCGTTGTAAATGACTTTAGTGTTAATAACCATGATGGATTTAAAATAAAATAAGTACCTACTTTAGGTAGGTACTATACATGATACAAAAAAATTCAAGAAATCCAACATAAATACTGCGTACAAGAAAATAAAAATGCAATATATCGTGGAAAAATTTTACTTGAGTTCAAATTTTCTCCTGAATTTTTCATTTTTGAAGCATTATCGCGATTTGTAAACTGACTAATCAATCAATGCCGATTGAACACTGATAGCTCAGATAGTTTCGGTTGACTGTGACCACAATTGCAAATTTCCACTTCTGGAATCGATAAAAATGACCACTTCTAGAAATGTCCTTTTCTTTGCACTTGCCCCATTTCATTGTTTGGAAATCAGGAAATGATGTATTGAAATGACCATAAAGTACGGTAACACTTCTAAAATATCCACTAAGTACCTACTCACATATTAATTTCATTAAATAAAGTAGTTTCACGCGCAATTTGTACGTATATCATGGGTCAAAGTTGCTGACAACCTAATATATCTGGGAATATGACATGACAAGTATATCCATAAAGCAAGGCGAATAGAGTTATGTCACGTATGTGTCATGTTCCACTGGCGCCGGATTCTTGGCAGCCGCGCTGATATGATTTGAAGATTCTTTACGTAATAATACATAGATGGTTCCCTATTATTTGAGTATTGATCGAAGTTTGATGGGCTTCTGGCAAGCTCGTCGTTTCAAAATTAACCTCTCATCTATCTATTTATCTTCCCGTGAGCACCCATCGCTGGATAAAGGCACATTAGACAATGTGGTATAGGCCTATAAACCTCCCTACATAATAATAATAGAAGATGATTTTTACATGTTTGTTATCTTTCGGAACATACATTTCGGTTTTCTTGTACCTAGCTCAAGATGCGATTTCTAAAAGCCTTCTTTTCAATTCACTTGAAGGCCGTTAAAGGGCAGCTTTAGGTAAATAAAATCGACCCCAGGAAATGGCAAAGTATGAAGGAGGCCTACACTTATAGGGTAGAAGATGGCTAAGAAGAAGATCTAGTATCTGGTTTAATAGTCACCTTTCGTTTGATTAACAAATTACTACCTCTCGAACTTTCATTAACTTCAAACTCATCAAGGGTATTTTCTAGATGAAATCCATTTCAGCACTTTAATCTTAATGATTTCAGTAAATCAGAACTAAAGAGTGATCTTGGATAATTTGGTACAAATTGCAACGTTTGACTAGACGAATCTTAATTAGGAACATATTTCATGGGCGTACACTAAAATTATGAAGATTTATGTCTTTGCAATGAGTCATTTATGTCACAGCGTCTGTGAAGACGCAGCTGGTACAGTTTGTTATTGTTATCGAGTACATACCTACATATCTTATTTATATCTCCAGTTACTAGGTGTTCAATGTACTATCATCAAATTACAAATAATAGAAACCAATGACAACTAGTACTTACAATTTCGCAGCGGGATCGCTAGATGCGAGCAGCGCAAAATCGGTCATTGTGGAGATCTTTAGGCCTATGTCCAGCAGTGGACGCCGATCGGTTGATATGATGATGACCATGATTATTTACAATTGAACCGCAGACGGTTATAATCTATCTAGAGATAGAAACCGATCCGAATCAGTATCAAGGGGGGAATGGGTAGTTTTTTGATATTTTTCAATATAGACAAGTTTAAAACCTACAAAAATTACAAAAAGGGGTTTGAAATGTACAAAATGATACCTTTCATTCGATACTTCACTTGACCTTGTAGGTCTCTTAAAAGTTTGACATCAAAATTTGTGCAGAAAATTTTCATTTTTATTTATCACTTTATTTTCTTTAAATCTGTACAAGCGCATGCAGTGTATTATTTTAAATTTAAAGTTAATAACTGCGGTAGTTGCAGAGATAATAAAAACAAGATTCGTCAAGTGCGAGTGTAACTCGCGCGCCGAGGGTTTTGAACGTTTGTCAACAAATATGTACCAAAAGTACCGGTTAGAGACTTCGCAATTTAACGAATACCTAAGAATAGTAGGTACCAACCTACATTTCAGATGGATCTCTCTGCATGCTTCGGTTAAATGGGTGGTTCGGTTAAGGTGGGTAATGGTAAATTTTTCGACTTTTTTCGAAATATTTCAAAAAGTATGAAAGCTACAGAAATTTGAATAACTGGTTTGAAATATCCAAACCGATACCTTTCATTTGATACCCCATTCGGCGGGGTAGCCCCCCTTTTGAAAATTATTCCTTTTTGACCATTTTTCAAAAAGTGTTCTTTTTACAGACTTCTCTATATTTTTCCTTTAAAATATAGATCCATATCTACAAACTCTTCATACATTTTAAATGGATCGCTCGGAAAACTTCGGAGATAGGGGGGGGGGGGGGGGAATGGGTTTTTTTTCGACTTTTTTCAAAATATTTCAAAAACTATGAAACCTACAGAAATTTAAAAAACTGTTTTGAAACGTACAAACCAATACCTTTCATTTAATACCCCTCGGTGAGGTAGCCCCCCTTTTTTAAAATTATTCCCCCCCTTTTTGACCATTTTTCAAAAGTGTTCTTTTTTCAAACTTCCCTATATTTTTCCTGTAAAATATAGATTCATGTCTATAAACGCTCAATACATTTTACATGAATCGCTCTGCAATCTTCGGAGATAGGGGGGGGGGGGGGGGAATGGGTATTTTTTCGACTTTTTTGGAAATATTTTAAAAAGTATGAAACCTACAAAAATTTCAAAAAATATTTTGAAATGTACAAAATGATACCTTTCATTTGATACCCCATATGACTCTGTAGGTATCTTTTAAAATTTCGGCATCACAATTTGTATGGAAAATATTCATATTAATTTTTCATTTATTTTTCTTAAAATCTGTACTAGCGCACGAAATGTATTATTATTTTAAATTTCAAGTTGATAGCTGCAGTAGTTTTTGAGTTATTAAGGAGGGAAAAAAGGACAGACAAAGCGAGACCATATGGGTTTTGAAACCGATCTTCGATCTTCAAAACCCTAAAAACGGACAAAGCGAGATCGATCTCAAATCCCTAAAAACAAGCGACAAAAAAAAACCGTACGCGGTCGGAATGGGATGGAAAAATTTCTAACTAAAAGCGGTCAGACATTTACTTGACAAGGTTCTTTCCCATTTTGACAACGCGCGGATTATATGAGAAATATAACGTTTACCAACGTACCTACCGGTACTATTCTGTTCTTTATTTAAATTTATGTACTTAAACTTATCTAGCTGTTTCCTGCTACCTATAGCTGGGATATTCTCGAATGATGGGCATGCAAAGCAGAGCAAATTTATAGCACTGGCTGAAAATGATAAGGCACCTGTTCGTAATGAGATTCCTATATCGTTTACCTACTCTATCTTTGTCGGCTCTGGATTTAGGATTATTTAGTGCTAGTTTGTTGATACAAGAGTACCTATACCTATACACGCATTGATTACTGTCATATATTTGTAAGTACTTCTTACATAATAATAGGTTGCGGGTAGCGATGATTTAAGTAAAAAATGCTTATAACCCTGGATGTCAGGGTGTAGAAATATATCGTGCAGCTCTTATAGAAAGATCACAATCGGATTAGTAATGTAAGACTTAATTCATAAGGGTGACATAATTATTTAAAACCCACTATAAAAATAATCAATAAATTAAAAAAAAATATGGTTTGTAAATAATAAAAACTAGTCTTTGGTCATCCTGCCTTTTACAACATAGTGACACTGACAACGGAACAAAATTTTACTATACGCAACTATTAAAAAAAAATACAAAATGGTGACCGATGATGTTAGGATCAAAATCTTCAAACCTATTTCAATGGAATACTCGTTCTACCTACTGCAAAAACTTCCAACTCAAAAATTCTATAATTCGGTTCCACTTCTGCTTCTGCATTAATACAAAATAACGTTCCTGTACAAACTGATGAGATGAGACCAAAGGCGAAAGTTCTATACGGCGCTATTTGCTAGCACGTTACTTAGTATCTTACTAAGTAAAGGCTGCCCAGTAATGACTTCACCCATTAGGAAATACCATCATTAGGCTTAATGTCTACTGTCTAGGCACTTAGTGGAATGGTATCCTAGTCGGGGAGTTTGCTTTAGTGATAGTCCGGCGAAGTTTGTAAGTAGTAATTGGACGCCATAATAACTCCGATAAAACAATTGTACTTAAATTAAGTTTTATTATGTAACTCTATATTTTGTATTCTTGATCGGCAGCTTGAAACACTTATGCTTCGGCCGCACTATCGCGTTAACGCGAAAATATGCGCTGACGCGACAAGTCGGCCAAGCAATTCGTCCTATTGAATCATCATCGCGAACACGAATGCCCTTCGCACCGCTGTCGGTAAATTGCCGCACATCAAAGGGTTTTATCGCGACAAAGATCGTGTGGTTGGCTACACTTCGCGAGTTTTGTTGATAGCGAGACGACGAACGGTATCTATTTAATTATTTTATTCAAATAATAAAGATGCAGTAAATAATTTCTTGTCGACATGTAAAAGAGCGCAACCACCTTTTCCATTTTTTTCGCTTACATGATTTATTCAATGTGGCCAAACAATTCGTCGTAGATAAAAAACGAAGTTATATTGTGACATCACGAACGCGAATCTTCGTCTCGTAGTGTGGCTGTACATAGGGTGGCTAGTCGTGACTGATATGAGGTGTTTTCTTCTCACGCGGATTTTTAAATGTTTATTACCTCTTCATTACTCCTGAACGGATTGGGCTGAAATTTTGAATAGATTCTTGACTTGGAATAAAATATAAGCTACTTTTCATCACGGAAAATGCATGCGAAGCCGCGAGCGGAAGCTAGTATAAAAAGGGCCTGTCAAATTATAAGAGCGTTCATATTTTAATGACATACCATTCTCCTCTCCGCGAAAGACCCCGCCATTTATTGAGATCGAACATTAATTGGAAATTTTTGAAATTTTTTGCAAAACGTCTCTACTGTATTAAATTATTCATACACTGAAATGTTGCACCAACCCAACGGGCTGTATCGGCGGGTTTGGTGTGTGGTATATATAAAACTAGCTTATGCCCGCGGCTTCGCACGCGTATTTTCGATATAAAAAGTAGCCTATTATCTAAGTTAGGCTTTTCTCTAAGTGTACGCCAAAGTTCATCTAGATCTGTTCAGTTGTTCTGGAGATCCTAGGTAACAAAATATTCAGATTTCACAAACTTTCGGCTTTATAATATTAGTAGGATAGGATTAACCCAGTTAAAGCGTCCGGCCTTATAAAAGGCCCAAAAAATGTATTAAATCTACCCGCAAAAATTACTGTTTTTTGTATGTTGTCATGGATATTTTAAATAGTCATGTTAACCAGTACATATTGATACTTGATTAGTGGCAGTAAAATTTAAAATCAGACGCATTTTTTTTGAAGTTTTTGGTGTTTGAAAACAAGGCTGTGATTTTTTTTCGCCATGGCTGCAAAAAGGTAAGGTTTTGTTATATTTGTACGAAGAATTTGAGGATGTTTCACTTTGGTATTTGATTTTGGATGTTTTGTTTATAGAATAGGGCCATTATTTCGATTCGTTAGTAAACTTTTTCTATCACTTTTTACAATTGAAGTTGATGGCCTTTTAAAAGTCCTGTAGGATTTATCAAGGCATTTTTTGCTGTAGATTGAGACCAGAAAAATCGCTCAATCTAAAATCAATCAATCGCTGTGGAACACGTTTCAATACGCCCCGGTCAGTACCGGCTTTAGAGCTATGAAATTAAATTACCTACTACATGAAACTAGTAAACTAAACTAAACTAACTTACTTTACCACATCACAAGTAACTTGGTTATCGCTCGCCGTAATATTTTAACAGGAATACCGCACTTCAGGTTTAGCACCAATAAAAACTTTTCATAAGCTGAATTTATACAAGAAGCAGGTGGCTTAAGCCGTTTCCGGTTCTCTGGTTTAACTTTTCCAGTAAGCGGGTTATTTTTCTCGATTGAAATTTATTGTAAGTACATACATGAACTCCAAAGGCAAAACAGTCAATAAGTAGGTAATGCATTGCAGATTTAATTTTAAAAAGAGTTCGACAAAAAAACATCGCGCCTTCGATCAGTTTCATATTCAATATACTTATTTCTGAATTACCTAAGTGTTTACAATCTGAAATATTTACATATGAAAAAGTAAGCTAGCGGATTGTAGTCATTCGTCAAAATTTATTGGCTGATTTATGATCATGATGATGATGTCCTCCTAGCCGAATTTCGACCACGGCGGCCAATCGATCGTGATGATGATTTCCTCCTAGCCGAATTTCGGGCTCATCGGAGACTAGCCATATGCGCAGGACATATTGTGGGCAAACACAGGTAAACTCTCTATTCCCTCACTCTCATAATCCGATGGGACGAGGGACTGGCACGACCGGGGAGAGGTCAAGCGCAGGACCAACGGCTTAACGTGTTTTCTGCGGCACGGGGGTGTAACACCGCTAACTTCCTGACTTTGGGCTGCTACTGTGAATTTTTCTTGCTAGAAAAACTTCAATAAGTGATATATGACATAGGTATAACTAAACCTTCCAAGAACTTCGTACTATATCATCTCGAACTTCGATAGTTTGTACCTGCAGTAGGTATTGTAATAGCCAGCTGCATTCACCTAAGTAAGAGTGAAAATGCACCCGGCATACATATGACATGTTTACTTACTTTGTTTATTGTAGAAAGACAGACAGAGAAGAACAGGATTTCTCTTTATTTTCTAGAATAGAACGTGCAAGGTATTTCTTCTATGACATCAAGGAGGTACCTAGGTAGCCAAATCCATTTCAGAAAATTTCAAAATCGAAATGTGGGAAATTTCATCTTATTATCATTTAAGTATTCATTTTCTATTACGAATTTTTACGACACGTCTATGACACTTCCTGAGCGACATTGGTAACATAGTAGGTATGTAAATCTCTTATAAAAAACACGTAAACCTGTGTAAATGCGTTCTCATATGAGCAAACACGTACAAAATTAATGCCCGCGTTACACAACAGCGGAAGAAAGAAATTAGACGAAGAGCCTCTTTGGGAAAAACAAGGCCATTAGTTAAAGGTGCTAGCCTACCCTTAATTGCCGTCGTTACTGCGATATATTGCCGTATGTTTACGACTTGGTCCTTTTTGTTTTGGCAATGCAGTCACAATGCCTTGTGTAACAATGATTCTAAATAGTTAAGGTGGGCATTATAAGAACTAATTTCATTTTTGTTGTATCTAACAGGAAACTAGAGACACATGGCAACAGAAACTGATATAATCGGCATTGATTATTATTGAAAATGTTTAGGGGTCCCAAAGGATGCCAACAGAGCGAACAATGTCTATTTATCTGTCAGTTCTGGCACAGGCCTTAACGCATTCACTGCCCAGCGTGGTGGCGCTTACTGAAATACGCGTCTTGGGCCATGAAAGTGTAAGAGAACTAAATGTGAACTTTATCACCACGATTGGCTTACACACAGACTTGGTCATTGTATTTTACTCTGTAGAGTTGAAAATTACACTAAATCCTCTCAACCTATAATTGACCTTTATACGTTTGACGTTTGACAACCTCCGTGGCGCAGCGGGAGAAAGTCCGCCTGCGACGCAAGAGGTTGCGGGTTCGTTTCCCGCCTCGGAACAAATTTGTGTACGATTTGCAGAAATTTGTTCCGTTGGTCTGGGTGTTTTCTATGTATAATAAAAAATATCTGTCTATGTAGTGTATTGTATTAAGTATATCAGTTATCTAGTACCCATAACACAAGCTCTGCTTAGCTTGGGGCTAGATAATGCTGTGTGAATTGTCCAGAATTATTTATTTATTTATTTATTTTATTTATACGCCATTTTAGAGCCTTTGCGCGTCCCATCCATTAAAACCATGGTTGATTGCCATTCCCTGCCAAAATGCTGCACATGAATGAACGAAATCAGTGATTATGACAAGTAAAGGAATTAGGTACACTAGCTGATTGACAGGCAAGGGCATTAGGGATCCATCCCAATTTCCAAGCGTCAAATTATGCCTATGATAGATCTATTGATGGGAGATTTAGTGTGATCGCACGGCTGCCTCACTAGTGAGGTTTTCCATTCGCTTTTTACGACCGAGTGGGCCATACGGTCCCATACACCCCTGACCACAAATTTCTTACCGACCACGGCAAAATAAAAACAACACGACCCAAAACATTGACTTTTCAGAAATATTCAATTCATGTTCAGTCTTCAATTAAATTCCAAAACACTAGCAAGCACTAGCGCTAGCTTTCACCACCACCATTCAAAAGCCACACGTGTGTCGTTTATGCAAGGACGTGACACGTCACATTAATGACGTCACGAGCGGCTTGTTCAGCTAAACGCAACGTGACCTAAACGTGTTGTTTTTGGTTGAAACTGTTGTAATTGGGCAAATGTAGGCGCAGTTACAAATGGGTAGGTAAATGTAGTTGGATTTTCAAATGGATAAATTTGGATTTATGTGAAACTTGCTGGAGTTACGAGTTGATTGTAGAAACGAAAGATGGATTGTAATGGGATAAGTAAGCTAAGTAGACTCTGTTGCGTGATGGTGATGGAACCTATTTATCATCATCTTTATCTATTATTCGCTATTATTTTCTGACCACGGCTACGGATGCGTCGTTACTATGGAAACGTTTAAACGTTATTTCTATCCAAAGGTATTTTATTGGAAAAAAACTATGTGTTATTCAAGGTCTGTGCAAAATTTCAGTCCGATTCATTATGCCGTTATGGCGTGATGAATAACAAAAATCCATCCATCATCCATTCAAACTTTCGCGTTTATAATATCTCTGTGTCTATTCAAAATTAAATACTGTTTGTTGCATCACTTGAAAACGGCTGGACCCATGTAGTTACGGGTGGGCCGTTTGAGTTTGGTATTTGTTGTAAAACAGTAAAATTAAATTTATTTCACCAAAGCACGTGTACATTTTAAAGAGAGCACATCGGAAGTCCTTTTTTATATCTAGCGGAAACCGAACTAAATATTTCCATAGAGTAATTACAGAGAGTGCAACATTGATATCTATAATTCATACTCGTAGTTAAGAAAATGTCGATGTCATAGATAAATTAGCGGTATGCCAACACATGTAGCTTTTATTTTTTTCTCTATTTGTCCGACTAACTTTTTAGGGATACATAATATTTCCTTGGCTGTAACGTTTTTTGCACAAGTATTTACTTTGAGACTGCCACTAAGCAAAGATAATGTAACGCTACCCACTGACGCACACGGTAATCTACGACAGCTCCTTGGCAGATAAGAAAATATTCACAAAAAATCAAAATACACAGAGATTACGATAACATACTCCCGAAAACCCTAAACGGCCTTTATACAGTCATTTTGATGCACCTTATCCAATACCCTGGACACAATCATCCCATGAAAAGAACCACCCTACCCCTACGTTATGTAATGTAACCGGAACGTATTCGACCCCAAGTAATTGATAAAGGACTGGAATAAAATGTATTTAGGACAGTCCTGGTCCAGTAGGTTGGGTAGAGCCATATATGACCCAACATCTGGAAGTATCTATCTATTCATCAGAATTAATCCAAATGGAAATGGGTAAATTGAGATAATGGAAATGAAAAAAGGTTTAGTGAGTTGGCACTTACCTTCTCAATTGAGTAGTAGGTAGGTTGAAGTAGGTATTATATTTTTTTGTGTGAATATGCCTTTTGACTCACGGTAGGGCTGGTCCACCAGTTCAAAGTCGCTCAGCGAGCTATGGAAAGAGCTTTGCTTAGAGTCTCTCTGAAGGATAAAATTCGCAACGAATAAATCCGACAGAGAACCAAAGTTATCGACATAGCTCAAAGAATTAGCAAGCTGAAGTGGCAGTGAGCCGGTCATATCTCGTGAAGAACCGACAACCGCTGGGGCAAACGTGTTCTTGAGTGGAGACCACGACTCGGCAAACACAGTGTAGGACGCCCTTCGGCCGGATGGAATGACGATCTGCGAAAGACTGCAGGCAGATGCTGGATGCGGCAAACTGAAGTCAGGGTGCTATGGCGCTTATTAGGGGAGGCCTATGTCCAGCAGTGGACTTATATTGGCTGATCATGATGATGACGATGATGATGTCTGTTGATACCTTGAAGGTGGAGCATTTGTGAGCGGACTATCCGGAAAAGCACTACCGACCTACATAATCATAATAATCATAATCATAATCACTTTATTGCATGAAAAATGGTATTATAACTTCTGAATGAGACCAAGTTTAAGTGTTCGTGATAATGGGCAGAATCTGCAGTTGACGCTGTGTCAGTGAATTACAATAGCCCTGTATAGAATTCCTGTATAGAATTCTGAACACACAGAAGAGCATGCCTCCCAAACAAGGTTTGGTATTGCCATACTTAATTAATTTTAAATTCACACTTGATAGGCAGGTTCGGGATTATTATTATTCCTAAGGGCTCATCATACACGGACTGCACTTTGCCTAGTGAAAAAAAAAACCAGGGTCAAATTAATGAAAACCTTAGACTATTTAAAGAAATAAGATAGAAACGCAAGGAATATTCAACTTCAATTCGAATATCACAAGAGCTGCTTCATCTTTGCGGACAGTCGTCCCCGACGGTGGTTTTACGCAATATTATTTTAGGTGGACTATTTCGGCTTCTCATTAGAGGCTTAGGATCCTAATTAATTGGGTTCGGTTATCCAAGCTTGTTGGTCCAGCTTCGGAGGGAATGGAGTGGAATAATGTTCGCTGTTAGGCAGTTTCTGAAGTAGAAAAAGGTCTTGTACGCTTAGCCTTGCCTTGTGTGCATAGTTAAAGATAGATGGTTTTATTGGCCATACCATATACAGAGAGGTTTTTTGAGAAGGGCGGTGATGGCCAAGTCCAAAACCACGAGAGTTAGAGAAAAGTCGTGAAAGGGTTCATGCCTTCGATTTATAAGAAAGCAATAACTGCATATTTAGTTTTTTTTAATCTTATACTATTGAAGGAAATCGAGATAATTTTTAAAAGTAATTTGTAAAAATTAGCTTTTTCCTTTTATTTCAGTAATACATTTCTTAGCAAAGATTGATCCTTATCAGCAACAATATTTAAAACTAACTGCCTCTGTGTGTTACCTTTTCACGACAAAAATTGTATAGCGATTAGATATATTTTGTCAAGGAGCCGCGCACATAAAACAACTTAAAAAAATGCAGCCTGCTAAATTTTTACGTCCGCTTTGCAATTCTCACTGTAAATAAATCGCTGTTTTATTAGAAATATATTTTTTCGAGTCAACGCGTTCCATTTTATTTATTGGATGCACAAATCACAACTCAATGATCTCCTGTCGCCATTCGGTGCATCACATCAATTGCCTTTTTATTTTCATTGCATCTGACTCCAATGAATCATTAGCTTCAAAATTTATGAATGTTGGTACGGACAAGCTTAAAATGAATGTGCTAGTTTTTTAGCACGTAAAGCCGGATACTGACCCGTATTAGACGACCTCCATGGCGCAGCGGGCGAAGGTCCGCCTGCGACGCAGGAGGTTACGGGTTCGATTCAGTTCAGTTCAGTTATCTAGTACCCATAACACAAGCTCTGCTTAGCTTGGGGCTAGATAATTTTGTGTGAATTGTCCAGCATTATTTATTTATATAAGGTTAGATTTAAAGATTATTAGATTCTCAAAAAAGACATAATGTTAACATGAGAATATTAATCTAACTTAGTGGAAACAATTTATAAAAGTAAAGTTGTTCGGTCTGTAGGTAGTAAGTAGTAACTACAGTTTCGCATACATGAACAGATTAAGAACAAAAGAGGTAAGAGGTAGATACGCATTTCCAATAATTTATACCTATTACTACACTTGCTAGAATTTAACATCTTATAATATTGGCCAATTTTCCATAACTAAACTAGCAAGTTTAAATTTAAAGGCACGAAACGAGCTCACATTTTTAAAGTTTCGAGTAGTTTGTTATAAAGTTGTGCTCCTACTAAAGTAAGCATTTTTTGCCGTATTCGTTCTGTCAAGTGCGTCCACTAATCGGCAATCCGAATGACGTCATTCGCAATAAACGGAAAAGTTGATTTATAGAATCCTCGCCGGCATTGCCGACAGTCCGCTCCGTGCGGTAAGGATTTTTTATGTTAATCCATTGATGGGGCTAGTGCGGATTGTCCGATGCCGGCCTGTGAACGCGCACTCGAACGTTTCAACTGCTAACGTTTGAGCCGTAATGCCGTGCCTTACCACACCGTATCGCCCTCCGGGACTGATTGCACGAACACTCGCTGTGTAACACGTTACATTACGCCCCGTTAAGCTGATCAGCAGGGGTATTTTAATTCATTCGGTTCGATTCCGAATCGAATCCGACGGATTTACAAAACGCTATTTTGATTTCGCTTCGTGTTGATGATCTAAATAAGGAGCTCCTCCTCATTGACATGGCCATTAGTCAACAGATTCGTTTCGAATTTTCGACCATCAACCCGAGACGAAATAAAATGGCGTTATAAAGATCCGTAGGATTCGATTCGGAATCGAATCGAATAAATTAACATACTCCTGCAGTACCCGCTTTAAGATGGATAACAGCAGATAAAATGTTTATTCACAAAGTCAGTACCGGAATGTGATAACCAAGTACATCAGGAGGTCAGTGACGTAGGAGTCGAAAATTTCTGCGACTTCCTACGGACTCTAGCGCCGTTAGCTCCACCTACAGGGGAAACATTGAAGTTTATCCAATCCTGTTCAAAGAGAAAATTACCTTGAGTGTGGGGTTTCGCACTATAATATCAAAAAACGTTAGAATTGATCAATACCAGTCGTCACATCCCCAAGACGCTGGCTGCATTGCCCCGCTGTATGGCAATGCTGGCTGACGCTTTGCGCCAGATACGAGTACTCACCAGCTCTCGGATCACGCGATAATTTTTAAAATCACTCAGATAATTTTTAAAATATATTTTCAACAAAATATTTCAACAAAGCAACGAACCATTATGAATTAAAAATCGTGAAATATTTAATTCAGGGTGAGAGTGCTGTAAAAACCTTTCACCTATTGAAAGGGTTAGGTTGATCACTCACGATAGGTACCTATATTAAAGGTCAGTGAGCAAAGAAGATTTAATTAGTTTTGAGCACCTAACATGGTCCTAAATACACGGTTTATAATGCCCACTAATCCGTGCCACAATTACCTTCATAATAACTTACCTGATAACATTAAAAACTGCTTATACACATACTTAAGAAACAATCAAAACTATATAACACAAGCTCTGCTTAGCTTGGAGCTAGATAATGCTGTGTGAATTGTCTAGCATTATTATTATTATTACCATGTGTGGTTGGCAGGTAGATAATGCCATAGGCATTAAGCCCACCTTTTGTATACTTTTAGATAAATGTGTGCAATAAAGAATTTAAATAAATAAATTATTATTATTATATTATTGACAAAATTTGCTAGGCAAACGGCACTAAATGCAAACATAACTGTAAAAAAACTTAAACTGCTACCTAACTACCTATGTATTGTATTACATTATAGCATAACTTGTTAATAAGTTAAGCTTAAGAATAATCATTCTCATTTAAGTGAACTTTGGTTCTTTTGAGAAATAAAATTCTTTAAACTGATCACCTCGCTGGTTGGTGTATTGGTAACATGGTTAGCATTCAGATTCAATATATCACCCAATCTCTGCTTTGCAAAATTACAATTATCCGCCTAATTATAGTAGTTTATGCAACTGTCATATAATGAAGGGTATTAAAACACGAGTGTGAGTTTATGAAACGAGCGTAGCGAGTTTCATAATAGTAACGAGTGTTTTAATACCCGTGTTATATGCAGTTGCATACACTACTTTATCTTCACTAATGCAATTAATCAAACAACAAGAGTAAAAGCTGACAATAGTTTATTTATAATAATTGTTCAAATTTTGGATGGTACAATTTTGAAAGTTAATGTTAATTATTGATCCAGCAGCTGTAGCGGCCGCGGGGCAAGCAGTAGAGCTCGTAGACGGAGTCGGAATATATAAAACTTTCACCATGATTGTACTGTCGTCTATGTTAGAGACTTCATCGAACTGGATGTTGTATAGCTCTTGCCTTCGGCATGCCCCCATTATGCCGAAGATTAGTGCAACCTGTAACAATAAACGATATAATAAGCTTGAGGTACATAGCCAAGGCAAAAACTATGATTTATGAAGTAGTAAAGTGTAGGTACCTACTACCAAATTTATACACAAAGCGCTTAAACGGAGTGTCTAGATAACTTGCGTGTGTAGTACGTAAGTACTAGGTAGATTAAATAACAGAACTAAAATACACTTACCTTTTCAAAAAGATACAAAATATCTTGTGAATCTTCCAGGAACATCTTTATTTGACCTGATGTAAACGTCAAGGACTTTTTTCCCTTGTGTCCTTCTGAACTGCGTTTCAGGAACGCTATGACTTTTGAATACTTCGTGATATCAATATTATTGTAGATACTCAGTGTGGACTTGAGCATAGAATATTTAGCCCACCTCGCTATCCATTTTTAACTTTTAATTTGTATTTTAAAAACAAAACACATTGCGAAACATTAAATTCACGCGTACGTGTATTGTCACAGTGAACTTGCCGCCATTAATATCTAACCAATGAGAGCGCAGCTGCTCGCGCAGGGCCAATCAGGAACGAGCGCGCGCTGTTCTTTTTTTATTTAATTGGCACAAGATCTTACCAAAGAGTTTTGTGTATGTAAGTTTAGTAGTTTCGACGAAGTTTTCACGTATAACCCAACTGTTTTCAAAAGCCAGCCTAATATCAAAATTTTATACAACTTGTACGAGGATTTTGACATAAGGCTCGCCAGGTTAATTGGTCGCGTTTTATTGATGTTTTAATGAGATTTTACGATATCGATGTGGATATTATAACATCATGTGAAATTGCTTAAATTGAGTGTTTTGCTAACTGCGCTATAACAGTAGTCATTATATGTCAAGTATTGGAAACATAAGTAGAATGTTATAACATTAGTGTAGATAAAAATTATTAAGCCGCGAGCAGAAGCTAGTATTTTATATTTACATCTCTAGCTTACTACATAAGTAATTGTAGGATGAAGAAAGTGTGTACATAGCTTTAGCATTATGAATTCCGCAAAGAGCAAAGCTGTCCTCATAAATCCGGCTTTTTTGCCAACTTTCGCAAACAATAACCCGAAGTGGGCGGCCATCAGATTCATTTCATCCAATTTAAAGCACATTTATTATTTCAAGTGTGCTAAAAAGATTACGCTCAACTTTCCTTTCAAGAAGCAATTAGTGTACTGAAATATCGGTTTCGGAATAAGGACAAGGACGTTCTGTTTTTGGAGTTTTTCTCACAGATCTGAGAAAAATTCGGGAGATTGGGATAGGTAGACCACACAACTGGCGGATCTCTGTAGAACCTTGTCACAATAAGAAAACAAACGCCAAACACAGTAACAAACGCCAAAAGTGGCGTTTGTTGCTGTGACATGGTTCTACAGCGATCCGCCAGTTGTGTGGTCTACCTATAGCTTCTCGAAAGCTATAGCTTTTCCAAATTAGGTCCAATTAGGTCCGCCCACTTCAGTCAAAATAGGACGGATCGGCGTCGTCGGCGTTTGTGCTATACCGAATATTGCAAAAGATTGGAAAGAGCATGTTTTGCGTTTAGCTGTAACACAACACAGGCCATTTGTTGAGTTAGCGCTGGGAGAACGTACCATATCTACATAATTTTACTTAGATCTAGTAATGGTTTTTCTTGAAATCTTGAATGAGTAAATTGGGATTTAATTTGTTTATTGTGGCTTTGTTATTCAAGGAAAAGCGGCATGAATGTTATTCTGAACAACTTCTTCTTGAAAACAGTTTCAAAATCAACTTAAATATCTTTAGTAGGGTAACGGTTTTGACACATCTACTTAATTAAACGAAGAGTGTAATTGATTTTTCCCGAATAAATAAAAACTGAAATACTTACTTCGATCCACAATTTGTTTACAGTGCTATTTCTTTGGTAACTGAAATCAAATCACCAATCTTCAAGATCGGCCTTTTCTAAGACCGTTCATTTGACTTGTCTTAGTCCTTATTTTGTAAGCCTAAAGAAATAAACTTCTAACTTTTTCAAAATACCGATTTTAAAATACCGTTCTTGAAGATCGAAGAAGATTTTGGCGTGAAAAGATTAAATAACAATAAGAATAGGAATTGGGACTGAGATTTGAAGAGGCCTTCTTCTTTGGAGGGTCTGTCCCTTTTCATACACGAATCGACTTTGTCAACAATAAAATCTTAACCTGGCACGTGTATAATTTAACCTGTCCCGATTAGTTCAACTATAAGTTCAACCAGTTGAACTAATTACACCAAAAAATTCCCGTTATTTCGACTTTGATATTTTTTTGTAAAAGTTGTACTTTCTGGACAACATTGATCCAATTAATTCAACTTTCTATTTATTTTCCAATTACAAAAAAGCTATACTAGCACAGTTTTGGTTGATAATATATAAATAAATAGTACTGAACAATTCACACAGCATTATCTAGCCCCAAGCAAAGCAGAGCTTGTGTTATGGGTACTACTAGATGACTGATACATAATAAAATAGACTAAATTTTAGGTAGACCTTTTATTTTTCGAACGCTTTTGACATGACAAAGGAATAACAGACCTTTTTCCTCCCCAGGTGTATCCCACGACCGTTCCTACGTACTCTTCCGCCTGGGTCGCCGAGTGTCCCCCGCCGTCCGCCAGTTCGCGGAGTGGGGCCGCTCGGAAGCGCTCGGCGCGGCCCCCGGCACTATGGACGTGTTCGGAGGCCCACCGGTGGGGCAGGGAGTGGGACGGACCGAGGCAGAGTTCTTTGTCGATGGCAACCATTCTAGGGTGAGTTTTTGTTATTAATAGTGGGAGTTTTTGCTGAAGCTGAAGCTGAACGCGCAGAGATCGTTAGTCAGAGGAATCGATATTAAGGTCCATAGAAAATCGATTCTCAAGCATAGATCGAAGCGAGCAAGCTTTCATAATACGGGCCTTAGACAGCAAAATAGGACAAGCTAGCTTGATTATCAGCGCTGGTTTCGGGATTTTGTCAAGCCTACCCACCAAGATTTTTGTTGACGCCTATGGTTCGTGGGTCGTTTTAATAACAGTCTCATAGCATCTCTTCAACGCGTTCACTGCTAAGCTTCAGCGAAACAACCTGGAGCGCGGACGCGCGTCACTGTTAAACGCCATGACCAAAATCTTGCAACCTAAAAGAAGACCTCTGTGAAAGGATTATAGCTACAAGCTAAATAGGAATTGAATACTTACATCTTATTCTGCCTGAGTCGCTGAGTGAGTTCCGCCGTCTGCCAGTTCGCGGAGTGGGGCCGCTCGGACGCGCAAGTCGCGGCCCCCGGCACTATGGACGTGTTAGGACGCCCTCTGGTGGAGCAGGGCACGGAACGGACCGAGGCAGAGTTATTTGTCGATGGCAACCATTCAAGGGTATGTGATCTACGCCGCAGATCTATCGCTTGAGCGATGGTTGTTACCGTTCGGTATTGCATAAGGTACTGAGTGGTCGCATAGGCCAATGTGCCCTTAGCTGGAACGCTTCTGAGCAGATCGCGATAAGATAGCTGAAAGAATCTAAATTTCTGTAGTTTTTTGAAACCGGACTGAATCTTGCACTCTTCATTCCACATTAATCATTTAAGGCTTAGAGATCTTCAGAAATCTTTATTTTAATTCGTTGTGACAGTACATAAAATAAAATGAAAACCGAATTTCAACAAAATAAATGTAATTTTTAAGCTCAAAACTTCGTAACTCCAATCGGTTGCCGGTTTCGTGATGATAATTATCAGAACCCAGAACTCATCAAGTCTATTCGACATTTTAATCAACCCCACTATGACCTAGTTCTGAACACCGACTACTCATATTCAAATGTCGTGACTCCATAGTTTTATTACTGTAAATTCCAGGAACGTTCTTACTCTTATCAGCATAAGGGTTATAATAGCTTCCATCGAACATTACTATAACAATCGTTAATCCATACAATGAAATTCCCATACAAACAGACAACTGAAATTAGTCTAAACGACCAATAAAATAGATACACAATCGTCGATAAAACTTCCCTTTTATTAGCCGATTTGAATGGGGCTATTTTAGGGTTCTTTGGTGAGAGTGACAAAAAATGTAATGCGATTTGTATAGGGTAAATTACAGTGGTTGGGATATGGCGCTAAAAGTATCAGAAATGTGTGAATTTTCTTTTTTATCACGTAATAGACCATCATAATAAAATCGAACTAAGCCTACGTTTTGATGCTTTGAGGTTGACATCGTTTTAAATAATAATAATATTAAAAAAAAACAGTTTTTATATCATCTAAGTCCAAAGCTTGCTTGGGAAGACAAATCCAACGAACCCGAACTCGGTGAGGTTACGTTGTCGTTTCATTAAGGAGTTCCTATGGTCACCATCTGTCTCCATCATCAGACCAGCTCGTACGGTACCATAAAATTGTTTTGTCACTGAACTTGCATGAGTATGCTAAATTTCATAACAATCAGTTAAGGATAACTGGTCTAAAATGCAGTTGCAAGATTCGTCCAACACATAATGACAGGGCAAGTCAAATAAAAGCTTGTAAAAGTTTGTAAAAATATATATATGGGGTACATTTTCGCAATGTATTCTTTAACATTGTAGGTAACACTCGTGCTTGACCGTTTGTTTTTCGTCAAAAGTACGGCCCGAGGCTGACGTATCGTAATTGCTGTTTGCTCTCTGGGGCATTAATTAGTGTTGAAATACGATATTTTTACTCATTGCTTGTAAAGGGAACGGGTGTTTTGAGGATACTTTTTTTATTTACTTGGGGTGCGTTATAATTATCGTTGTTTTTTTATATATGATTGTCCTCTTTTGAGACTTATGAGAGTTAGACACCTCCTATGGGTAAAAAGATTGCAAGATGCGAGAGGAGGGAGGAACTAACAAAAAACTGGCGGTTATCGGGGCGCAGACACAGGTGGACTCTCTATACCCTCAATCTCATAATCCGACTTCAGACCGACACAACCGAGTAGCGGTCAGACGCAGGACCAACCTTTTTAGTAGGTAGGTAAGATACGTAAAACGCTAGGTTTTGGGGACTAAAATGGTTAGAGTAGCATAACACGAGCTCTGCTTAAATTGAGGCTAGAGTGCAAATAATTTACAGGTAGCTCGCTCAACTGATCCATATTATCAATACCAGTCGTCACGTCCCCAACACGCTGGCTGCATTGCCCTGCTGCGCTGTAGGGCAATGCTGATGCGCTGCGCCAGATACTCTTCAGCTTTCGGGTCACGCGCCGCTGTGAATGTACTTAGAATAATTACATAATAGTTAAATTATTACCAATAGAGTAATTATTCTGTATGACCAATAAATTCATTATTCTGTAAACAATATCCCCCCACCCTTACGACTATTAAAATCAAAGTACACTTTTAAAAAACGTTTTAAGTCTTATTTAATAGATCACCAAAAAACAGGGTTGCCTGGTGCTATGACCCATCATGGTGCACTATTTTCTTGCTAGGTTTCGCATCACAGAGTTGCCAGCTCACTGGTTTATGACTTTAATTTTATTTTAATACAAAATTAACTATCTATCAATATGATTATTTCTATTTCACACATTTAGACACGCACCAGTTACATAATATCAAATTATCTAGGTATTATTTATTGAAATAAACTATTTATTTATTAAACACACAACACTACTTACTCTTAACCGTAAGCCTCACAGGGTCTTTTGACTATAATGGTTTCGGCAGAATATCAGCGCCTTTCTACTCCTGAGTGGTAAGGCATTTATGCTGAGCCGAGACCTTTTTGCTGCTGTAAAACACAGTACAGTCTCTCTTGTTTTGGTATATTTTTTTTTGTGTAATTAATTTTTTTGTAGTATATTTAATATAAGTTATAATAAGCATATGTAATATTTTTTTTATGTCTGTTATGCACTGTGTAAGTAGCAAATAAATGATTGTCTATGTCTATGTCTATGTCTAAAGCATTAATTGGTCTACCTATACACAGGATTATTAGAAAGATTACTGGTTCTACGTCTATCAGGCCGTAATTACTATTTAGAACTTGAGACATTTAACTGTTCCAAAGAGATTCTGGTAAGTGTCTTGAGATATTGGATTTTCTTTCATTACCACGTTTACGTTTTACTTCGTTTCAACTTGAATCGAGTTGGTTTCAAATAGCTTAAATGTGAGTTGACTTTAATTTACACGATGAAGTGGAGGCCCTAAAAGATCTTTTGATATTGGGATTTCTTATGAATTTGATATCTACTCCACGCATTTTTACACAGAGTGATTGGTAGGTGGGTGCAAAGCTTCCAGGTGAAGCTAGAATAGACCACTTAAAACCATTTTAGCCATTGCATTGTTGTCTAAGACTAGGCCTGATTTTATTTTTGTTTTTGGGGAGAAAACCCAACATTCATCTGTTAATTGTTGGTCAGTAAAAATAATAGGTAAACTTTTTTTATTTATTTATCTTTCTGTAATAATGTGTAAACAAGGTAACAAAGCATGTCCAATTATTGGTCTTTCTTTTCAGTTGTCAATTACAAGAAAAGCTTACAAGTTATATAAATTAGGGCCTTCTTATGAAAATGAGGGAGAAAATTTCTATTTGTAGGCTGACGAATTTCTTTGCTTCTAGTTGTAACTACATTCAAATACGGCCCAAGATGTCCCCTTAATACAAGCAATTGAAGAGTCATTCTGGATAACAGGTACCAAAAAATTAAAAACAAAATAAAGAAGCATAATTTATTTGTCACCAGGTTTCAGTGATGGCAAGGATGATCCCATCCCCAGACTGGTTTATAGGCGTGGACAGCTTCGACCTCTGCGTGGACGGAAATTGGCTCGACAGCATCACCATTGAGGTTAGTATATGAATATAGATTAATATTTAAAAATTGGCATGTACCAAGATTATAATAAATAAATAAATAATGCTGGACAACTGGTTCTAGAGTAAAATCCTAAGCGATGATTCAAAGTACGTCGCTTGAGGTTAAATAATTTTGGTACCGTGTGAAACCGTTTGTTACATTCTGCTTTTCATTCAAATTATGAGAAATACAGTATCATACAGTTTCCTCTGTGTTTTTAAACCATCGTTGCGATTATCAATCCGCCTGCCAATCGTGGTGATGTGATTACGGCAAAAGCCCATCATTTGGAACTCAATAATCCAGTATAAAGAACTCCTAATTTAGAAGGAATCTGCCGTAGAGGTCAAAATACCAATGATCATGTGCTTTTTTTATTACCGGCCAGGATTTATTCAACCGAATTGTGTTCAAACTTTTTTATTAAATAGTGTTCCAAATTCTAGTAATTTCGTCACTGTTGCTGTGGTGAATGTGAATGTGCCTGCCGGTGATCTATTGGTTCGTCGGTTGACATTTGCTTTCCGCCTTGTGTCCACGTCACTTTTCTTGTCAAAATACCGCGAACAAAAGTTTACGAAAAGGTTTTACGTAGAAAAGTGAGAAAAATTAAATAAGACATATAATGTTTTATGAAGAGACGCAGATAATAATGCTGTTAATAATTTAAAACAGTGTATGAAACGTTTTCACGTCATCCAATACAACTTAATGGGTGGAGTTGCTACATTACATAATTTTTTTGTAATTATATTAAACATTCTAAACTAAATCGAACATGTTTTTAATTTTATCTAATATTATTTTGTAATAACCAATACCAAGCCGCGAACGAAATATAAGTTAAAAATAGGCTTAGCAAATTGGCATAGTACTATCGTGCGCGAGAGTACCCATGCGCGAACACACCCTTTCCAGCGTTCTTTTTACGTGACGCGACCTATACCTCCTTACTATTTCATTATGTTTAGGAGATTTATGTTTAGGACGTGTGTGAGCACCAACACAAACCTTTTGTGTTTTAATGGTGCAACATTGATAAACACAATCATGTATACTTTATACATAAATATTGTATTATATTTTTATTTCACGTCCACCACGGGATACCTACACTCCAAAAACCTATATTCTTGTCGGCTAATAATTATGGTGCTAGGGATTATGGATTACGACGCCTTAGACCATTTTTATTGACACATTTTAAGTAAAAGATTATCCGGTTGTTCGCTCAACTTCCGGGTAATCTCTTACTAGGTTTCAGATTAGCATAAAATTAATTCCATTAACGGTTAAATTTCTTTACAGATTTTTTTCGTAACTTATATTTTCAAACAAGCTACGCATAATATTTTGCTGTGAATAGTAACACCCCAAATATCCTATGACTGACACAACTATCTTTGTGTTATCCTGTACGTGGGAACTAAGATTTTTAATAGTGTGTTAAAAATCTGAGTCCCATACACGACAGTACACGAGACCAAAAATCATTTAGCCGTACAACGGATTCGAGACATAGCGATATGCTTAGATATCATTGAATTCAAAATTTTCTTGTGAGGCGGTTTTTTCCCCCGATTTTAATTTTATGTTATTTTCTATCACTCATTCCTTTGAATCGTTTTATTACAATTTTTACAACATTTCTACTTTAAAAAGTACCTACGTAAAGCTTCGGAAGTGCGTCGGTTCTAAAACTCTTATCCATCCTCAGGTTGACCCCCTAGACGCAGGAACAGACAACGGCTTCACATTCACCGCTCCGAACTGGCCAACCGCACCACAGGGGCAGGCCTATCGCATCACCTCCAAGTACCCATCGCATCCTGCCGGATCCTTCTTCTATCCGCATCTGAGAAGACTGCCGCCGATCGCTACGTTCCAGTTTATAAAGGTGATGATGATGATTATGTCCTCTTAGCCTAGCCGAATTGGACCACGGTGATAAGTCTTAACGGAGACTAGCCGTGTGCGCATTACACACAAGAACGCTCTCTATTCCTTAATTCAGATAATTCGATAGATGGCAGTCCGACATGACACAGGCCAGGCATAGGACCAATAACGGCTTAACATGCTTTCCAAGACTCGGCGGTGTAACACCGGCAACTTCCTGAATCCGGGCTGCTTCTGGGAATTTTTCTTGTATCTTGTAAAGGTGGAGGTTGCTCAAAGACTTAATTTTCGATTAATGAGATTTCCAAGAATTTCAATCTTCATGGAAAGTTTCGAGGTTTTCCCTTGAGCAACCTTATCAAGGTAAGTTTGATTTTTGCGAATAATTTTCAGAATTTCTGGGAAATTCCATTTAAAAAATATTCCGCCTTAAGATAGAAAATTATTGTGTGATTTGAACTGTAAGCTGGCCCAAACTGACTCAAAGTTCGTATACTTAACTCTGAATAAAAAGACCAACAACTTCAACACATAATATGATTTAGTCCCGATAAGCAGAGCTTATGCTAAGATTCGCTTACTGGTTTATTTCAACAGCTCCGCGAGTACGAACTATCCGAAGTATTTCACCGAACCAACGACGACCGGCGCTACGACGTCCTCCAACTTGACAAGCTGAGTCACAACAGCATCGATGTGCTGGATGGAAACCGAGCTCTGTCTATCGCAGAGGAGGCGGAGCGCGCCGAGGCACCGAGAATCTACTCCGAAGGGTCGCTGACTACGCCTGATAGCTCTTACTCGTACTACTCTATGTAAGTTTCCACTATTGGTGATACGATGTCCTCTAACTCGACAAGCTCAGTCACAGCAGAATCAACGTGCTGGATAAAAAAAGAGCTCTGTCCATCGCAGATCCCAAGATCTGGTCTGAGGGGTCGCTAACTACGCCTGACAGCTCTTACTCGTACTTTTCTAAATAAGTTTCTATATTGACTTCTATATTCTTGTAAGAGTAACAATGCAGAATTGAATACAGTATTGAGATTCTCACTAACGTGGTGCAAGACCACTTTGTATCGATGGAGGGAACATAAAGTGGTCTTAAGGGCATCGTTTGCACTACAGACACTGAAAAATGTTGTAGGAACCTAGGCGTAACTGAGTGAGAAATGACGTAACCAAAGCAAAAACCCATTTGGAAATTTGAGATAGTTAAGATTTCGGTGCTTGGTTATAAAATACCAGCTCCTCTTCCCTGGTCCTATCTATCCGAGCACGTTAACACCGTTTGCTGGATATAGTCCTCTCTATTGCGTCGACCTGACCCGTCCACTAGGCTTCTTACATATTTTTACAACTAGACTAACATAGACGATATTACAAGTCTTTGAGGTCTAACATCTGATTCCCTCCCCAGAACGAACAACACAGTGCTTAGTACAACCGAAGAGCCGCGCTCAGCGAACGAGTTGCCCACCTCGGGCCCGACGGCCAGCTCGCGGTCCGCGCTGCGCAGCCTGGCGCGCAGATACCGGGCGCGCAGGCGACGCAAGATGCGCGCCGACAGCACCGACCCGGCTGAGAGGAGGAAGCGGAAACGAGCTAGTAAGTTCATTTTTTATTGCAGGAAAACCATCAAAAACAAGAAAACGTATCCAACGAACGAGCGAAGGGATCCGAAAAAGTCGAATTTTGGAAAGCCAAGAACTCTCAAGTTCCTTCCATAATGTTGGTTTGTCGACTCTTTATAAATTTCGTTTGCTTTGACAGCCTGTACAGGCCTTACTGCCTGCTAACATAATATTCACCCACCTCCTTAGCGACTTCGGCTTTGAAAGAATAGAACTCAGGAAATATAGCTTTTGTAGTCTCAACCGGAGAAAAAATCCAGAAATCTATTGAATTCCATCATAAGAATCCAGTCCGTTTGTAACGCCCTTGTTTCCCCCAGGGCTGATAGACTGCCGGGTCTCAGAATGGGGCGAATGGAGCCCATGCCGCGCTGACAGCGGCTGTGTTGGCTCAGCGCTGCGCACGCGTCGCATCATACGCCGACAAAGGCCCGGGGGCGCGCCTTGCCCCCCCACCACGCAGTCCCGATGGTGCGCGACGAACTGCACGCACGAGGATTGGAGGAATAACCTTACATAAGTAGCAGCCCTGGATTTCTTTGGTGCCAGCGGTTAGGATGAGTTTTTCTTTGTACTTTTAAATACTTCATCTCCAAATCCTTGCCGCCTTGCAGCCTTCTTCGAAAAATCACCAGAGCTATAGACAGCAGTAAGGATGAACCGCATTTAAGCGTGGCAGTGGGGCGTGAGTTTTGTATTTATTGGTTCTTGGAAGAAAACTCAACACAAGTTGTGCAAAAATATTAAAATGAGTTCTGTTGTTCTGTTTTTGTTCTGGTGACAACTTATAATGTTAGTAGTTCAAGCCATATTTTTGCATTTCTCAAACAATAATTTTGTTAAGTGAACCCTCATTGTGGCGTAAATAAAGTCAAGACAACAAAATTATACGTATTGAATTTGGGGTCAGAATATTAAGAGCTAGTGGGAATGTTCCCAGTTATACGTAGGTACTGAAAGGTAATAATTTCAATAAACCCTTTGATTTTAGTTTCAAAGGTGTAGATTTAAGCAAAACCTAAAAGTACTTACTTAAATAACTTAAATAACTTTAAATCTTACCTATAATTTTATGTAGGTATTTAATTTATTTATTTCTATTTTTCTAGATATCTGTGTCTGTCCGTCCAAATATCAGTTCGATTACCCTTTTTTGTATTTATTATTTTAACTTCCAAAAATTTGTCTTATTAAAAACTGTAAAAATAAGTAAGAGACTGTCGATGTTGATAAAATTTGGTTATTCGCTGTACAATGCTTTGTGCGTTTTAGTTTGTTCGTCAATTGTTAGAAATTATCTAGAGTAATTTAGTCGAAGTTTTCTTTAATTGCATTTTATTTTTACAAGACAGTAGGTAGTACCTACCCAAAATAACACAGATTTTCTCATAATTAGAATGATTAGGTTAAAGTAATTGTTCTGACGCTTGAAGTGTTTATAATAAAATCCATAAGTTAATCATTTAGTAACCATACTTCGGTCTAGTACAAAATCGTATCGTGTCTTAAAATACAAAATTAATTTAGTACCACTTTTTCCATTATTCCCAAACAATACTACGGGAGACTTTTAAATAGATTTATAAATACATATCGTTTACTTAAGTGTTTAAAAATTAGAGCCTTAACTAAACAGAACAATGGGAGCGGTGGGTTGACAGCATAAGCTCTTTACGGTAAGCTTGAGCGATGTAAAATAAAAAAATATTTACGTTCCCACCGCACTCTCTGTTAAGATCCACATTTTGTTTTCATTCAATTTTGTTCTGTGTAGACAAGGCTTTAAACTTTGTGACGGTAATTCAATAAGGAAAGTAGTGATTATGTTAGTGGGTATCGAATCCAAAGAAGCAGCTCTTATTTTCATACAACTAAGTGTAAATTAAACGTAAATCTATATTTTAAAGTAGACATAACTTGCTATAAGTTTAATAAATAATATTGGGTAAAGCAATTTGAAATTCTGTAAATTGATACTGAATATTTGTAATAGACATACAAAGGGGCAATAAGTGAAGCATAAACGAGACTTGACCTCTAGTTAAAATAGTGGTTTAAGTAAAAAATGCTGCTTTGGTTAAAATTAAAATTTAAATGTACAAATTAATGTCAGGCTCCTGAAACGATTCACCTATGCCAAAGAAGTAAATAAGCTTAATTAAAATAAAGCTTTTAACTACTAAGGTATCACAGAAGCCGATAATGAGATAAAATGTTACCAATAAAATAGAAAACTTAGAAATTTCGAACATTTCAATGAGCGAGTAAGATCTAAAAAGCATTTAGTTTTAAAACAAGATCAAAGTTTAGATGTAACGTTGGAATGGAAGAAATGTTAACCTTAGCGTAATCCTCGGAGTAAGTGTATTTTTTACGATGTAAATTATTCTGATTTCAGTAATAAAATGACTTTTAAAAAGTCGAGTTTCATTTTATCATACTTAAACCCAATTTATGTTCTGAAACCAACGATCAACCGATTTTGTTATCTAGCACTGCCTACTAAATAGTAGTCGACACTACCCAAAGGTTAGCAGGTAGAGAATGCTATCTTGCATTATGCTCGCCCATGTACAACTTGCAGATGTGCAATCAAGTATATTATATCTATTTAAAAAGCTGAACACTGTTGGTAAACTTCTCAAAACTTTTACTTTTACCTGTTGGTTAAAATTTACAATATTTAGCTTGATTCTATATGTATTTTTCAGGTTTTTTGAAAATACGTATAGTATAGGTACTTGTATCTCAATTTTAGAAAAGACTTCTTGTTTCTAAAAATTCCCCACAATAATGTTAGACAGTGAAAAATATTTTAAAAAATGAATTTACCGATGAACTGTCACATTAAAGGCCATGATTCTAACATGGCTTTTAATGTGACAGTTCAGTTGTTGAGACGAAAAACTGGGTCATATAATTACGTGCCCTGAAGAAGCTGACTCAAGATTTTCTCCGAGGAAATGAAACCGATGTGAAAGTTAATAAGCTTCGCATTGCGGGCTTACCTTAGATTTGGCAAGAAAACATTTTCTTTAAAAATCTAGCTTATTTTGTAAAGGCTCGTGGTTTTGCTGAGTTGCTTAATCTAAAGTAGAGAAAAAACTTTCTGCTTGGAAGAAGGCTATGTCTGAATTTCTTTTGATATTAGCGAGTAGAGTACCTACCTGAATGCGCGGCGGTCACGTCGTAAGAATTGACCAATCTAACTCAACCCGTGGATGAAGAGTCGGATAAGGGAACTTGTTTTTTTATTTCTAGATCAAACTAAGTTCGACGGTCGAATAAATGAGAAAATAAAATTCTCACTTGTCGATGATTGAACTGGTGAATCGAATGGAGAGAAAAACTTTTCACTAGTTCGATGATAGAAATAATGAATCCAACTAGTGAGAACAAACGGTCAAAGCCAGGGCAGCAGCTTATGTCCGTGTAATTTTAACACCTCTACTGCGACCTCCAGCGAAGCGTGGTGATTATGGCATTCAGCAGTGCACAGTCTGTGCTTACGGGGAGGAGTACCTGAATATCCACTTTATGAAATGAAATAGTATTTATTTGCTTGAATATAGGTCAACGATGATGCTTTTAGAATAGAGTTTCACTGTATTTGACTTATTATTATCTATCATCATCATGTGAATTCACCCAAAGTAAGTATTCTGTATGTATCACAAAAAGACTGACAATAACCAAAAACGAGGCACTGTAACCTTCCACTTTTCCACTTTCTAGTTCCTTTATCACGAGACGATTTAGAATCGATCTTTTACCACAAATTCAAATACATTTATTTATTATTGGGGCTAGATGATGATGAGTGGATTGTCCGGCATTATTTATTTATTTAACTGCAGGTATGTATGTACATAGATAGGTAGCTTAGGTTGGGTGGGTAAAGCAATGTATTATTTTTACACAGATATATATCATTATAATTAAATAGTTTCAATTGCTTTACCATTACTTTTCCTAAGAAGTTCAATTCCCATCCTTTACAAACATTTTATCTAGGATACTTGGAACTTCCCAACTCATTATAACCTAACTTCGCGAGATACTTACAATCCCTTCATTTAACAAAACAAAATTACACTTTCTCTTCTCAAGTACAAAAGTCGTTTGCATCATTCTGCTAATACTATTTCCATGAGTTCGTTACCAAGATAGAATCTTTAATTTCCTTTACCCGTCAGCGTCGCAGCGTTGAGGTGTGTTCACACAAACCCGTCAGTGTCGCAGGGTTAAGTTTGTTATGTTACTCGTTTGTGACCTACTTTGGAAGTTGAGATCCTGTTTGGAGACGCAAGTATTAGTATGAACTTGACATGACGGCCTACGAGTTGCTAGTTCATATCTTAGTGAATTACATGATACGTACCTATACTGACGATAATTGTAAAAATCTTGCTTAGTAAAATTTCGTGATATTGTTTCGCAACACGGTTGAAAAGATAATTCATTCTACTTACGTCTAAGAAATTACCTACACAAAGATAGGGTTCCTAATTAAATTACTATATTCTAAGAAAACGAGTAGGTAGTATATTGCTATATCAATTTTAATACAAAATCTTTTATAATACTAGACATTTCAAAGAAGTTTAAAGCCCCAGCGAGCTTGAGAGCTTCTTTGATCGTTGTTAATAAAAGGAATTTCTTCAGTGTGAATGCTACTTAATTTCGGCTACTTTTGCATTGGAAAGGGTTAAACTGTGAATAAATTAACATTTATAGGGTTAATATCTCCTATCTCTCCGTTTCAATTCTGTCGTTTTGTCTTTATCAGCTTGAGGAAATCGACTTTATGGACTGTTTTTGTCACAGCCATGGATAATTTAGCTGTATGACCCGAAGACGTGGCAGTAAATGGTAACATCTTTCCTCAGCTGATAGTTTACAGGTAATATAAAAAAATGAAGACTAAAATAGAAATAACATTTATTCACAAGATAATTAAGGCTGCTCAAGTCGCTCATCTCTTCATACAAACGTGGAAGGGTAACTACACCGCTGTTTGATGTTGACCATCCAAAACTAAGGATAATATCAATTTATCTCTTCATTTCTACCTATGCCTGTGTGCACCCGAAACCGTAAAAAAAGTATTAATTAAAAAAATACAAGCTTCGAAACTTTTGTATTTTAACACCGATTTTAACCCAACTTTGGGCGAAAATAAATAACATAAGGAGAAAGAAAACTCTAAAATAAACGTACGATATAGTTTAGTTATTCAAAAAATGAAATAAATATATTTTGAAATGATACTCTCAATAGTTTTTCTGTAAAAACCCTTGTGCTAAAAGTCTTATCGCATTTTTTATCATAACTAGACTTGATTTCTGAAAAAATTTAAAACTGGAATAGGTTTTTTTGGAATATTTTTTTAATTCCAGTTTGCCCTCTCAACGATTTTTCGTGTTCCAGTTTTTCCCATGAGAGAAGGAAACCAACGAGAAGCAAAACCATCCTTCAGGGATGTAAAGGCCATTGATGATGATGTATGCCAAACTAAGAAAAAATATGTATGTACCAAGGTCTGTTCGTTCTTCATTAAGTTTGTTATGGACTAGGCTGTGGGTCTGACATTCTTATAGTCTTACCATTAAGTTGTTATTTATATCCTAGTATAAATCATAATGTTAGTACCTTATTTGTAGTTTCTTAATAAATAAATAAATTAGGCTCGTACCCTTAGAAACAAAAACAAATGAGGTACATTCCAAAATGTTGAGTAAGGCCATTTAACCCGAATTACGCGATACGCGTATTTTCTTCCATCATGAGACATTTTATTCCCAAAACTTTGCAAATAAACCGACTAGCGAGCTATTTCAAACTCTACATCAGCATAGCAAGGCATAAATTAGGTTGGCTCGTTACTTTTAATGTTCTTCGTGACACTGAACATGTCCCATTAGAGAAATGTCGTCCCAAATAATTTTAAATGAGGATTTACAAAAAGTTTTACTTTGGGATGTGCTTACTTAATCTGGGGAAAGTAGGACGCACCTCCCTAATCTGAATGAAAATTTTGTTTAGTTCAATTATTAAACTTAAAAATTTTTAGTTATTAGAGCCATCGCCATCAACATTATGAAGGATTATCGAGGATCTTATAACATGGTTTTCTGAAGACTAGACATAAAGTTAAAGATTGCGAGCCGAACAAAAACTTGTACCTACTTACCTAGCTGCTACAAATGTGGTAAAATATACACAGCGATGTTTTGTAGAAATAGATGTACTTTTTTATCCTACTATAATATTATAAAGCCGAAATCTGAATTTTATTACCTAAGATCTCTAAAACTACGGAATAGATCAATATGAAACTTGGCGTACGTTTAGAGCAAAGCCTAACTTAGTTAATAGACAAGGTACTTATTATACCGAAAATACGCGTGCGAAGACGCTGGCAGAAGCTAGTATGTATATAAATGTTTTAGCCCTGTATATTGTACCACACAAGGCAAATAGAAATTCGTGTAATTTTTTAAAAGCTGGCGCGTGTCCTTTTCTTTTTCGTATATTGGAGGTCTGAATTTGTGACGTGGTAACGGGTGGAAACAACCAAAGATAAATCGTGCCAGATTTAAAAAAAATCTTCAGCTAAACAACTAGGTACAAAATAAACCAAAATAACAACGGAAATGTCCGGAAAAGTCCAGACAAATGCCAAGCCACATATAAAATGGTCGTAAAATATACAGAGGGATTAAACGAATGCGATTCATTAAAATAAGTGCACGGATTAAACTTACACAAACGTATAATTTCAATTCATTGCCACGTGTGATTTAAAACAAAAGAGATTAAGTTTTACAAAGAGTAAATAAATGCGGTAGTTTTTTAATAAAATCACTGATAGCGCTCATAATGGCTCATCAATATTTACCATATTTTTTGTAGTTTTGAGTTTTAAAAATCAAATAAAAACAACATAACTCATGGTAATTTATTATGGTCTCTACTTCCTTCTAATTTTTATATTGTACCGAAATTTGTAATATTAAAAAGCCGAAAGTTTGTGAAATGTGAATTTTTGTTACCTAAGATCTCCAAAACTACTGAACAGGTCATGATGAAATTGGCGTACATTTAGAACAAAGCCTAACTTGGATACTGGGCTACTTATTATATCGAAAATACGCGTGCGAAGACGCGGGCAGAAGCTAGTAGTTTATACACTTGGGTTAGGTAACCTAAGCCGTGAATTCGTAAGAAACTAGACGCAAAATAAGTTTTTAAAGGTCCACCGAGAGAGAACTATCTTTTTACCCGACTGCGCAAGGAGGGTTATTATCCAATAAGCTTCCTTATAAAAGTTGCAAAGCAATTCGACTGTACAAATAAGCTAGAATAGGGAAATAAAACTCCAGTGCTTGACACCAGCTTCTTTTCTATAGTTTCTTATTAATATTGAGACAAGAAAGAGTAAAGTCGTGCAATTATGGGAATTCCGTAGGTACCATTGAGACTAGTTGTTTCTTTAAACACTATAGCTCTGCAGCCATTTGCTTCTTTTGACAGTCACATTGAAAACAACTTAACGGAGACAATTACTTAGTTTAGTCCATGACAGTGGATAGTATGGTCGTGTGGTGTCGGCTTAGAATTTACACCACCCCAACTCTTCCCGCGGGTGTCGTAAGAGGCGACTAAGGGATATCCACCGGGGGCGGGCAGCAGCGCCTGCAGAACAATTCTACCACCGAACTGTGATTCCCAACCCAGATGCCCAACGAGGGGATTATGGACATTACCCCCATGAGATAAATTACAATCAGACACTTATCTTGGGGAGGCCTGCGTCCACCTGACCAGTGGACCATTATAGGCTGTTGAGGTTGAGGTTAGTCCATGATAAAATAATATAATGTTTTATACTAAGGTAATTACTATTCACGAGTATTTTTTCTGAATACTCAGATGCAAATTATGTAGATCTGGACAGCAAATAAAATGTCAAAAACTTGTCAGTGCTCAGTAAAATCAATAAAACAATACCCTCCTTCTTGCGCAGTCGGGTAATAATTATGGCTGCTACAATTGTAGCGTTTGAGTACAAATTCCCCCATGTGTACTCAAACGCTATAATTGTAGCATGTATGTTAATTTATCTATCATACTTACAAAATGTCACTTTCAGTAGACATTATTGTGAGTAAAATAGACATTATATTCATTTTATTCTTGAAAGAGTCTTTAAAGTTTTTACGGAACCCTGAAAACCCCGGGGCATAATAAAGACGGAAATTCTACCGTCACAAACGATACAAGTTTTAAAATTGCTGGCGATCAAAGTTCACCGGGTGCCACTGTGGCACAGTGTTGACAACAAACAGAAGAATCACGAAAATATAATTAAAAAAAAAATCAGAAGGCCGTTTCAGAGTTTTCACGTGAGTAACTAGTTTTCGAAGTGTTGTGGAAAACTTCAGCAACTTGGGAAAGAAAGTACAATGCTTTTCAAATAAATAAAACTAGGTGACAATGTAGGTACCCTTCATCTTGTAACCGTTTACGTCTATATCTACAGCCACTGCTGGACATAGGCCTCCCCTAAAAGGCCCCTCAGCGGCACTTAGCATAAGGACCCCTTTATGCCATAATGGCTTAACATGCTGGTTGGAGATCGTAGTTCAGTTAGTGGATCTCTTCTGCAGGGGTAATTTGATTCTTCTGCATGGCCGTCGGATTCGATATCGGAAGCTTTTTACGAAGAAAACGTTTCCGATATCGAATCCGATGGCCTTTGCGACGAATCAAAATACCCCTGCTGAAATCCCATAGTCGCCTATTACGACACCCGCGGGAAGAGTCCGGGAGGTGCAATTCTAAGCCGGCACCACATGGACAGTTACCGTGTAGCTATGAACTAAATCGCCGAGTATTAGATAAAGTATTGGAATCGAACCAAAGAAAACAAAATTGTGGCTATCTGTACTAGTAGAAATTCGGCGCTTGGCTATGGCTACTATAGCTAAAAGATTAATTCCAGGTCCATCCAGATGATTACAATGAAATGACATTGCTAAGTAGGTACCTACTTAGGTATGTAGCTATGTAGGATAAAGTAGGAATAGTCGGCACAGTGACGATACAGGCCACACCGCTGAAAACCTAACTACTCACTGATAAACACTATCAAGTAAAAAACAAAAAAAAAACTGAATATATACCTCTGGGGCGTCAATACGGACTACACCCATATGACAAAACTAGCTGATGCCCCTGGCTTTGCATGCTTTTTCCAAGTAACCTATGTCCGTAACCGTGATATCATTTACCTCCCTGCCAAATTTCATTGAGATCCGTTCAGCCGTTAAGGTGTGAAAAGCGGACAGACAGACAGACAGAGTCACTTTCGGATTCATAATAATTATTAGTATGGAGTTCCCTAAATATCCACAGTTGCATAAATCATCGTTTACTTTACACTGTTCAATGTATCGTGACAAGACGATAAGAGAGGGCACTCCGGAAGATCGAACATTATTCAAAGCGCACAGATTATACTGGCACAGTAGGGTAAGTGGAAACTTCTAGATGAAACTTGAAACTTCAAGTTTGGGTCGAGGTTTGTTGACAGATACAAACCAAGTGTATTGATGTATTTGATCGAATGAGGTCTAATAAATTGTTAATTTGTATCCAATCCACCCACCACTTTTGTCAAGAACCGCACGAGACAGAAGCGCAAGGGCTCGTTTGGAGGAGGATTTCAACGCCCTGGTCGGTCCGTGTTTTTAATAATTTGTTAGTTTTTAAGCAGGTACCTACTGTAGTTCACAATATTAAACATATTCACTAGAATCTTCAAACTAAAATGTAAATTATGTAATAATTAAATAAAATTTTTATTATTATGTCAATAGATAAACAAATCATCATTTGCCTAATGGTGTAGATCCCCTTACCTTAGGTATATTGGTATAGGAGGGCGTATGACTCATGATGATCGATTATTGTTGTAATTGCTTGAGGCGATTAGCCCGTTCATCTGAAAAAAAAACGTTTACTGCCCATCCCCTGCAGTGCGACCCGCAGGGGCACGCCGCAGATACAAGGAGATAAAGTCGGAAATTTGCGATTTTTTGTTCGTCATACTTTTGTCAGAATACGTTGTTATACCGCTCTATTCCACTCTGATCCACTTTGCTAATCCATTAACGGATCAGTTACCACTTTGATCCACCGATGGATTAGTTTCCACATTAAGCCTAGTTCCACTCTGATCCATCGACGGATTAGTTTCGACTTCAAGTTCTACTCTGATCCATCTACATAATAGATTAGTTTTGACATCAAGTTCCACTCTGATCCATCGATAGATTAGTTTCAACATCAAGTTCCACTCTGATCCACCGATTATACCTGTTTAGGTAAAGTAATAGTACAAACGGGCAGGTTATACTATCTGGCGGCGACTTCTACACACCAAAGTTGGCCGCCGCTGACTTGTTGACAAAATACTGTCTGCTCCAGCAAAATATATACGTTACAATATTTTATACGCTGCCTACAATATTTATACACTGCCTATAATATTTATACACTAACCCGCCGGGCTGTGTCGCCCATTTTGGTACGTAGACTGCAACATCATTTACATATAAGATACGACAGTAATCGATCGTGAGTAACACCAACAACAACTAAATCCATACAAGAAAGAATCTACAGAAACCAATGCAAATATTTGATCCAACAAACTCGTTGTTCGCAAACACTGCCACCTTTTATTTACTCGCAGCGAAAATAAGATGAAGACTATAAACATACCCACAACTAAACTCCCTTCGTCTTATTAAAGGGGATGCGCCCCAATTAATCACTCAAGTGACACAGAAAAGCTAATCTTGCATACAGACAGAAACAAGCTATTTTCAAAGTAGCGTCAGGCGTAATAAAGTGTAGGTACCAAGTTAGTTGGACCTTGAGAAATAAACGATATAAATAAGGCCAAACGTGAACGTGAATGTGTAATCTCGTGATTACCTTTAACTTAAATTTAATTTGAGTTAAGGTATTTATGCTCTGTTTAGCTGTGTTTGAAAGATTGGTGTAGCGAGTAGCGCTGCACTTAACACCCTGGCACCGCTGAAAACCAGCGCTCCTATGGCCCTTTAGCCATAACAGCATAAAGCTGAGCCGGTGACCTTTTTGTGTTAAATTAAGTTTATTATTAGTTATAATTATAAGTAATTTCATGTTATTTACAGCCTTGGCCAAAAGTATAAAGCACCCCTCTAAAACGTACATATCTCAAAACACATTTTAAAAAATAGCAAATGATTTAAACAAAGGGCAAGCCGGTGTCCTCAAACGACAATTAAAACAATAGATAACCTTTTTCTATGGGCCATAAAACATCTGGTGAGCTAAACCCAAATTATGGGTATTTTACACAAAAAATTCAAAAATACTAATCAGTCTTCATTTGATATTCATAGCGTAAAGAAGCTTTCGTGTGTGATTTAATAGTGAAATTGACATCCCTTTTTTTCGAAAATGCCGAAAACAAGTGAACTGTGCTACGCAAAACGTATTAAAATTCAGTTGTTACATGAACAAGGAAAGACCCAAGTAGAGATTGCCAAACTCGTGAAATGTTCGCGGTACGCAGTGCAATCTGCTATTAAACGGTTTGCGGAGACTGGTTCCCACGCAAATAAAAGACGGAGTGGCAGAAAACGCGTGACTACTGAGCGCCAGGACAGAAAACTCATCCGCGAGTCTCTGAAGGACCGCAAAAAAACTTCTTCTGAGCTCGCTGCCGCCCTATCCGAAGAAAGTGGATACCCTATTAGTGCTCGAACGGCAAGAAGAAGGCTTGGAGATGCGGGTTTAAAGGGGTGTAAAGCAAGAAAGAAGCCGTGGCTCTCGGAAAATAACAAGAAAAATCGCTTAGAATGGGCTCTACGATACCAACACTTCACGGAGGAGGATTGGTCAAATGTTGTGTGGTCCGATGAATCAAACTTTGAGGTAAGCTTTTATACCATTTCATAAAAACGATAACACTGATTACTATTATTTTAGTTGGCTTTCATAAAAATAATGAGCACACATTTAAGCTCTACTTTTTTCAATTGTTACAGCTATTCGGAACTGCGGGTGTAACCTTCGTGAGGCGGCGCGTCGGCGAGGAATATCATCCAGATTGCGTGGTTTCCACTGTTAAACACGGGGGAGGTAGCATTATGATCTGGGGCTGCATGGCAGCTGATGGTGTCGGCGAAATGTTCGTTTGCGAAGGCCGTATGAACAGTGAAAAGTACATTAATGTAGTCGAAACCGCTCTATTGCCTTCGCTTACGCGCATTTTCGGCGACACGAACTTGGATGGCGTCAAATTCCAACAAGACAATGCTCCTTGCCATAAATCAGCGACCACCATGCGCTGGTTTCGAAACAACAGTATTGTCTTGTTAGATTGGCCGGCTCAGTCCCCAGATCTGAACCCTATCGAGCATCTTTGGGGTATTATGAAACGCAAAATCAGAGAGCATAGCATTACATCCAAAACAACGCTAAAAAATGCTTTATTTCAAG